>JALGPY010000007.1:73587947-74187947 GCA_023055425.1 Linanthus parryae
GCGGTGCAATGGTATTGTCATCTTTAAACTTGAAGTCACTACATATTTTAGTTGTGGATTATTGTGATTTTGGTAGCGTAAAACGCTACACTGTAACTGGGTAGTTATAAAGGCGTGTACTGGATACAATAAGAAGCAAGATTAGAGATTGTAGTGAACGTAGATAGAATTTGTCCCTCCCACATAACGGGAGTGGGTATCCTAGGCCACTTGAGGGATAGTGCTTATAGAATGTCTGGCCAGACTCAAATAAATCAATATAGGATATTGATGATATTTGCACGAATAAGGCTATTCTCATGGATAGAGAAACTGTGGATTTGATATACGAGTGTGACTTGTATGTCTCATGTCCAATCCAGATATAGAGACAAAGGGATGAGACAATTACTTGTACAAGGTTTGTCGGATGACTATTCTATTAGTTGGCTAGAATGGATGTTTTGCTAGAAACCGCTCCATATTAGCAAATTGTTGCTACCAATAGATAGAACCTATTGGGTCACACGCTATATAGAGATGCACTAGATTTAGGAATTAATTAATATGATTAATTAATTAGAATGATAACTTTGAAACACCTTGCAAATTAGTAGGACTAATTTGCAAGGAAGTGACTAAACTGAATTCTAGTAGGACTAGAATAGGTCCTTTAGGTAGTTGGCAAGGAGTTGTTGGACTACATAAAGGATTCTCCTTCCTTCCTTCCCACACTTATGAGCCTTTAGTTCATAACTTGAGTGGGAGAGAACAAAAGGAGAGAGAGCAAGCAAGCAAGGAAGGCCGAACGCCCCCCTTGCCGCCGCCCCCTATCCTGTCGGCCACCAAGGAGGACGCTACCTCCTTGTTGCCTCGTGTTGCGTGATTTATTCTTCCTCTTCCTCCGTTCCGGGCTAGCACAAAGGAGAAGTAAGATCTAGATCTCAACTCTAGGCGTGTATCAACTATAGAGAACGTGATACAATTCACATTACAAGTCATCACAGGAGAAACCCTAAGGTGTGTAACTTGATTTCTTACCTTACCATCGTTATGTCTCTTGTCCTGTGATCCTTGGAGGGTATTGAATGGATTAATTATGTTTTTCCACTGCGTATCCATGATCAAAACCCTACAGTGGTATCAGAGCCACAGGTCATAGAGCATAAACGTGGTTTATGTGTTACATTTTGATAGTTTTACACTTTAAATTTATTGTTTATCGCGTAAAACAATACAAATCATGCATATGATGAAATTTGTCAATAATCAATCATAACAAGACCTAGTTTTTGCATTGGATGCATGAATTAGTGAGTTTGAGAAATTTTAGGATCTAAGATCTAGGATTTGGGCATCATGTGGAAAGAAGGAGTTCTTGTCAAACAAGGAAACAACCAAACTTGGGCATCAAGTAAGGCCCAAGGAGGTTCGCCCCCCTAAGGGGACCGCCTCTCCTTGCTTGCCGCCCAAGTAAGGAACGGCCTAGGGGCCGTGGCAGCCCTAGCCCACGGCCAAGGCCTTTGCAGTCCTCTTTTGGGGTTCGGGCAATTATATTGTTGTGCCCCATGGAACGTTTTAACCCTATAAAATTCGTAAAATCAATTAAAATTGACCAAGCGCGTTAAAATTGGATTTTAACTGTATATGTGCAAATCGCATGGTGATTGGATACGGCCTTAGGAAGTGGTTTGGTGTGATTGTTTAATTTTGTGGTTTGGTTTACGGCCTGCGAGCTGATCAATTGTTGTAATAAATAATTAGGGTTTTATGGCATGGGAGCAATTTTTTTTCCTCAACTTGTGAGATTTATTTTATTTAGTATAGTTGTTAGCTATTGCTGGCTAGAATAGATTGTTAGCCAAGATTGAGAAAAAAAGAAGCCCAAAGCCAAAGGAAACCACAAAATATGGAGCATGAAGCATGGAGCATTCCACATGACTATGAAGGATGGACCAAAAGATGAAGACGCATGGAGATGTGTTTGCTTTTAGGGCTCATAGATAATTCAATTGGCTTGGAATTATCTTAGTCTAGAAAAGGCCATATCCACATCACGGTTTTATTTTGTTTTGTGGTTGTTTATTTTATTGTCTTATTATTTTGTGGTTGGTGTATGGATGATGCATGCAATTAGGATAATAAGATAATTAGACAACCCGGATCTATTATTTGGAGTTGTGCCCAAACTCAAATAGATTGATCAGATGATATGGATCAACAAAAACAATTAAAATTGAATTGAAAATCCCTCAAAATTCAAATATTGCGTTTTGTCTTCTCGTTATTTAAACACTCATCATCATCATGATTTCCCAAGATCGTGTGTGCCAAAGCATCGCGACTTGGTTAATAATAATGTGGTGCGATTGCACACCTCGTGTGCAATTGTTTAAGTAAGAGGTTGGACGCAACTAGGTATTTAATAGGATTAAAACCTAGAGACAATCGATTGGGATTATCCATAAGGATGGATAAATAAGGTGTTATTTGCCCAATTGAACCAAGAGTTGCATAAGGGATGCAATTGGAATTGTTCCTACCTAAAGTAGTCAAATTATGGGTGACTTGCCAAAGCAAGCTCATAAGGAGATGAAACATGGATCTTGGCACACTAGAAAATATAAGGATATTTTCCGCATTAATATCTTGAGGGTTATTAATCCGTAGAAAAATAGTGGGAGATATATTTGATAAACTAGCCATTATTGAATATAGTCAAAAAATTCACAAATAGTAAAACTTGCGTATTTTCCTTTTTGTAGAATTCCAAATGACAAACAACTCATCAAGTTCACAGCATTCCCTAGGATTTTTCCTTGAGAAGGACAAGCTCTCTGGAACCAACTGCCTTGATTAGTACAGAAACTTGAGAATTGTTCTCAAACAAGAGAAGAAACTGTACGCAATAGAGGAGCAAGTTACAGTTGGTCCAGAGAACAATACCCCTGCAGCCCTAAAGGCGTATCAAAAGCGTGTTGATGACGCTAATGATGCGGCCTGCCTTATGCTATGCACCATGACTTCTGAGCTTCAGAAGCAACACGAAAACATGAATGATGTTGATATGATCGAGCATCTGAAGCAGCTCTTCCAAGAGCAGGCAAGGGTTGAGAGGTATGAGGTCTCTAAGGCATTTTTCAAGTAGGGAATCTGGTGGGACCCCATGTACTTCGTTGGATCGGGTACTAGGAGAATCTCGCCCGACTGGGGTTCCCGATCGGCCAAGAGTTGGCAACCGAGCTCGTGTTGGAATCGTTGCTCGAGAGTTATGGACAGTTCATCATGAACTATAACATGAACGAGATCGTGAAACCACTGCCAGATTTACTCAATATGTTGAGGACAGCTGAACAAAGCATCAACAAGGGTAAGGGCAAGGCCATTATGATGGTGCAAAAAGGAAAGGGCAAAAGATTTGCCTCATCCTCCAAGGGCAAAGGCAAGTCAGTTGCCAAGTCCAAAGAACCTGCCCTTATGCCTGTTGGTGGCATTGCCAAAGGTGTGACTAAAGGTGAGTGTCACTACTGGAGTCAGCCTGGACACTGGAGGAGGAACTGCCCAAATATCTGGAGGACAAGAGGCTTGGATTAGTGATTCCACCACCACCAGGTATTTTTGTTGTAGATGTCAATTTAACTGTCTCTACATCATGGGTATTAGATACTGGATGTGGATCTCACATTTTTCGAAATGTGCAGGATCTAAACAGATTTAGAAGATTGATTGGCTAAAGGGGAGATAGACCTGCGCATTGGGAATGGAGCAAAAGTTGTTGCGTTGGACGTGGGTGTGTGCGAGCTATCTGTGCCTTCAGGATTAGTTTTAGAATTAAATAATTGCTATTTTGTGCCTCCTATTAGCAGAAACATTATTTCTATTTCTTGTTTGGACAAGGAAGATTTCATTATTTCAATAAAGAACAATTGTTGTTCCTTTTATTTTAATAATATTCACTATTTTAGTGCGCAATTATTTAATGGACTGTATGTCCTTGATCTAAGCAATCCTGTCTTTAACATTAATACTAAAAGGATTAAAATACGTGATTTAAATCCTGCTTACTTATGGCAATGTCGTTTAGGCCACATAAACATGAAACATGTATCTAGACACCATAAGGATGGACTGCTAGACTCATTTGATTTAGAATCATATGAGACATGTGAGTCTTGTTTATTGGGAAAAATGACAAAGTCCCCTTTCAATAAGAAAGGTGAAAGGACTAGTGAGCAATTGGCGCTCATACATACTGATGTGTGTGAGCAATTTGTCACGCCTGCCAGGTATGGTTACGTCTACTTCATTACATTTACTGATGATTACAGTAGATATGGATTTGTGTACCTTATGAGGGCCAAATCTGAATCCTTTGAAATGTTCAAAGAATTCAAAAGTGAATTAGAGAAGCAACTTGGCAAAAGTATCAAGGCTCTACGATCGGATCGTGGAGGAGAATACTTAAGCCAAGAGTTTGACGACTATCTTAGAGAGTGTGGGATCGTATCCCAACTCACTCCACCCAGAACGCCACAATGGAATGGCGTTTCCGAGAGGAGGAATCAATCCCTATTGGATATGGTTCGATCTATGATGTGTCAAACCGATCTTCCATTATCATTTTGGGGCTATGCTCTATTACGTGTAGCTTTCACCATTAACCGTGTTCCATCTAAATCAGTCATGAAGACACCACATGAGATGTGGAGCGGGAGGCGTCCCACATTGTCGTTCATGAAGATTTGGGGCTGCGATGTATATGTAAAACGTTTACAATCAGACAAGCTAGGGCCAAATTGGGATAAGTCTAAATTTTGCGGGGTACCCTAAGGAAACTAAGGGTTACTACTTCTACAATCCAACCGAGAACAAAGTGCTTGTTGCTCGGACCGGCGTGATTCTAGAAAGAGAGTTTTTCTCTACTGAAGCAAGTGGGAGGACTGTAGAACTTGAAGAGAGTCAAGAACCACAAATCACTGAACCGATTATGGAACATGAACAGGAACCACAAACATTTGTGGAAGAGCCTGTTCAGGTAACACAAGAGCTTCATAGATCTAGTAGAGTGCGCCAGGAACCCGAGAGGTATGGACTTCTCGTGACCGATTCCGGTGACACGATGCTCATAGATGATAAGCCTTCTACCTATGAAGAGGCCATGAAAGGGCCAGACTCTCAGAAGTGGCTAGAAGCCATGAGATCCGAGATGGAATCCACGTATACCAACAAAGTATGGACTTTGGTGGAACCACCCGAAGGGGCGCGACCCATAGGGTGCAAGTGGGTCTTCAAGAAGAAGATCGACTTGGATGGTAATGTGATTACCTATAAGGGCCGACTGGTGGCTAAAGGATTCAGAAAAATTCATGGTATTGACTATGATGAAACCTTTTCACCAGTCGCTATGACAAAATCCATCCGAATCGTACTTGCAATTGCAGCATACTACGACTATGATATTTGGCAAATGGATGTCAAAACAGCATTCCTTTATGGGAATCTCCTTGAGGACGTGTATATGATACAGTATAGAGGGTTTTGAAGATCCAAAGCAAGCCAACAAAGTCTGTAAACTGCAACAATCCATTTATGGATTGAAGCAAGCTTCTAAGAGTTGGAATCGACGTTTTGAAGAAGTAGTCAAAGATTTTGTCTTCATCAGAAACGAAGATGAGTTTTGTGTCTACAAGAAGGTTAGTGGGAGCTCTGTATCTTTTCTGGTCTTGTATGTGGATGACATACTACTCATTGGAAACGACGTACCCATGCTGCAATCTGTTAAATACTGGTTAGGGAAGTGTTTCCCAATGAAGGACTTAGGGGAAGCATCCTATATACTCGGTATAAAGATCTATAGAGATAGATCTAAGAGACTGCTAGGCCTAAGTCAGAGTACATATATTGACAAGGTGTTGAAACGGTTCAACATGCAATATTCCAAGAAGGGATTCCTGCCCATGTCACATGGAATCACTCTTTCGAAGAGTGGTTGTCCTTCCAATGAGATTGAGAAGGAACGCATGAGTAGAATTCCCTAGGCCTCGGCCATAGGATCTATCATGTACGCCATGTTATGTACAAGACCACATGTGTCATATGCCTTGAGTATGACAAGCAGATACCAATACAATTCAGGTGAGATTCACTGGATTGCAATAAAGAACATCCTAAAGTACTTGAGAAGAACTAAGGATTCCTTCTTGATATCTGGCGGTGAGGAGCAGTTGCGTGTAAGATTTTACACGAATGCAAGCTTCAAACCTACAGAGATGACTTTAGATCACAATCAAGATATGTGTTTTGCCTGAATGGAGCAGCGGTGAGCTGGAAGAGTTCCAAGCAAGAGACGGTGGCTGATTCTACAACATAGGCTGAGTACATTGCTACAAATGGCGCAACAAAGGAAGCTGTTTGGATCAGAAAGTTTGTTTCTGAACATGGTGTGGTTCCTAGCATTGCGGATCCAGTTGAGTTGTACTGTGACAACACTGGGACGATCGCACAATCAAAGGAGCCCAGGTCACACAAGAAATCCAAGCACGTGCTCAGGAAGTTCCATCTGATTCGAGATATTATCGAGACAGGAGACGTTCGGATATGGAAGATTCCTACAGAAGAGAATCAGTCAGATCCACTTACAAAGCCGCTTGTGCAGTGGAAGCATAAAGGGCACACTAGGAGCATGGGAATACGAGATGCGTCAGATTGGACCTAGTGCAAGTGGGAGACTGTTGGAATAGATGCCCTAGAGGCAATCTAGTTTAGTATGAATTTATTTTGGCTAGAACATTCATTGTATTATTTATTGGATATTTAATATAATGAAGTACTTAGATTTACAATTGTGTTGTTTATCTTAAATATCACTGGTCCAGTATAATAATTAATAGGACAATCATCTATAGACTAGTATGGGGTTGGATTGATATAGAGATATCATGATCCAACACATGGGTGTGCATTAAGGGTATTGGCGCACTGGATTGACCCATCTCCGAGAAGGCTACATACGCGTTATGTTAAGTCAGAAGTGCTTGTCGCGGTGCAATGGTATTGTCATCCTTAGACTTGAAGTCACTAGATATTCTAGTTGTGGATTATTGTGATTTTGGTAGCGTCAAAAGCTACACCGTAACTGGGTAGTTATAGAGGCGTACCGGACAATAAAAAGCAAGCTTAGAGATCGAAGTGGACGTAGATAGAATTTGTCCCTCCCACATAACGGGAGCAAGTATCCTAGGCCACTCGAGGGATAGTGCTTATAGAATGTCTGGCCAGACTCAAATAAATCAATATAGGATATTGATGTTATTTGCACGAATAAGGCTATTCCCATGGATCGAGAAACTGTGGATTGGATATAAGAGTGTGACTTGTACGTCTCGTGGCCAATCCAGATATAGAGATAAAGGTATGAGACAATTACTTTTACAAGGTTTGTCGGATGACTATTCTATTAGTTGGCAAGAATGGATATTTTGCTAGAAACCGCTCCATATTAGCAAATTGTTGCTACCAATAGATAGATCTTATGGGGTCACAAGCTATATAGAGATGCAATAGATTTAGGAATTAATTAATATGATTAATTAATTTGAATTATCACTTTTCAACACCTTGCAAACTTAGTAGGACTAATTTGCAAGCAAGGGACTAAACCGAATTCTAGTAGGACTAGAATAGGTCCTTTAGGTAGTTGGCAAGGAGTTGTTGGACTACATAAAGGATTCTCCTTCCTTCCTTCCCACACTTATGAGCCTTTAGTTCACAACTTGAGTGGGAGAGAACAAAAGGAGAGAGAGCAAGCAAGCAAGGAAGGCCGAACGCCCCCCTTGCCGCCGCCCCCTATCCTGTCGGCCACCAAGGAGGACGCTACCTCCTTTTTGCCTCGTGTTGCGTGATTTGTTCTTCCTCTTCCTCCGTTCTGGGCTAGCACAAAGGAGAAGGAAGATCTAGATCTCAACTCTAGGCGTGGATCAACTATAGAGAACGTGACACAATTCACGTTACAAGTCATCACAGGAGAAACCCTAAGGTGTGTAACTTGATTTCTTACCTTACCATCGTTATGTATCTTGTCTTGTGATCCTTGGAGGGTATTGAATGGATTAATTATGTTATTCTGCTGCGTATCCATGAACAAAACCCTACAATCACCTGTAGAGAATAACAAATCCATAATTTATCGCAAACTCGACAGTGCAGATTGATTTCTGATTTAGTCCTAAATCGGCTCCAATCGGCGGTCTCTCCAATTCGACGTCGCCGGCTACTCATCAGAATAGTTTTTAGTAAGTTAGAAGGCTCAAATCCTGAAGGTCTACTTCGTATTATGTCGGTGTTGGTTTTCAAGGGCATTGAAGACTCGAAGTGCTTCTCTTGTGAGCCACTTTTGAACCTGAAACCTTCGGCGTTCTCTATGGTTTGGTTTTCTGGGTTCATTGTCGCTCAAGCACAGAGACGGTTAGGGTAGGGTCTGAGTCCTAGTTGATGAAAACATGTTGATTTTTCTTTGGTTACTGTACTTTGTATTTTTTCTTTTTCTGTGGCCAGAAGAATGGGTTGATACTTTGATTGAGAGTGACCAACCAAAAACTGGTAGACAATCCACAAATGTTGAATTTGTATTCTTATGATACCATGTCTTGAATATCATCATAAGTGTGGGCTGAGCAATAGTCTTAACTTTGAAGATTAGTTTTGATGATTACACCTATGTTGAAGATTTATAGAATTGAAAGGAAATTATCCAGGCAGGCATAGAGGGTTGGGAGAACCATGAAGGGTAAAATTGTCCCAAAGAATTAGTATTTATGGTACAACACCAATAAAGCTAACGTACTTAAACAGAGGGGGTGGAAGTGAAAGGCTGTTTGGGTCTAACAAGGAGTGTAAGTGAAGATTACCAAACTAGAGAGGGTGTAAGTGAAGATTTCCCTAAACTGAAGGGGTGTAAGTGAAATTTACCCATATATATAATGTAAAAGCAATGAATCCATGAGGATCATTCTCTTTATCCCACGTATGATGTCAGATTATTTTGGGAGAAGAAATATGGATGTACTATAACTCCCAGTAACATATAGACGACATCACGTAATTGTCCCATTTGACTGTTGGTTTGAAAATAAAGTCTTTTAATGAAGTTTCTTAGAAAGTGAATGCGAAACAAGACGAGTAATGAAACGAAGAACAAATTGAAGAAGTTCACACAACGATTAACGTGGTTTACTAGTTTTGAGACTACCTACCTCCACGACCAAACAAACCCAATTTATAGATAAGAACTCGATCAGAATCAATCACAATACCACAAAATTATTAATAGCCATGACCTACACCCACATCTAGGCCTAAACTACTTATTTATCCAAAGCAACGTTCAAAGGTTACCAAAACCGAAAAGAAAACAAGCTGAAAATCAGCCTTGCCAAACTAGGTCGCACGACCTAATACAGCAGGTCGTACGTGTTGGAATAGATGCCCTTGAGGCAATCTTTTTAGTATGAATAATATTTTTTGCTAGAAACATTCATTGTATTATTTATAGAGATATTTAATATAATGAAGTCCTTTGATTGCAAATATGTTGTTTATGTTAAACATCCATAGTCAATTATATTCTTTTACAGGACGATCAACTATAGACTAGTATGGGGTTGGATTGATATGGAGATATCACGATCCAACGCATGGGTATGCATTAGGAGTAATAGCATACTGGATTGACCCATAATGAGAATGCTACATACAAGTTGTGTAAATTCACAAGTGCTTCTCGTAGTAACAACGATATTGTCATCTGTTGATGAATTAAAACTGCATATTTTAGTATGTTAACGAACTCTTCTTAACTTGCTAATATGTGTAATTTATCTATTTTATCTCTCTTTCTAGACTTAAGCTTGTTTTCGTAGTTTTGGTTGTTTTCTCTCATTTTGTAAGCAAATAAGTGAGTTAAAACGCAAGGGGCTAGGAATTTGAAGGCTTAATTTGAAGAAGTCAAGTGATAAAGAGGCTAAAGTTGAAGACAAAGCAACTAATTTGCAAGTTAAAATGAAGATTTGAAGACCTATTTGAGAAGACAAGAGAAGAATATGGGGTCGTTATTGAAGATTAAGAAGAAAAGAGGTCAAAATGAGAGTCAAAGGTTGAAGAGGAGGGCAAAATAGAGAAGAAACTAACGGAAGTGGGGCTTAAGTGCAAGTTTTGAAACGTTTTAATGGCTTATTTGAAGGATACTTAACGGATTGGGGGTCAGATTGTCATTTTCAGAAGAGTTTAAGTAAGGAACCGGGCCTTTTAAAACATTTCACCAAGTTAGGGGGGAGCCGGGTGAAGTTTCTGCGAAACAGCTTATCCTTCTCACACGAGCTCTCTCTCTCCCCGACCTGAAGAACAGATGCACGACAACAGAGCCTTCCTCCATTGTTGGCTCGTCGAAGCTTCCTCCTAGTTCCACCCCGAACTCATCTCTCCACCAAATCGCACAAGACCGGTCTCAAATTGCTCCCCAGCCCAAGAGCTCTCTCCTAAACCCATCAATTCGGCCCAAGAACAAAGCAATCAAAAAGCCCCAATTTCTAGGGTTCATGAAGACACGACGGAAATCAACGCTTGAGGATGAAAGGGTTCAATTGGAGGGCTGTGATGATTCCTTGGAGGCTACTCAACTCATTCTCATCGTCTATATAAAGCAAGCTTGAAGAAATGGAACACCTCTCTGAGACCCCTGTTTTGGAAGGCCGAAACTCTGCCTCTCTCTCTTCTCTCTCGGTACCAGCCGACTTCTGGGTTCGTCCTGGTGATTCCGAGCTCATCCTGAGCTTCTACGGAGCCAGTAACGACCAGGGAGAAGAGGGCTAGGTCAGGTCTCAATCTGGGTTTGAAGTGCTCTGTTTTGAGCACTGTATTTGCTCTGTTTTGAACTTTGTTGTTGCAGCAGCAGCAACTTGCTGTTAGCTTTGAATTTCTGGGTTTGTTAGCTGCTGGTTAGGTTGATTAGAGTGTGGTAGAATCAAACACTAGTAGTTATTTCATCATTTGGTAGCAAGTTGGTGTTATTTGGTTGGATTGAAGAGTATTTGAGCTTGAATATAATGACTATTTTCATGAATACTCTTGATTCTTGTATCTCGCTCTTGAATATGAACAACTAAGCTACTTGTTGGGTTTGATTGATGAAGATAGATGACTTGTGTGTGAGAAATTCAATTGTTCTTCTAGTCTTAAAAGTTGGATGTCGAATTCGTAGTGTTCAAGTGTTGAATATCAAATCCGAATTGTGGCTTGATCTTTCATATGGAAACGCTCTCGTTTACATATTAAAGATGCTTGACATAACTCGATTTTGCATTTCACTCTTGAATACAAGAGCTAGACAAATCCTCTTGCTATTTAATCCATGCTTTTCTTTGACATAAACTTTGGGTGTTGATGCTCACACACAAGGCATCTATTGGAATCGATTGACCCAACTTACTCTCTTATTGACAAACTCGTTTGAATCGTATTAGTAATAGTGTTAGTAGTTGTTTTCTTTCTTGGTTATTTGCTCTAGCAATATCAACAACTCTTGCTCCATAATTTGAGTGGTGGATTCAAAGCTTGGCTAGCTCTAAAGCCTTTGAGAAACTTGTTTTATTAATTTAGTTAGTTGCTTAGTAAGTTTACTAGTTAGCTTAGAGTGTTTAATCTCCTTCCCAATCCTTGTGGAAATCGACCCCGTTCTTACTCTGGTACCACTTAGAACGATATTCCTATACTTGGGAATTATCGCGAACAAGTTTTTGGCGCTGTTGCCGGGGATTGGTGCTAAGAGACTCACTCTTTAGCTACTTTCTTGTTTTGCTTGTTTTTATTTTTAGATACGCTTGAAGAAAAATTCCGGGTTCATTTTTGAACTTTGGAACCAAAAAAAGCGAAAAGTAAAAAATCACAAAAACATACTCCTAGCTTGTGTTAGGCAACCCTCTTGAACTTAATTTGAGCTTGGTTTGCATGAGTGTGTGGCAACGTGATAGTACTCATAGATTGCATCGCACTTTATTTGAAGAAGAGGGTAGAAATCCCTTTAGTGTAAATACTTCTACTAGTGATAGTAGTAGTTTAGCCCAATCCAACGATTCTAGCTCTCTTAATAGCTTTGAAGTCATGGATGGAGAGGATGGGCATAGTAGCAACAATGAGATGATGCCATTTCGCTCATTAAGAGATTTGATGCATCCATCTCGACAAAGTTCACCATCTTGCTTTGTGTTTCCATTAAATGAAAGAAACTTTGATGTCAAACCGGGCACAATTCAACTTCTTCCTAAGTTTCATGGCCTAGAGTCCGAGAGTGCTTACTCTCATCTTAAGGATTTCAATGATATTGCCTCAACGGTTAATTGCAATGGTGTCTCTAGTAACACCATAAGGCTTAGATTGTTTCCTTTCTCTTTAAAGGACAAAGCCAAGGCATGGCTTCATTCCTTGAGACCTAGGACCATAGTCACATGGGAAGAGTTATAAAAAGAGTTTCTTAAGAAATTTTTTCTCTACTTACAAAACAAATGCCATAAAAAGGCAAATTGTTACTTTTTGTGCTAAGGAGGGAGAGCCACTTCCCCAAGCTTGGGAACGCTTTAAGGATCTCCTCATTGCTTGCCCTCACCATGGATTTGAGACATGGAGGTTAATTAGCTCCTTTTATGATGGTTTGCCATGCGACCATAAGCACACAATTGAATCCATGAGTGGGGGAGATTTTTTCACAAAAGGTGAAGATGAGGGTTGGGATTGTATAGATGAAATTTGTGAGAAAGTCCAATCTTGGGACATTAGTGAGCCTTCTAAGGATGCTAACTCTAAGCCTAAAGGTACTATGTATCAACTTAAGGCTAAGAGTGAGGCATTTTGCTCATTTTGTAGTGATAACTCTCATGAGTTGAACAAATGTCCCGATTTTCTAAGAGCCCAAGAGCTCATGGGTGAGCAAGTGAATATGTTAAATTCTAACAATTATAGGAAGCCCTATAATAACTCACCCAACTCGGAGACATACAACTCCAATTGGAGGAATCACCCAAATTTCTCATGGAGACAAGGCCAAGACACCCAAGTAAACCCCTCAAGCTCCACTTATGTTCCTCCTAACAAAAGGAGTATGGATGAGACTTTTGAGCAATTTATGGCTTCCCAAAACCAAACTAACCAAGAGTTGAGAAATGCATTAGTTAGGTTGGAGTCTACCATAAATGCTCAAGAGAAGGGAAAATTCCCATCTCAACCTCAACAAAACCCAAAGGGGCAAAGCTTTAACCATATGGAACATGCTAAGGCCATTACCGTTTTGAGAAGTGGGAAGGTTGTTGACAATGGACTTTCAAGTGGGGAGTCCAAAGAAAATGAGGGAGAAGAGGAGTGTGAGAAGAGTGATGACCAAGAGAGAGTTGTCGACTCACAAGAGTCACAAAGTAGTCTTGATAAGGGGAAACAAGTAGTGGAAGAAAGTGAGGAAGTTAAGGTTCCTCCACCATTTCCCCAAAGACTTTTAGCCTCTACTAAGAAAGCTAGCAACTAAGATATCCTTGAGACATTCCAAAATGTCAAGATAAACATCCCTCTCTTGGATGCTATCAAGCAAATTCCGGCTTAGCCAAATTTCTCAAGGATCTTTGCACTTTCAAGAGAACTCTTCAAGTGAGAAAGAAGGCTTTTCTCACCGAGCAAGTGAGCTCAATTCTCCAAAATAATCTCCCTCCCAAGTATAAAGATCCGGGTTCACCTACTATCACTTGCACCATTGGAGATCATAAAATTCACAATTCTTTATTAGATTTGGGTGCAAGTGTAAACCTCCTTCCATACTCGGTGTATGAGAAGTTGGGGTTGGGTGAGTTGAAACCCACAAGAGTGACTCTACAATTGGCGGATAGGTCCACTAGAGTCCCTAGAGGTATCATTGAGGATGTCTTGGTTCAAGTGAACCAATGTTATTATCCGGTGGATTTTATAGTTTTAGACACCTCCCCTTTGGCTAGTGGCACTTCATCCATTCCTATTATTTTAGGAAGACCATTTCTTGCTACTTCTAATGCAATAATAAATTGTAGAAGTGGTATGATGAATATTACATTTGGAAACATGACGTTAGAGCTTAATATTTTTAATGCATGTATTCACCCAAGCTCACAAGATGATGATGATGTTTGTGAAGTGAGTTGGGTAGAATCATGTGTTGAAGATATTTATACTCTAGCTACATGTTCCAATGATTCAAGTGAGCTCACTTTAGAAGAATTGGAATTTTTGTATGATGATAACACTCCCCTTTCATCTCTTCTTATGGAAGAAGAATTTGATTTTGATGAAGGGGAGAGACTCTTTGGCCAACTTGACCAAGTCATTGAGTCGACTCATGAGCATTCTAGTGTTGATAGTGAGTTGCATGGAAGTGAGGTGATACCTCCCATTGAGAGGATTCCACCAATTTGTGAGTTGAAACCCCTTCCTTTAGATTTGAAATATGCATTTCTTGGGGTTAATGATACTTATCCTATTATCATCTCATCTTCTCTTGATGTTGAGCAAGAAAAGAGGTTGCTTGAAGTTTTGAAGGATTACAAGGGTGCCATAGGATGGTCCATTGAGGATATTAGAGGCATTAGTCCTTCCATTTGCACCCATAGAATTCATTTAGAGGAAAATGCCAAAACTTCAAGGGAGCCTCAAAGGAGGTTGAACCCTCACATGCAAGAAGTTGTGAGAGCCGAGGTGCTCAAGTTGTTGGATGCGGGTATGATTTACCCCATCTCGGATAGTAAATGGGTAAGTCCTACCCAAGTGGTCCCTAAAAAATCGGGGGTCACCGTTGTGGAAAATGAGAAGGGTGAACTTGTGACCACTAGAGTTCTTACTAAGTGGCGGATGTGCATTGATTATAGAAAATTAAATGCCGTCACTAGGAAGGATCACTTTCCCCTTCGATTCATAGATCAAATGTTGGAAAGGTTAGCGGGGCATGATTTTTATTGTTTTTTAGATGGCTACTCGGGTTATAATCAAATTGCCATAGATCCAATGGACCAAGAGAAAACCACTTTCACTTGTCCATTTGGAACATTTGCTTATAGGAGGATGCCTTTTGGTTTGTGTAATGCCCCGGCTACTTTCCAACGTTGCATGCTAAGCATATTTTCGGACATGGTAGAAAAATGCGTGGAAGTTTTTATGGATGATTTTTCGGTGCATGGAAACTCATTTGATACTTGTCTTGGAAATCTTGAGATGGTTTTGAGAAGATGTGAAGAAAAGAATTTAGTTTTAAATTGGTAAAAATGTCACTTTATGGTTAGGCAAGGAATTGTTTTGGGTCATGTTATTTCCTCTCATGGTATTGGTGTAGACAAGGCTAAAGTAGATGTGATTTCTAATCTTCCACCTCCTAAATGTGTTAAGGATGTTAGATCTTTCCTAGGTCATGCGGGATTTTATAGGAGATTTATCAAGGACTTTAGCTCACTTGCTAAGCCCTTGAGCAATCTCCTTCAAAAGGAAAATTCATTTGAGTGGTCTAGTGCATGCCAAGAGGCCTTTGAAACGTTGAAGAATTTATTGGTGACGGCCCCTATCATGCAACCACCCAAATGGACTCTTCCTTTTGAAATCATGTGTGATGCTAGTGACCATGCGGTTGGTGCCGTTTTGGGTCAAAGAGGTGAAGACAAGAAACCACATGTTATCTATTATGCAAGTAGAACTTTGAATGATGCTCAATTAAATTATTCCACTACGGAAAAAGAGCTTTTGGCCATGGTGTTTGCTATTGAAAAATTTAGACCATACTTGCTTGGTTCAAAAGTGCTTGTCTACACCGACCATGCCGCCTTGAAGTATCTTTTCACAAAGAAAGATTCCAAACCTCGTTTAATCCGTTGGGTACTTTTGCTTCAAGAGTTTGATATTGAAATCAAGGATAAACGAGGTGTGGAAAATGTTGTGGCGGATCACTTGTCTAGGATTGACATTCCCAAGAAAAAAATCTCCTTGCCTATTCTTGAAACTTTTCCGGATGAACATCTCTTCGCCCTCTTAAATGTTCCTTGGTTTGCCGATATTGCTAATTATCTTGCTTTTGGAATTTTTTCGGAAAATTTAAAAGGGCAAGAGAAGTTGAGATTTGTGAGAGAATGCCGAAATTTCTTTTGGGATGACCCTTACTTGTTTAAATATTGCCCGGATCAAATTGTTAGAAGGTGCATCCCAAATGAAGAGTTTCATAGTGTTATTTCATTTTGCCATGAGTATGCATGTGGAGGTCATTTTTCGGCTAGAAAAGCCGCCGCCAAGATTTTGCAAAGTGGTTTATATTGGCCTACTCTTTTTAGTGATGCATTTCATTTTTGCAAAGCATGTGATAGGTGCCAAAGGATGGGAGGGAATATTGGAAAAAGAAATATGATGCCCTTGAATCCCATTTTAATTATTGAAATATTTGATTGTTGGGGTATTGACTTCATGGGTCCATTTCCATCATCCTTTGGCAACCTATATATACTCTTGGCGGTGGATTATGTGTCAAAGTGGGTTGAAGCCATACCTTCAAAAACCAATGATCATAGAGTTGTGATTAAGTTTCTTCAACACCGCATTTTATCTCGTTTTGGCATGCCCCGAGCTATCATTAGCGATGAAGGGACACATTTTTGCAATAGGCCTTTTGAGAGCCTCATGAAAAAGTATGGGATTGTGCATAAAGTTGGCACACCATACCACCCACAAACTAGTGGGCAAGTGGAAGTTTCTAATAGGGAAATTAAAAGAATTTTGGAGAAAACGGTAAACCCAAATCGCAAAGATTGGTCTTTGAGGTTGGTTGATGCTCTTTGGGCTTACCGTACCGCTTACAAGACTCCCATTGGTGTGTCTCCATATAGACTAGTGTATGGTAAGGCATGCCATCTTCCGGTGGAGTTAGAGCACAAGGCCTATTGGGCTATCAAATTCTTGAATTTTGATCTTGCAAAAGCGGGGGAAGAAAGAATGTTAAACTTGAATGAGTTAGAAGAGCTTAGAAATGAGGCTTATGAGAACACTAGGATCTCCAAGGCAAGGACAAAGGCTTATCATGACAAACATATTGTTCCTAAGTCTTTTGAGCCTAATCAAAAAGTTCTTCTCTTTAACTCAAGGATGAAACTCTTTGGAGGAAAGTTGAAATCAAAATGGAATGGTCCATATATTGTGAAGCATGTATATCCTTATGGGACCATTGAAATTTTGAACCCTAAAAGTGGGGAAAGTTTTAAGGTGAATTGCCATAGAAATTTTGAACCATAGATATTTTTTTTTTATTCTTCTTTCTTTGGTAGTTTTATTTTCACCTTTCATCTTAAGTCTAGATTTTATTTTTCTTATTTGATAGCTTTATTGAGTCTTAGGAAGTTATAGTTGAGTCACTTATTTTGAAAAAAAGAAAAAAAAAAGTGAAAATTAAAAAAAATGAAAAAAAAAATGAGAAAAGTGAAAAGGGGGAATTTTAGGAAGCTAGATGTTTTCAAAAAATGAAATTTCTTAGTCCATGTTCTTTTTATTTTTATTTTAGAAAGGAATTCTTTGCTTATACTCAATACATCTACACCCATATCCCACCTTCCGCGACATCATGCGTTCTCACAAAGCGACACACTAAATTTACGTTTCATGCTTAAGTCCTTCAAGCTAAGTTGATCACATAAACTTCTTTTACTTTTGATAAAGGGTGCATTTTTTAAAGCTATTTGAACTTCACAAAAAGATTTTTTTCTCTATTCGTTTTTGCGGTGGAAACTTGTAGCCCATTGGAGTGGTGGTTACCAATGACACCCCATGCGATGTCTAAGAAATAGAGGGGTGTCCGGGGATAATGTTACGTCACCACCTAGATAGCTCCCTTGGTTTAGCTTAAAAAGCCCACTCGCGTGTATATTCCTCTATTTTGTTGTGGGTCTTGGAGATCCTTGGATTTGAGGTTAAAAATAAAAGGTTAATGCTATAAATCTCAAAAAAAATAAAAAAATAAAAAAAAAAAATGATAAATCGCACCATCTACCAAAAATCCACAAAAGGATCATACAAGCCCACAACCACATCTCCCCTTCTTAAAAATTTTTGTTCAAAGCTTTGGAAGTCCATCCTACATGAGTTCTTTTGAATAAGTATGAGAATGTCTAGTTTCATGAGATCCTTATTTTTGAAGGCATACTTTCTCGCAAATTGGACTTAATTTAACAAGTTTTGTAGTTCGCATGAGTCACCTTCTACCAAACACCGCCCACATTTGTATGAGTATATGCTTAGACGTCCTTAGGCTTCTTTCTCAATCTTCTTGGACTTTGAGAATTTATTTGAGGAGACATTTATGTATTCTTCTTTTTCCCCCACCAAAAAAAATTAAATTAGCTAGTAACTCTTAGTATTTTGTTTCTTTGAGTTCTCACTTAGGATAGATAATGTGTGTATGCGTTTTTGTAAATATTTGAGTCTAGTTTAGAATCGAGTCAAGCCTTGTCTAGTTGAGTGTGTGCCTCTCATGATTGGTTCTTTAAAAAAAAAAATAAAAAAATAAAAAAATAAATAAAATAGCTCTCTTTGCTCGAGGACGAGCAAAAGGCTAGTTGGGGGGTGTGTTGATGAATTAAAATTGCATATTTTAGTATGTTAACGAACTCTTCTTAACTTGCTAATATGTGTAATTTATCTATTTTATCTCTCTTTCTAGACTTATGCTGGTTTTCGTAGTTTTGGTTGTTTTCTCTCATTTTGTAGGCAAAGAATTGAGTTAAAACGCAAGGGGCTAGGAATTTGAAGGCTTAATTTGAAGAAGTCAAGTGATAAAGAGGCTAAAGTTGAAGACAAAGCAACTAATTTGCAAGTTAAAATGAAGATTTGAAGACCTATTTGAGAAGACAAGAGAAGAATATGGGGTCGTTATTGAAGATTTAGAAGAAAAGAGGTCAAAATGAGAGTCAAAGGTTGAAGAGGAGGGAAAAATAGAGAAGAAACTAACGGAAGTGGGGCTTAAGTGCAAGTTTTGAAACGTTTTAATGGCTTATTTGAAGGATACTTAACGGATTGGGGGTCAGATTGTCATTTTCAGAAGAGTTTAAGTAAGGAACCGGGCCTTTTAAAACATTTCACCAAGTTAGGGGGGAGCCGGGTGAAGTTTCTGCGAAACAGCTTATCCTTCTCACACGAGCTCTCTCTCTCCCCGACCTGAAGAACAGACGCACGACAACAGAGCCTTCCTCCATTGTTGGCTCGTCGAAGCTTCCTCCTAGTTCCACCCCGAACTCATCTCTCCACCAAATCGCACAAGACCGGTCTCAAATTGCTCCCCAGCCCAAGAGCTCTCTCCTAAACCCATCAATTCGGCCCAAGAACAAAGCAATCAAAAAGCCCCAATTTCTAGGGTTCATGAAGACACGACGGAAATCAACGATTGAGGATGAAAGGGTTCAATTGGAGGGCTGTGATGATTCCTTGGAGGCTACTCAACTCATTCTCATCGTCTATATAAAGCAAGCTTGAAGAAATGGAACACCTCTCTGAGACCCCTGTTTTGGAAGGCCGAAACTCTGCCTCTCTCTCTTCTCTCTCGGTACCAGCCGACTTCTGGGTTCGTCCTGGTGATTCCGAGCTCATCCTGAGCTTCTACGGAGCCAGTAACGACCAGGGAGAAGAGGGCTAGGTCAGGTCTCAATCTGGGTTTGAAGTGCTCTGTTTTGAGCACTGTATTTGCTCTGTTTTGAACTGTGTTGTTGCAGCAGCAGCAACTTGCTGTTAGCTTTGAATTTCTGGGTTTGTTAGCTGCTGGTTAGGTTGATTAGAGTGTGGTAGAATCAAACACTAGTAGTTGTTTCATCATTTGGTAGCAAGTTGGTGTTATTTGGTGGGATTGAAGAGTATTTGAGCTTGAATATAATGACTATTTTCATGAATACTCTTGATTCTTGTATCTTGCTCTTGAATATGAACAACTAAGCTACTTGTTGGGTTTGATTGATGAAGATAGATGACTTGTGTGTGAGAAATTCAATTGTTCTTCTAGTCTTATAAGTTGGATGTCGAATTCGTTGTGTTCAAGTGTTGAATATCAAATCCGAATTGTGGCTTGATCTTTCATATGGAAACGCTCTCGTTTACATATGAAAGATGCTTGACATAACTCGATTTTGCATTTCACTCTTGAATACAAGAGTTAGACAAATCCTCTTGCTATTTAATCCATGCTTTTCTTTGACATAAACTTTGGGTGTTGATGCTCACACACAAGGCATCTATTGGAATCGATTGACCCAACTTACTCTCTTATTGACAAACTCGTTTGAATCGTATTAGTAATAGTGTTAGTAGTTGTTTTCTTTCTTGGTTATTTGCTCTAGCAATATCAACAACTCTTGCTCCATCATTTGAGTGGTGGATTCAAAGCTTGGCTAGCTCTAAAGCCTTTGGGAAACTTGTTTTGTTAATTTAGTTAGTTGCTTAGTAAGTTTACTAGTTAGCTTAGAGTGTTTAATCTCCTTCCCAATCCTTGTGGAAATCGACCCCGTTCTTACTCGGGTACTACTTAGAACGATATTCCTATACTTGGGAATTATCGCGAACATCATCCTTAGACATGAAGTCACTAGATCCTAAAGTTGTGGAATATTGTCTTTTGACATCGTTAAACGCTACACCGTAACTGGGTAGTAATAAAGGCATTAGTCGGATAAAATAAGGAAGAAAGCTTAGGAATGGTAGTGACGTAGATAGAATTTTTCCCTCCCACATAACGGGAGCAAATATACATGGCCACTCGAGGGATGGTGCTCATAGAATGTCTGGCCAGACTCTGATAAATCAATATAGGATGTTGATGTTATATGCATGGATGAGACTATTCCCAGGATCGAGAAACCATGGATTAGATATATGAGTGTGACTTGTATGTCTCGTGTCCAGTCCGGATATAGAGAAAAAAGGATGAGACAATACTTGAACAAGATTTGTCGGATGATTATTTCTATTAGTTGGGTAGCATGAATGTCTTTCTAGAGGCCGCTCCATGTTAGTAGTTGTTACTACCAACTAAGTAGAAAACTATGGGTCACACTACCTACGGATTAGACCGGACTTGGGAAGCAATTAATATGATTATAATAAGAAGGATCAGTACACAACTACTTGCAAACTTAGTAGGACTAATTTTCAATTTGGAATAATCCGTGTATATATATGATTAGGATAGGGGCTTTTATGCAGTCAACAAAGAGTTGTTGCACTATATAAAGGACACTCCTAGCTTCCTTCCCACACTAATTCTCATAACACATTGAGTGGGAGAGAAAAGAAAGGATTGAGAGATCAACAAAAGGAGGCCGAATCCCCCCTTTGCCGCCCCTCACCCCGTCGGCCACCAAGGACGACCGCCCCTCCTTGTTCCATTTTGCGCGATCGTGATTATCTTATTCCTCTTCTTCTTCTTCTTCTTCTTCTTCTTCTTCTTCTTCTTCTTCTTCTTCTTCTTCTTCTTCTTCTTCTTCTTCTTCTTCTTCTTCTTCTTCTTCTTCTTCTTCTTCTTCTTCTTCTTCTTCTTCTTCTTCTTCTTCTTCTTCTTCTTCTTCTTCTTCTTCTTCTTCTTCTTCTTCTTCTTCTTCTTCTTCTTCTTCTTCTTCTTCTTCTTCTTCTTCTTCTTCTTCTTCTTCTTCTTCTTCTTCTTCTTCTTCTTCTTCTTCTTCTTCTTCTTCTTCTTCTTCCTCCTCTAATCCTAGCTAGAACAAGGTGTTGGAAGATCCGGATTCTAACCTAGGAGTGGACTAGTCATAGAGACGTGAATAGTATTGCACGTGTGAAGGCATCAAAGGAGATCCAAAAGGTATTTTGATACTAATCCCTTACTATCGTTACGACTTCTAGACTTGTGAACCTTGGAGGGTCTTGAACGGATTAATTATTGTTTATTCCATTGGGTATCCGTTATCAAAACCTACAGTGGTATCAAAGCCACAAGTCGTAGAGCATAACGTAGTTTATGTGCTACGATTTATGTTGTTTTACACTTTAAATTGTTTTTTATCGCGTAAAAGAGACAAATTAAGCCTATTTGATGCAATTGAAAATGATTCAATCAAACAAGATCTAGTTTTACATATGATGTGAATTATTAGTGAGTTTGAATCACATAGGATGTGAATTTTTGGATCTTGGTGGCTAGGGTTCGGGCACATGCTTGGAATAAGGGTTTTTTCAAGTATGGAAACAACTAAACTTGGGCAACAAGGCAATGAATCATTTTGGAAAAAATTACAAATGCTGTTCGGCCCCACCTAGGGACCACCCCCTTGGCTTGCAGCCCAAGCTAGGGCACGACCAAGGGCTCGGGCCGGCCTAGCGCACGGCCTGGCAGTGCTTGGGGCTAGGCCGACCGGTCCAAGGCCGTGTCTTGGTCCTTTAGGGTTTCGGCCAAAGCCATGGCGAGCTCTATTGGACTGTTTTGATCCTAGAACATTAAAAAACAATTAAAATTGACGAAGCGCGTTAAATTGGATTTTAGCTGTTTTTGTTCTTATTGCATGGTGATTGGATATGGCCTTAGGTTGTGGTTTGTTGTGGATGTTTATTTTGTAGTTTGTTTTACGGCCTGGGAGATGATCAAATTTATGTAATAATTAATTAAGTTTTACGGCCTGCAAGCCTGTCTTCTTCTCAACTTGCGAGATCTCTCTATTTAGTTTAGATGCTAGCTAGAATTAGATAGAGTAGATAATAACCAAGATTTGAAGAATGAGCATGGTGAAACCATAAGATGGCAACAACCCACAAGAGCTATGGAGTATGGACCAAAATATGGAGGCACATGGAGATGTGCTTGCTATTTTTAGGGTTCATAGTGTTGGAATAGATGCCCTAGAGGCAATCTAGTTTAGTATGAATTTGTAATTGGCTAGAAATTCATTTATTATTTATTGGATATTTAATATAATGAAGTCCTTAGATTTACAATCGTGTTGTTTATCTTAAATATCCCTAGTCAAGTATAATGATTAAATGGGACAATCATCTATAGACTAGTATGGGGTTGGATTGATATGGAGATATCACGATCCAACACATAGGTGTGCATTACGGAATGTTGCACTGGATTGACCCATTACCGAGAAGGCTACATACACGTTATGTTGAGTCACAAGTGCTTCTCGGGTACAATGGTATTGTCATCCTTAGACTTGAAGTCACTAGATATTCTAGTTGTGGATCATTGTGATCTTGGTAGCGTTAAACGCTACACCGTAACTGGGTAGTTATAAAGGCGTGTACTGGATACAATGAGAAGCAAGCTTAGAGATCGTAGTGGACGTAGAGAGGATTTGCACCTCCCACATAACGGGAGCAAATATCCAAGGCCACTCGAGGATAGTGCTTATAGAATGTCTGGCCAGACTCAAATAAATCAATATATGAGATATTGATGTTATTTGCACGAATAAGGCTATTCCATGGATCGAGAAACTAGGGATTGGATATACGAGTGTGACTTGTATGTCTCGTGTCCAATCCGGATATGGAGGCAAAGGGATGAGACAATTACTTGTACAAGGTTGTCTAGATGACTATTCTATTAGTTGGCTAGAATGGATGTTTTGCTAGAAACCGCTCCATATTAGCAAAGAGTTGCTACCAACTAGATAGAACCTATGGGGTCACACGCTATATAGAGTTGTACTAGATTGTGGAATTAATTAATTGGATTAATTAATTAGAAGGATCACTTTGCAAACCCTTGCAAAGTTAGTAGGGACTAATTTGCAAGGAAGGGACTAAATTGAATTCTAGTAGGACTAGAATAAGTCCTTTAGGTAGTTAACAAGGAGTTGTTGGACTATATAAAGGACCCTCCTCCTTCCTTCCCTACACACTTTTATGCTCTAGAGAGAACATAACAAGAGTAGGAGAGAACTAAGGAGAGAGAGAGCAAGCAAAGAGGGACGCCGCCCCCTATTGCCGCCGCCCCTTGTCCCCGACGCCACAAAGGGCCGAGCCCCTTTTGGTGCCTCGTTTTGCGTGATTCCTTCACCCTCCTTTCAATCCGGGCTAGCACCAAAGGTGATTGGAGATCTAGGAACAACTCTAGGCGTGGATCAACTATAGAGAACGTGACACTATTCGCGTTTGAAGTCATCAAGGAGAACCCAAAGGTGTGTTTATGATTTCTTGCCTTCACTATCGTTATGCATCTAGACTTGTGATCCTTGGAGGGTTTTGCATGGTTGTTTGTTTGATTATGCTTCCGTTTGCGCGATCCATGAATCAAAACCCTACAGTGGTATCAGAGCCACAGGTCATAGAGCATAAACGTAGTTTATGTGTTACATTCTTGTTGTTTTACACCTTAATTTGTTGTTTATCGCGTAAAACAAGACAAATCAAGCATTGGATGCAATTTGTCATAGAATTAATCATAACAAGACCCAATTATTGCATTGGATGCATGAATTGGTGAGTTTGAGAAATTTTAGGATCTTAGATCTAGGGTTTGTGCATCCTTGGGGAAGAAGGAGTTCTCCCACAACAAGGAAACAACCAAACTTGGGCTCCAAGCAAGGAGGTTGTTTTGGAAACAACCTCCACAAGGAAGGTTCGGCCCCTAGGGAGCCGCCCCCCTTGCTTGCCGCCGAAGCTTTGCGCCCTAAGGGGGCGGGCGGCCCTAACCCGCGGGCCTAGCTTGCGGGTTTTGGGCCGGGCCGGCCCTAGGGCTTTATGGTTCACTTATTTGGGCCCGGGCAATTGGATTGTTGGGCCCATGGACCGTTTTAACCCTAGAAATCCTAAAATCAATTAAAATTGACCAAGCGCGTTAAAATTGGATTTTAACTGTTTATGTGCAAATCGCATGGTGATTGGATATGGCCCTAGGATGTGGTTTGATGTGGATGTTTAATTTTGTGGTTTGGTTTTACGGCCTGCGAGCTGATCAATTAATTGTAATAATTAATTAGGGTTTTATGGCCTGCGTGCCATTTTTTTTCTCAACTTGTGAGATTTATTTTATTTAGAATAGATATTAGCTAGTGCTAGATAAAGTAGATTGTTAGCCAAGATTGGAGAAAAGAAGCCCAAAGCCAAAGGAGCCACAAAAGATGGAGCATGGAGCATTCCACATGACTATGAAGGATGGACCAAAAGATCAAGACGCATGGAGATGTGTTTGTTTAGGGTTCATAGATAATTCCATTGGCTTGGAATTATCTTAGTCTAGAAAAGGCCATATCCACATCACGTTTAATTTCTGTTTTGTGGTTGTTTATTTATTGTCTTATTATTTGTGTGGTTGGTGTATGGATGATGCATGCAATTAGGATAATAAGATAATTAGACAACCCGGATCTATTATTTGGAGTTGTGCCCAAACTCAAATAGATAGATTAGTTGATATTGATCAACAAAATAATTAAAATTGAATTGAAAATCCCTCAAATTCAAATATTGTGTTCTTGCCTTCTCGTTATTTAAACACTCATTATCATCATTATTTATCAAGTTCGTGCCTGCCAAAGCATGGCGACTTGGTTCATAATGATGGAATGCGATGGCACGTAACAATGTGCAATTGTTTAGATAAGAGGTTGAGCACAACTAGGCTATTAATTTGATTAAGAAACCTAGAGGCAATCAATTGGGATTATCCATATGGATGGATAAATAAGGAGTTATTTGCCCGATTGAACCAAGAGTTGCATATGAGATGCAATTGGAATTGTTCCTACCTAAGAAGTAATCGAATTATGGGTGACTTGCCAAAGCAAGCTCATAAGGAGATGAAAAGATGGATCTTGGCCCACTAGAAAATATAAGGATATTTTCCGCATTAATATCTTGAGGGTTATTAATCCGTAGTAAAATAGTGGGAGCTATATTTAATAAACTAGCCATTATTAAATATAGTCAAAAATTCACAAATACTAAAACTTGCGTATTTTCCTTTTTGTAGAATTCCAAATGGCAAACAACTCATCGAGTTCACAACATTCCCTACGATCGGTCCTTGAGAAGGACAAGCTCTCAGGAACCAACTTTCTCGATTGGTACAGAAACTTGAGAATTGTTCTCAAGCAAGAGAAGAAGCTGTACGCAATAGAGGAGCAAGTTCCAGAAGGTCCAGAGAATCAGACACCTGCTGCCTTAAAGGCGTATCAAAAGCGTGTTGATGACGCTAATGATGCGGCCTGCCTAATGCTTTGCACCATGACCTCTGAGCTTCAGAAGCAACATGAGAACATGAATGCTGTCGATATGATCGAACATCTAAAGCAGCTCTTCCAAGAGCAGGCGAGGGTAGAGAGGTATGAGGTCTCAAAGGCACTGTTCAAATGTCATCTGGCAGAAGGGAACCCGGTGGGACCCCATGTACTCCGAATGATCGGGTACTTGGAGAATCTCGCCCGGCTTGGGTTCCCGGTCGGCCAAGAGTTGGCAACCGATCTCGTGTTGCAATCGTTGCCCGAGAGTTATGGACAGTTCATTATGAACTATAACATGAACGAGATCGTTAAACCACTGCCAGATTTGCTCAACATGTTGAGGACGGCTGAACAGAGCATCAACAAGGGTAAGGGCAAGGCCATTATGATGGTGCATAAAGGAAAGGGTAAAAAGTTTGCCTCTTCCTCCAAGGGCAAAGGCAAGTCAGTTGCTAAGTCCAAGGAACAAGCCCTTAAGCCTGTTGGTGGGATTGCCAAGGTCGTGACTAAGGGTGAATGTCACTACTGTAGTCAACCTGGACACTGGAGGAGGAACTGCCCAAAATATCTGGAGGACAAGCGGCTTGGAATAGTGATTCCACCACCACCAGGTATTTTCGTTGTAGATGTCAATTTAACTGTCTCTACATCATGGGTATTAGATACTGGATGTGGATCTCATATTTGTCGAAATATGCAGGATCTAAAGAGAAGTAAAAGATTGGCTAAAGGGGAGGTAGATCTGCGCGTTGGGAATGGAGCAAAGGTTGCTGCGTTGGCCATAGGCGTTTGCGAGCTATCTCTGCCTTCAGGATTAGTTTTAGAATTAAATAATTGCTATTTTGTGCCTGCTATGAGCAGAAACATTATTTCTATTTCTTGTTTGGACAAGGAAGGTTTTATTATTTCAATAAAGAACAATTGTTGTTCCTTTTATTTGAATAATATTCACTATTTTAGTGCGCAATTATTTAATGGGCTTTATGTCCTTGATCTAAAGTAATCCTGTCTACAACATTAATACCAAGCGGATTAAAATAAATGATTTAAATCCTGCTTATTTATGGCATTGTCGTTTAGGCCACATAAATGAGAAACGTGTATCTAGACTCCATAAGGATGGATTGCTAGACTCATTTGATTTTGAATCGTATGAGACATGTGAAGCTTGTTTATTGGAAAAAATGACAAAGTCCCCTTTCAATAAGAAAGGTGAAAGGACTAGTGAGCAATTGGCGCTCATACATACCGATGTGTGTGGGCCATTTGCCACGCCTGCCAGGGGTGGTTATGTCTACTTCATTACGTTTACTGATGATTACAGTAGATATGGATTTGTGTACCTTATGAGGGCAAAATCCGAATCCTTTGAAGTGTTCAAGGAATTCAAGAATGAAGTAGAGAAGCAACTTGGCAAAAGTATCAAGGCTCTACGATCAGATCGTGGAGGAGAATACTTGAGCCAAGAGTTTGACGACTATCTTAGAGAGTGTGGGATCGTGTCCCAACTCACTCCACCCGGAACGCCACAATGGAATGGCGTGTCCGAGAGGAGGAATCGAACCCTATTGGATATGGTTCGGTCTATGATGTGTCAAACCGATCTTCCATTATCGTTTTGGGGCTACGCTCTATTAAGTGCAGCTTTTACCATTAACCGTGTTCCATCTAAATCAGTCATGAAGACACCATATGAGATGTGGAGTGGGAGGCGTCCCACACTGTCGTTCATGAGGATTTGGGGCTGCGATGTCTATGTAAAACATTTACAATCAGACAAGCTAGGGCCTAAATCGGATAAGTGTAAATTTGTGGGGTACCCTAAGGAAACTAAGGGATACTATTTCTACAATCCAACCGAGAACAAAGTGTTTGTTGCTCGGACCGGCATGTTTCTAGAAAGAGAGTTTGTCTCTAAAGAAGCAAGTGGGAGGAATGTAGAACTTGAAGAAGTTCAAGAACCACAAATTACTGAACCGATTATGGAACATGAACAGGAATCACAAGCAGTTGTGGATCCACCTGTTCAAGTAACACAAGAGCTTCGTAGATCTAGTAGAGTGCGCCAGGAACCCGAGAGGTACGGACTTCTCGTAACTGATTCCGGTGACACGATGCTCATAGATGATGAGCCTACTACCTATGAGGAGGCCATGAATGGCCCAGACTCGCAGAAGTGGCTTGAGGCCATGAGATCCGAGATGGAATCCATGTATGCCAACAAAGTATGGACTTTGGTGGAACCACCTGATGGGGCGCGGCCCATAGGGTGCAAGTGGGTCTTCAAGAAGAAGATCGACATGGATGGTAATGTGATTACCTATAAGGGCCGATTGGTGGCTAAAGGATTCAGACAGATTCATGGTATTGACTATGATGAAACCATTTCACCAGTCGCTATGACCAAATCCATCCGAATCCTACTTGCGATTGCAGCATGCTACGACTATGAGATTTGGCAGATGGATGTCAAAACAGCATTCCTTTATGGGAATCTCCTCGAGGACGTGTATATGATACAGCCGGAGGGTTTTGAGGATCCAAAGCAAGCCAACAAAGTATGTAAGCTGCAACGATCCATTTATGGATTGAAGCAAGCTTCTAGGAGTTGGAATCGACGTTTTGATGAAGTGGTCAAAGAGTTTGGCTTCATCAGAAACGAAGATGAGTCTTGTGTCTACAAGAAGGTTAGTGGGAGCTCTGTAGCTTTTCTGGTCTTGTATGTGGATGACATACTGCTCATTGGAAACGACATTCCCATGCTGCAATCTGTGAAAGATTGGCTAGGAAAGTGTTTCTCAATGAAAGACTTAGGGGAAGCAGCCTATATACTCGGTATAAAGATCTATAGAGATAGATCTAAGAGGTTGCTAGGCCTAAGTCAAAGTACATATATTGACAAGGTGTTGAAACGGTTCAACATGCAAGATTCCAAGAAGGGATTCTTGCCCATGTCACATGGAATCACTCTTTCAAAGAGTGGTTGTCCTTCCAATGAGATTGAGAAGGAACGCATGAGTAGGATTCCCTATGCCTCGGCCATAGGATCCATCATGTACGCCATGTTATGTACTAGACCAGATGTGTCATATGCCTTGAGTATGACAAGCAGATACCAATCCAATCCAGGTGAGAGTCACTGGATTGCAGTCAAGAACATCCTAAAGTACTTGAGAAGAACTAAGGATGCTTTCTTGATGTTTGGCGGTGAGGAAGAGTTGCGTGTAAGGGGTTACACTGATGCAAGCTTCCAAACCGATAGAGATGACTTTAGATCACAGTCGGGATATGTGTTTTGCCTGAATGGAGCAGCGGTGAGCTGGAAGAGTTCCAAGCAAGAGACGGTAGCTGATTCTACAACAGAGGCTGAGTACATTGCTGCAAATGGCGCAGCAAAGGAAGCTGTTTGGATCAGAAAGTTTGTTTCTGAACTTGGTGTGGTCCCTAGCATTGCGGATCCAGTGGAGTTGTTCTGTGACAACACTGGGGCGATCGCGCAATCAAAGGAACCCAGGTCGCACCAGAAGTCCAAGCACGTGCTCAGGAAGTTCCATCTGATTCGAGATATTATCGATAGAGGAGACGTTCGGATATGCAAGATTCCTACAGATGATAATCTGTCAGACCCGCTTACGAAGCCTCTCACGCAGTAGAAGCATGAAGGGCACACTAGGAGTATGGGCATACGAGATGCGCCAGATTGGCTCTAGTGCAAGTGGGACACTGTTGGAATAGATGCCCTAGAGGCAATCTAGTTTAGTATGAATTTGTAATTGGCTAGAAATTCATTTATTATTTATTGGATATTTAATATAATGAAGTCCTTAGATTTACAATCGTGTTGTTTATCTTAAATATCCCTAGTCAAGTATAATGATTAAATGGGACAATCATCTATAGACTAGTATGGGGTTGGATTGATATGGAGATATCACGATCCAACACATAGGTGTGCATTACGGAATGTTGCACTGGATTGACCCATTACCGAGAAGGCTACATACACGTTATGTTGAGTCACAAGTGCTTCTCGGGTACAATGGTATTGTCATCCTTAGACTTGAAGTCACTAGATATTCTAGTTGTGGATCATTGTGATCTTGGTAGCGTTAAACGCTACACCGTAACTGGGTAGTTATAAAGGCGTGTACTGGATACAATGAGAAGCAAGCTTAGAGATCGTAGTGGACGTAGAGAGGATTTGCCCCTCCCACATAACGGGAGCAAATATCCAAGGCCACTCGAGGATAGTGCTTATAGAATGTCTGGCCAGACTCAAATAAATCAATATATGAGATATTGATGTTATTTGCACGAATAAGGCTATTCCATGGATCGAGAAACTAGGGATTGGATATACGAGTGTGACTTGTATGTCTCGTGTCCAATCCGGATATGGAGGCAAAGGGATGAGACAATTACTTGTACAAGGTTGTCTAGATGACTATTCTATTAGTTGGCTAGAATGGATGTTTTGCTAGAAACCGCTCCATATTAGCAAAGAGTTGCTACCAACTAGATAGAACCTATGGGGTCACACGCTATATAGAGTTGTACTAGATTGTGGAATTAATTAATTGGATTAATTAATTAGAAGGATCACTTTGCAAACCCTTGCAAAGTTAGTAGGGACTAATTTGCAAGGAAGGGACTAAATTGAATTCTAGTAGGACTAGAGTAAGTCCTTTAGGTAGTTAACAAGGAGTTGTTGGACTATATAAAGGACCCTCCTCCTTCCTTCCCTACACACTTTTATGCTCTAGAGAGAACATAACAAGAGTAGGAGAGAACTAAGGAGAGAGAGAGCAAGCAAAGAGGGACGCCGCCCCCTATTGCCGCCGCCCCTTGTCCCCGACGCCACAAAGGGCCGAGCCCCTTTTGGTGCCTCGTTTTGCGTGATTCCTTCACCCTCCTTTCAATCCGGGCTAGCACCAAAGGTGATTGGAGATCTAGGAACAACTCTAGGCGTGGATCAACTATAGAGAACGTGACACTATTCGCGTTTGAAGTCATCAAGGAGAACCCAAAGGTGTGTTTATGATTTCTTGCCTTCACTATCGTTATGCATCTAGACTTGTGATCCTTGGAGGGTTTTGCATGGTTGTTTGTTTGATTATGCTTCCGTTTGCGCGATCCATGAATCAAAACCCTACACATAGATATTCTCATATGTTTGATAATATCTAAGTTTAAAGGCCATATCCATATCACGTTTTTTTTTTTTTTCATTTGTGGTTGTTTATTTTATTGTCTTACTAATTATTGTTGGTGTATGGTGATGCATGAAAAATTGATAATAAGATTATTAACAACCCGGATCTTTTATTTGTTGCCCAACTCAAAGAAGTAGTTCAGTTGATATGGATCAACAAAACAATTAAAATTGAAAAAGGAAAATCCATCAATTTAAATTTTGTGTTTTGCCTTCTCGTACTTAAGCACTCTTCATGATCATGATTATCAAGCTCGTGCGTGACAAAGCATGGCGACTTGTTTTGTCATGATTGTGTTGCGATGGCACAAGCAGGTACTGTGCAATTGTTTAAGTAAGAGGTTGGGCGCAACTAGGTGATTTTAATAAGATTAAAATCCTATAGGCAATCAATTGGGATTATCCATGGGATGAATAAATAAGGAGTTATTTGCCCAATTGAACCAAGAATTGCATAAGGATGAAATTTGAAGTGTTCCTACCTAAATAACTAATTTTGGGTGACTTGCCAAAGCAAGCTTAAAAGAAGTGAAATCTGAATCTTGGCACCCACTAGAAAATATAATGATATTTTTTATATTAATATTTGAGGGTTATAAATCTGAGAAAAATAATGGGAGCTATGTTTAATAATCTAGCCATTATTAAATGTAGTTATTAATTCACGAAATGCTAAAACTTGTATATTTCTCATTTTGTAGAATTCCAATGGCAAACAAATCATCAAGTTTATCACATTCCCTATGCTCTCTCCTTGAGAAGGACAAGCTTTCTGGAACCAACTTCCTAGAATGGTACCGGAAGTTGAGAATTGTTCTCAAGCAGAAAAGAAATTGTACACTCTAGAGGAGGAAGTTCCTCAGGCTCCAGAGAACTATACCGCTGCAGCGCTAAAGGCGCATCAAAGGTTCGTTGATGATGCTAATGATGCAGCCTGCCTGAGTCTTTGCACCATGTCCTCTGAGCTCCTGAAGCAACATGAGAACATGGCTGTGTATAATATGATCGCACACTTGAAGCATCTCTTCCAAGAGCAGGCTAGGGTAAGAGGTATGAAGTCTCCAAGGCATTGTTCAAATTTCAACTTTCAGAGGGAAACCCGGTGGGACCTCATGTACTCCAAATGATCGGGTGCTTGGAGAATCTCACAAGCCTAAGGTTTCCGGTGGGTCAAGAGTTGGCCACATATCTCGTTTTGCAATCGTTGCCTGAAAGTTATGGCAGTTGATCATGACCTATAACATGAACAAGATCGTGAACCTATGCTAGATCTACTCAATATGTTGAGGACAGCTAAACAAGGCATCAACAAGGGAAAGGGCAAGGCCATAATGATGGTGCATAAAGGGAAGGGCAAAAGGTTTGCCTCTACCTCCAAAGAAAAATGCAAGGCAGTTGCTAAATACAAGGAAGTTACTCTTAAGCCTGTTGGTGGCATTGCCAAGGGAGTGACTAATGGTGATTGTCACTACTACAGTCAGCCTGGAGAGTTCAAGAGGAACTGCCCAAAGTATCTGGAGGATAAAAGGCTTGGAATAGTGATTCCACCACCACCAGGTATTTTTTTATATATATATAAATATTACTTACTCTTCATCTTGGGTATTGGATACTGGATATGGTTCACATTTGTCAAAATGAGCACGATCTAAAGAGATGTAGAAGATTGGCCAAAGGGAATAGATCTGCCCGTTGGGAATGGAGCAGAGGTTGCTCCATCGGCTGTAGGCGTGTACGAGCTGTCTCTACCTTCAGTATTAGTTTTAGAATTAAATAATTTCTATTTTGTGCTTGCTGCGAGCAGAAATATTATTTCTATTTCTTGTTTGGACAAGGAAGGTTTTACTATTTCAATAAAGGACAATTGTTTCTCCATTTATTTTGTTAGTATTCACTATTGTACTGCGCAATTATTTAATGGATTATATATCCTTGATCTAAAAAATCATATATATAACATAAATACCAAGAGGATTAATATGAATGACTTAAATCCTGCTTATCTATGGCACTGTCGTTTAGGCCACATAAACCGGAAACATGTATCTAGACTCCATAAGGATTGATTTCGAGACTCATTTGGTTTTGAATCATATGAGACATGTGAGGCTTGTTTATTTGAAAAAACGACAAAGTCCCATTTCAATAAGAAAGGTGAAAGGACTAGTGAGCAATTGGCGGTCGTGCATACAGATGTGTGTGGGCCATTTTCCACGCCTTCCAGGGGTGGTTATGTCTACTTGATTAAGTTTACTGATGATTTCAGTAGATATGGATTTGTGTACCTTGTGAAGGCCAAATCTGAATCCTTTGACAAGTTCAAAAAATTCAAGAATGAAGTAGAGAAGCAACTTGGCAAGAGTATCAAGGCTCTACGATCGGATCGTGGAGGAGAATACTTCAGCCAAGAGTTTGACGACTATCTTAGAGAGTATGGGATAATATCCCAACTAACTCAACCGGGAACGCCACAATGGAATGGCGTGTCCGGGAGGAGGAATCGAACATAGTTAGACATGGTTCGATCTATGATGTGTCAAACTGATCTTCCATCATCATTTTGGGGCTACGCTATATTGTGTGGAGCTTTCACCATTAACCGTATTCCATCTAAATCGGTAATGAAGACACCATATGAGATGTGGAGTGGGAGGCGTCCTACAGTGTCGTTCCTTAAGATTTGGGGCTGAGATGTCTATGTAAAGCGTTTACAATCAGACAAACACGGGCCTATGTCGGATAAGTGTAAATTTGTGGGATACCCCTAGGGAACTAAAGGGCATTACTTCTACAATCCGACAAAGAACAAAGTGTTTGTTTCTCAGTCCAGCGTGTTTCTAGAAAACGAATTTGTCTCTAAAGAAGCAAGTGGGAGGCCTGTAGAACTTGAAGAAATTCAAGAACCTCAACCTACTGATCCTACTATGGAACATGAACAGGAAACACAAAATGTTGTGGAAGAACCTGTTCAAGTAACACAAGAGCTTCGTAGGTGTGCCAACTGAAATCCCTTGGAGAGATCTAAGTGTGCACCTCAAGTAGAGAATGAAGACACAGAGAGATGTAGGGTGTGTGTAGGGAGAGGGTAAGCAATGGTAGCTGAGATAGAGAGTGACAGCTTAATGGAAAAGCCTTCGATAAGTCCAGAAGAGCTAGAGATTAACTAGTATTGAACTTGAGTTTCGCAACGGAGGGCTAACGATCCTATATATAGTGGGTAAGTGACAGTTGTGAGGGGGATTAATGCACCCTAATGGCGGCTTAATGGTAGCCCCCGTAACGGCACGTTCGACCGTGTATATAGGAACCGTTAGGCACCTGACCGTACATACCGGAGACCGTTATGAGATTAAGACGGGTTTATAGGACTTGGCCATTAAGTATCTCAAAGCATTTACAGAGGGTCGCGCACGAGCTTGGTAGTCGCACGCGCGCGACGGGCCTTACCCTAGCCTCCAAACCACTAAGTCCCTACAAGTCCCGTGTTGGTACGCGAGGGCCTTGTCTCGCAGCCCCCACGTGGACAAGCATAGGTATTCGTCCGGTGTATATGGAGCACGACTGGGTGTGTACGTGGCTGTGATCTGTCTATCTGAAAAGCACTATCTACATTAGCCCCCTTTTTCGCGAATGTCACGGGCGCATCCGTAGTGCAGTCGCGCAAAATCAGCCGTGCGTGGGCTCCACGTATATGCTTTGAACTTTGAATAAAATTCAAAATCCTAGCCCCGTGTCATAGCCATGATTGCCTAGGGTTTAGAAGTGCCGTTTGATTTCTTTCTAAGCGTGGTGACTGTGAAGCTAATCAGACGCCATCCATGATTTTTCGCCTATTTTCGAGGCAAGAACAACTCAGAAGGATTTGATGGGTCGCCATTCTCGCCGGATATCGAAGCGTTGCTCACTCAGCAGACGTCAGCAGTCACACTGTTCGTAAGAAGGCTATTGAAACCCTTTGCTTCCTTCTATTAGAACTTTTCCATTGTTGTTGCTTCCAAGTTCGTATGCATCGGAGAGAGAATCCTCAAAAAGAAGCTGAAACTTTCGACCAAGTTCTTGATCAAATTCTTCATTCGTTCTCCCAAGCGGTTCAAGCCCTCAATCGTCAGCAAGGTGAGTGATTATAATTTTTGAGATTTGTTGTTGAATTTTGTAGATACTCTTCTCCCCCGTTTTTTCTTCCTCTTGCATACCTGTTGATTTGTAATTTTTTGCTTTATGCCAACATTAATGGCCTCCAAGAAGTCAAACAAGGAGACCGTTGAAGTGCCGGAGCTCCCCAAGGAACTTTGGTACAAGGCGCCCTGTGTGGGTGGCGATGAGTTTTACTTGGCCATGATCCAGGGAGACGCTCCCCATGCGCCTCCTCTAGTTGCTACTTTCGAGCGGAAACCCGAACCAACCAGGGAAGATTGGGATTTAGCTGGCACCCATGATGTGCAGAGGCTTAGTATTGAAGCTGGCCTAATCCCCTTCATTGATGTCCTTTTCCAAGATTTATTGGAAAAGCTTGATGGAATGGATGAATGGAACACGTTCATCCTTAACAACCACGAGGATGTATTAAAGCAAGGTGGGTTTTATAACACCATCCGTGCGACTAGAGGTTTCAACCTCAGAGCCGACCAAGACATGCTAAGGGTCTTATTCTCGCGTTACTCGAGAAAAACCCATTCGTTTCATTTTTCTTCTATCGAGGTCGCTCCTACCCTTGAAGATGTGGAAAACTTATTGATGCTTCCGTGTATGGGAGCCTTTGACCCTTTGGAAAAATTAGAGGGTGATGAGGAGCTGACCCTCTTTACGCAGATGCAGGAGTGTATTGCGACTCGGAAGAAGGCCGCCACGCGGTGGGCTCCTGACGAGATTAAACCTTGCGACACTTTTATGTCAGTTTCTTCTAGCGCGAAGAACATCTGGTCTAAATGGATCAAGTTTATTTCCAAAGACTACGCCAAGCCTGCCATCATTCATAAATTGCTCAGAGGCAACCCTAACGCGGTGATTTGTACTGATGGAGAAGGGCTCCCCTGGTCATTGTTTGGCTTCCTGTGTGTTTGGTTCTCGTGCTTCCTCATAGACGGGAGTTCGAGTGACGGAGTTTTTATCCACGTGCTCCCACTCGCAGTAAAGCTCGCGCTTGGTCGAAAGATTGCTCTAGGGCCCCTTGTTTTGGGCTCTTTGTACTATCTTCTCGACTTAGCCGTGTCTCATGTTGAACAATCGCGCGGAAGGGTCAATGTCATTTCCTTCGTCAATGTTGGATTCTTGACGATGTGGGTCTACGAACGTTGGCCTGCATATGCTCCAACTCCTGCTGCAGTCGACTTGTGGAATGTGCAGAAATAGAAGGAGGTACACCTGTGTCCCCCTTCGTGGCGTTGGTTTGGTACCAAGAGTACTCGCCGTAACTTTTCCTTGGTATGTGATGATGCTAAACTCTTCGTGGCCCGGCCATACGTGGTGGAATTAGATAACATCGTCTATCTTGAGGACATGTATCCCGATGTTGATACCCCTTTCAAGGAAAATCGCATCACTAGAGGGTCTTGGCGTTATGGGAGATATGTGAACTGGTGTAGAAGAAGTTATCTGCCTGCACTGGTTGAACACGCGCCTGGTGCAGAATCTTGGAATTATGAGCGCATAGCAGTTCCTTTTGATCCTCTTCGCATGGCCTTTCAACTAGGTTTTGATGTCGTCGCGCCTCCCATGTGGTCCAAGTTTATTACCATGGGTTTTTATAATGGAGTTCTCTATGGGAAAAGCAACGAACAACTTCTTGCAGAACTTCCTTTGGCTCAGCCTTTTAGAGGAAGGCAGGACAGAATTTTGGCTAGTTGGGTGGCTTTCTCGAATAGCCAGGTTCGTCGTTTAACCAATCCCCATACTCAACTTCCGGTCGGTACAGCCCTCGCGCCTCTATAAAAAGATTATCCTTTCAAGGCTACTCTGACCCGAAGCGCGACCCATTATGGATATTAATCCTTGCTAGCTGAAGACCATCATCTTTGTCCTGAATTCATCCTGGAAGAGCAGACTACCGTTATCGGACAAAACTCCCTTGATGTTAGGACCCAGTATGGGCGGGATTTCCAAGCGGTATTATCTGAACCTTTTCATTCTCTTTTTCTTTTGCATCATGTTACTGAAAATAGTGTTTCCTTTTCCTTATTAGTGCTGCTTGAGGCGCTTTGCCTCCGGGGATCGCATCGGGGATCCTATCGATCTTTGTCGCTCAAAGAAAAGTAAATCCGACGACATCATCCTCCCCGAAAGGCCCGTGGATGAAGAAATTCGGCAAGCGATTTTGGAGAAACTGGATTTTTCCTTGCCCCGCATGTCAAAGCGACAAAGAAGAGAAGTGCAGGTCCCTCTTCGGCAGATGACCTGGTGAAAGAGCCGTCAAAATGCCCGCGGAATGAGCCAATAATGAAGAAAACTTCTAAAAGAGCCATGCCAAAGAAGGGAGCCACCCCAGAATCAGGGGCATGCTTTGTTGCCAGGGAGGAGGAAGAAGGTGAGATAAAGTTGCATTTGAACAAGGCAAGTTAATGCGTCAATACTCATTTTTTTTTTGCTATTTTTGCTGCAGGTGATGATAGTCCCTTAAAAGGGCCGGTGGTTATGACCGAGGAAGAGGCCATCGAAGAATCGAGACATATGGCCGAGGAGAGTTCTTTGCATGAAAAGTTATTAGAGGAAGAGTGAATCGAGCTGGCCAAACAGAAAAGTCTCGAGGAGATTGACAAGGGGATCCCTAGAGAGCATCACGCACGTTATCAACCCGTTCGCACACACCTCGTCCCCCTCCCGGAACTGTGAATGAATTGCAACGAGCCCAACTATCCTTTCATGAACCCGTCGATGGTGAAGATGAATAATGTACAATTTTTAAGTTTGCTTTATCCAATCATGAAATTGTGATTGGCGCATTGTACCATGGTGTGCCTATACGTGATATCCGTAAGTGGATAAGAGATCATTGTGAAGATTCCTCAGGTAACCCCTTTAGCAACACGCAACATACACATCCCACTTTAGTCTTCTTTGAGCCCGTCTATAATACTTTTATCATAAGCAGGTCACGCTAGGCTAAATGGTGTTTATAATAATCTGCAACATGCTTCTTGCGCCGACACCCCATATTAGTGGGGAAACGCCGCTTCAAACACTGGTAGATGTTTTCAGTTTCCATGGTCTATTGTTTCAAGAGTAACCCTCTTGTTTTTGCAGATCCCGACCCTTGCTCCTTGAGGCCTCGTCGCCCTCTCAGCACCATAGTGGTTCCGGAGCGTGACATTTCTATTGCAGGAGTCTCGGAGTAAGGTCCGGTGGAAAAGGCTTCAATGGTTGAAGGTGACGCTGATGCAGAGCGCCTCGAGTTCATTTCCGAGCAGGAGGAAGAGGACCGACGAAGAAAGGGGGATGATGCTGCTCCCCTCACTCAAGCAATATCTCTTTATTCGGATGAAGAAGATGTTGGGCGAGGAATTAGTGCTAAGCGAGCCCCACTGGTCATAAATTCTGGACAGGATGCTTCCCCAGGGAAGGTGCTGGAAGGGTCAAATGTGATGCTGAGTTGGGTGAACATTCCACCCCTGTTAAGGAAAGTAATGCACGAGCTTCTTCAACCGAAGGCGACGCTCTTGATGATGACGGGCTTGGGTCAAATGGGCGCGATGCTCCTGTCGCGCCCATTGTGTTGGGAAGTGCTGCTGTCACAGGGGGCGTTGATTTAGATTTAGATGCCCTTTTCTCTGAAAACCCATGGGAGGTCTGGGGCTCATAGGTACAGACCCCGTCGTCACGGCCCATAGGAGTCTTGTAATCCCTGAGGTATACTTCGCGCGCAAAGCTCAGGCTGATCAGAGGATGGTCGAGGCAGCTGGTTCTAGTTCGCAAGCAGCATCTCTTATTTCCCCTCTTCGGAAAATTGTCGAAGATACTGGTAAGGCCATTACACTCTTATTCATGATACTTAGTCGTCGAACTCATGCTTTTTCTGAGTGTTTTGCTCTTATTTCCACGTGTACAGATATCGACCAGGCTTTTCTTGAATGGCTAATGAAGATGCGTACAATTGCAGGAGTGCTGGAGCCACTGCCCGGGGTCAGAGAGATTTTGCTCAAGGAAATGACTACCCTTTTGGAGAAGGTGCATAAGACTACCCCCGCAAGTACCACGGTTGAAATTTCCCAGAATCTTCTTGCAAGAGCGGACGAGCTTCAAGAAATCGCAGCAGCGCAGTTGGATATGAGCTTCCTCATACAGAGGTTTACCAGGATTCGCAATTCTGCTCACCTCATGTCTGACCGCTCTGGCTATAACGAAGAGAAGGCCGCCCTTCAAGCGCGCTAGAAAGCCATCAGAGAGTTAGGGGAAGCTTACAAGCGTTATAAGGACAACAAGTCTCGCTTGGAACAGTAGGCTGCCAACTCTATTCACCTGTCGGCAGGGGATTCCCTTCTGAAATACCTCTTCATGGATTAAAAGTTAAATTTGGCAACAACTCTTTCTTTTGAACTGCTTTTGATGTAATCTTTATATGCTTTTTGTGGCCGCGCTCCTTTGGATTACTTGAGCATGTCATGCTTTTGCGCGCGTTGGTTTTGCGTACTTTGAAATACTTACTGGTTGGTTCCTGTTTATGAATGCAAAGCTTTATGTGTCTGCTCATTGAAGGTAAATAGCGTTTTGTTTTAGGCTATCATGGGCCAAACTTTCACGCACGTCTAGTGGCTGCCTAAACAGGCAAGCTTACACCTAGACTTAATTATTTTTGTCGCTATCGAAGACAGATAGGCGTACGCGCACGTATCATGTTTTGCCGTAGCTTAGAGCTGAATGTCTCAGGACTTTTGGTAAGTCCAGAATATTTTAGCCCTTTCTGGGCTCAAGTCCCCATGAGCCGCCATTATTATCTGAACTATTATGCCGCCACTTGATTAAATAAAGTGTGCTTGTTACACTGTGGGCCCAACCTACATCATTGACTGGGACTACTGTATCGTCATAGTCTTTAATAGGGTCATTGATTCTTGCTAATTTTCTAGGTGTTGCTGACTCAGCCGGGAAACTGAAGAGTCTCATCTGAGCCCTATATAACCCCCCCTTCCTTGCTATTTTATTTTTCATGTGGGCTCATGTGATTGTCAAAATTCCATTTCTCCTCAGTCCTTGTCACTCTTTCCATTTTTCTTTACCCCTTTTCAATCCGTATCAGCTCTGGTCCATTGGCTTTAATTATGTGCGTTGTGCTATAGAAATGACTCCCAAGGAATTAGGTGAAGAAGCCCCTGATTCGTTTGATTTTCTCGAAGAACAGCTGTGTAAGCTCTTTCATTGGAATGAAGACATCTTTTTCCTCATCATGTTTGCAGGGGTCATCTCCGGTGGTCCTCCGGCGAAGAGCAACTTTGCGCCGATTCCCATACCAGCAAGAAATGAGTGGTGTGCATCTCTGTTGGTCCTCCGGCGGAGAACTATTTGCCACCACTGTCTCAACCAGGGAGTAACTAGTGGGTGTGCTCTTTCCTTACGCACGAATAGCCTCCTATCTCATGAGTTGTTCTCCCACTTGTTCTTCACATCAGCAGCCTTCATGGCTTGAAACTCATCTGGCTCCTTGCCATGTCAGGGCTATGAACAAGATCTCTGTTCTGGTCGAGGATGTCTACGGCGGCATCAATTTTCTTAGATTTAAGAGTTATGTAAGATCGTTCCTTAAGAACACTTCGATTTTTGGTTGAATTTTTTTTTCGTTTGGAAACCTTGCTTTAGGCTGCTATCTAGACAGATAAATTATAAGCCGCTTTTGACTGTTATGAAAGTATGCTTTGCATTCGCTGTTTTGTCTACTATAGTAGACTTTTAATCTCGTGTATTAACTTGCTATTCAATCGTACAGATAGACGGGTTTTGAATGAGTTCCTATCTAGTGAGATAGGCTTTAGTCACGTATGGCTACTATCCAAACAGATAGGCCTTTTGTTTCTGCTGCTATCTAGACAGATAGAATTTGATCGCGTTTGGCTGCTATTTAAACAGATAGGCCTTTTGTTTCTGCTGCTATCTAGACAGATATGCTTTGATCACGTTTGGCTGCAATCTAAGCAGATAGCCTTTTTTTTGCTGCTTTCTAAACAGATAGGCTTTGATCGCGTTTGGATGCTATCTAAACAGATAAGCTTTTTCCTTTTTGCTGCTATCTAGACATATATGCTTTGTTTGGCTTCTATCTATATAGACATGCTTTTTGATTCGTAATTGGTTGCTACCATATGAGATAGGCATACACTCACGTTGGGCTGCTATCTAAACAGATAGGCTTTTCCTGCGATTTAGCTGCTACCATATGAGATAGGCTTAAATTCGCATTTTGCTGCTATCTAAATAGATAGGCTTTGTTTTTGCGAGCGAGTGTATCTGGACAGATAGGCTTATACCTCATGCACCGCTGTAAGGTGGTAAGATGAGTCTGGTAATTAATCAGAAAAGGGCTTCCCCATGAGAGGATTACTATCACTCATGAAACCTTCATATGGGAATATCCAGGTGTGTAAAGTTGTTAATCACAAATCCCAGTAAAGAGAAGGCTAAAGACAATATCGTCGCGTGTTTGAGTTGTGTTGGAGTGATGGTAGTCCCGTGGCAGTCTTCAGATGCGGTAGCACTTCCTGCTATTGGAGTAGAAACTACTTACCTGCCTGCCCTCGCTGTCATGCTTCATGACCCTTTTTAGGGTTTAGACACTCTTTTTATAAGCAGCATTGGGAATCGCCTCCCGTGTGGACTCCTTCTCCTTAGCTTCTTCTTGCATCACCATTACTCCAGCTGGTGACTGACCCCTGACGTCTTCCCACCTGGGTAAGGGAATTGACCGGAACGGGGCTGGAGTAGACTCATCCGCCAATTCTATAAACCATACAGCTTTGGACAAATGTGATTCTTCTAGATTGAATGGGTTCACCGAGGTAGGTATTGCGACCTCTCTGTTTTTCCAAATAGCCTTCATGACTTGGTGAGCCGTGGAGGGTAGAGCGTCAAAGCGATGGATCCATGCCCGACCGATGATCATGTGGTAAGTGGTGTTGGCCTCGATAATATGAAATTTGGCAGAACACTTGATCTGGCCGATTTGAATTCCCAATCGAATCCAGCCAGCTGTCATTCTGGAGTCGCTTCCGAAACCCATTAGTGGTGAAGGCCTCTTAACAATCTTGTCTCGGGGAATTCCTGCTAACTCCAGAGTTCTGAGAGGGATGACATTTACTGCAGCTCCTCCATAACAAATGCCCTCTCGAACTCTACATGGTTTATAATGGCCGTTACATACTGCGGCCTCTGATGATTGGCATTAGTCTGCCTGTCTGACTCATCAAACGTTATGCTTAAACCGCTCATTCGCGCGGCCGTCACAACCTTTCTGTTGGAGATGACCAATTCTTCCAAATGGTCCTCGACCACCCTCAAGATTTCTTTTATCATCTCATGTCTGCGGCTGTTCGAGAAATTCATCTTATCGAAGAATTTAACAAACTTGGCAGAGTCCTTCATTTGCTCAGCACGCAAATCCCCTGTGTCAATTCCGTAGTCCTCATTTTCGTAGATTTCGGCGACCACCGGGGCCTTCGCCTCCATGAACTCCTCAAGGTCTACTATTGAGATCGTAGCTATCTCTTTTCCTTTGGGGTCTTGCCTCACGTGAGAGGGCAGGGGTTGTTGCGTACATCTTTGGGAGGCTCATCAACGACCACTTGACCCTCTTTTCTCTTCCTGTGCACCAACCATTTGAGGTTCTTGCATTCCCTAGTTGGGTGCATCACCTACCCGTGACATTCGAACCACCTTGGATCCTGCAACTGATTCTCGTGGGCTTGTATTCCAGGGTTGGTAGAATCCCGACCTTGTGCCATCTCTTGCAGAGGTCTATTGCATCCTTTATTGAACACGGCAAGGATGGTGGCTCCTGAGGTGTAGCCCGCTGCTTCTTTATGGGGGACGATACCGCATGTATGTTGATTTCTCGTGTCCGTGTATAGTTGAACTTTCCCACCTTGAAGCTGGGATTCGCCTGTGTACTCTCGTTAGCGTACCTCTTTTTCATCCTTTCCACTAGTGGCTCCACGTTCCTGGTGCTTTCCATCAGCCTTGAAAATGTAGGCATATTTAAGTTAATGAGCATATCTTTGTATTGATCGCGCATGCCCTGAAGTCATATCTCCACCAGTCGACTCTCCAGGACATCGTCGACACATTCCAAGGACTTGGCCCTGAACATTTTAATCAAAGCGACCCCTCCTCGTCATGCCTCTGATACATGCGTGAGAGGTGGATAGTGGTGAATTTTTCTTCAACTTGAATGAATTTGGTGTAGAATTTCTTCACCATATCCTCCCATGTCTTGACATATCCGACCTCCAGGGTTATGTACCACGTATATGCGACGGCCCCTAGAGACTTAGGGAATTCGCACATCAACAGTCAGTGTCTACCCCATGTGGGCTCATCATATCAACGAATCGCATCACATGCTCATGTGCGTTCCCGCCAACTTCATCGAACTTCTCCCACTTGGGTGATTTTTAATCTAATAGGGTTGAAAATCAAGTAGATGTCCTGTGGAATGGGAGGTGCGCTGTCAACCTTTGGGATGACAGTATCTGTGAAGCTCTCGTTTGCGATGATGCTGTCTATACGTTGTTCCAAGGGCGCGAAGGCCGGAATGTAGGGCATGATTGGATCATATGGAGGTGGTGGTGGGAGTGCATGGCTGCCAAAAGCCCCACTTGTGTGATAAGGCACCGCCACGTACGACGTAGGGTTTCCCGTAGTCATCAGGGTGGAACTTGTCGAGATGCCCGACGGCTGAGGCCCAAGGCCACCGGAAAAAGAGGATTGGGCAACAAACGTATGCACTATAGATGTGGTTGCCGCCACTGGTAGAGGCCTCCGAGCTGTCGAGGGTGGGACTGAAGCCCCTGTAGCGGTGTTTTGAGAAAACCTTCCCAAGATCGTCATGATTTGAGCAATCTGAGTGGACTGGGCCTGCATAATCTGGGCTTGACTCTAAATCGTGGCTTGGAGTGCCTCCAAAGAGGGTCCACTGCCGGTAGTTGTCTGGGCACGAACATTGGTGTTAACAATGGTGTTGAGTGGTCCTTCGTCCCTTAGGGTTTCCTCGTTGGAATGGGACCGGTCACCATCACGAACATTTCCATCGGAAGACTTTTCTTCTGGTCTGTTTTAAAGGATTAAAGCTCTAAAGATGAGTGTTCATGTCGGGTTCACCAAATTGTGCCCACTGAAATCCCTCGGAGAGATCTAAGTGTGCACCTCAATTAGAGAATGAGGACACATAGAGATGTAGGGTGTGTGTAGGGAGAGGGTAAGCAATGGTAGCTAAGAGAGAGAGAGACATCTTAATGGCAAAGCCTTCGGTAAGTCGAAAAGAGCTAGAGATGAACTAGTATTGAAATAGAGTGTCGCAACGCAGGGCTAACGATCCTATATATAGTGGGGAAGTGACCGTTGTGTGAGGGGGGTTAATGCACCATAAATGGCGGTTTAATGGTATCCCCCGTAACGGCACGTTCGACCGTGTATATAGGAACCGTTAGGCACCTGACCGTACATACCAAAGACGGTTATGTGGTCAAGACGGGTTTATAGGACTTGGCCATTAATTCTCTCAAAGCAGTTACAAAGGGTCGCGCGCGAGCTTGGTTGTCGCACGCGCGTAACGGGCCTTAATCTAGCCTCCAAACCTCTAAGTCCCTAAGAGTCCCATGTTGGTACGCGAGGGCCCTATCTCGCAGCCCCCACGTGGACAAGTGTAGGTAGTTGTCCGGTGTATATGGAGCACGACTGGGTGTGCTAGATGGCTGCCATGTGGCTGTGATAAGTCTGTCTGAAAAGCACCATCTACAGTAGGTCGAGTAGAGTCCGCCAGGAGCCAGAGAGCTATGGACTTCTCATGACTGAGTCATGTGACACATTGCTCATAGATGATGAGCCTACTACCTATGGAGAGGCCATGAAAGGGCCTGACTCTCAGAAGTGGCGCAAAGCCATGGAATCGAAGATGGAATCCATGTATACCAACAAAGTATGGAGTTTGGTGAAACCACCCCAAGGGGCACGCCCCATAGGGTGCAAGTAGGTCTTCAAGAAGAAGACTGACATGGATGGTAATGTGATTACTATAAGGGCCAATTGGTGGAAAAAGGATTCAGACATATTCATGGTATAGACTATGGAAACCTCGTCGAGGATGTGTACATGACACAAAATGAAGGTTTTGTGGATCCAGAGCATGCAAAAAAATTCTGTAAGCTACAACGATCCAATTATGGTTTAAAGCAAGCTTCTAGGAATGGGAATCGATGTTTTGATGAAGCAGACAAAGATTTTGACTTCATCAAGAACGAAGATGAGTCTTGTGTCTACAAGAAGGTTAGTGGGAGCTCTGTTGCTTTTCTGGTCTTGTATGTTGATGATATACTACTCATTGGAAAGGACGTGCCTATGTTGCAATCTGTGAAAGATTGGCTAGGAAAGTTTTTCTCAATGAAAGACTTAGGGGAAACAACTTATATACTTCGTATCACAATCTATAGAGATAGATCAAGGAAGCTGCTAGGCCTAAGTTAAAGTACATATATAGACAATGTGTTGAATCTGTTAAAGATGGAAGATTCCAAGAAGGGATTCTTGCCCATGTCGCATGGAATCACTCTTTCAAAGAGTGATTGTTCTTCCAATGAGATTGAGAAGGAACACAAGTTTAGGGTACCCTATGCCTCGACCATAGGATCCATCATGTACGCCATGTTATTTACTAAACATGATTTGTCATACGCGTTGAGTATGACCAGAAGATATCAGTCTAACCCGGGTGAGAGTCATTGGATAGCGGTCAAGAACATCCAAAGGTACTTGAGAAGAACTAAGGATGCTTTCTTGATCTATGGAGGGGAGGAAGAGTTGCGTGTACGGGGTTACACGGACGCAAGCTTCCAAACTGACGAAGATGATTTTAGATAGCAACCAGGATTCGTGTATTGCCTGGAGGAGCTGTGAGCTGGAACAGTTCCAAGCAAGAGACGGTTGCTGATTCTACAACTGAGGCCGAGTACATTGCTTCAAGTGGCGCAGCAAAGGAAGTTGTTTGTATTAGGAAGTTCATTACTGAGCTTGATGTGGTTCCTAGTATTGTTGATCCAATAGAGTTGTATTGTGACAACACCAGGGCGATCGCACAATCAAAGGAACCCAGGTCACACCTGAAATCCAAACACGTACTCAGGAAGTTCCATCTTATTCGAGATATCATCGATAGAGGAGTTGTGAAGATATGCAAGATTCCTACAGATGAGAATCTGTCAGATCCACTTACAAAGCCGCTTGTTCAGCGCAAGCATGAAGGGCACACTAGATCTATGGGCTTGCGTTATGCGCCAGATTGGCTCTAGTGCAAGTGAGAGACTGTTGGAATAGATGCCCTAGAGGCAATCTTTTTAGTATGGATAATTTTTTGGCTTGAAACATTCATTGTATTATATATGGAGATATTTAAAATAATGAAGTCCTTAGATTGCAAATATGTTGTTTATATTATATATCCATATTCAATTATAATGATTTACCGGACGATCAACAATAGACTAGTTGTTGAAATAGGTGCCCTAGAAACAATCTATATTTAGTATGAACGATGTTTGGCTAGAACATTCATTTATTATTTATTGTGATATTTAATATAATGAAGTCCTTAGATACAATGTGTTGTTTTTATAAAATATCTCTAGTCCATTATATTGATTAATAGGATGATCAATTATAGACTAGTATGTGTGTAGATTGATATGGGGATATCAAGTCTAACACATGGGTATGCATTAGGAGTAATGGCATACTGGATTGACCCACACCGAGAAGGATACATTAGATTATGTCAAAGTCACAATCGCTTCTCGTAGTACTAATAATATTGTAATCCTTAGACTTGAAGGCACTAGATACTCTAGTTGTGGAATATCATGCTTTGATATTATCCAACGTTGCGGCTTAACCGGGTAACTATAAAGATAGTTATCGGGCATGGTAGAAAGCAAGCTTAGAGATCCTAGTGATGTAGAGAGGATTTGTCCCTCCCACATAATGGGAGCAAATATCCATAGGCCACTTGAGGGATGGTGCTTCTAGGAATGTCTGGCTAGAATCAGATAAGTCAATATGGAGATATTGATATTATCTTCTCACATAAGCATATTCCCAGGATCGAGAAACTATGGATTGGATATACGAGTGTGACTATTATGTCTCGTGTCCAATCCGGATATGGAGACAAAGGGATAAACAAAATATGTGATATTGGGCACTAGGTTTGTCGGGATCATTAACTTATTTCTATTCGTTGGGTGGCATGGATGTGTTGCTAGACACCACTCCATGTTAGTAATAAGTTACTACCAACTAAGTAGAAATCAATGGGGTCGCACACCGGATGGATAAAATTGGATATAGGTATTAATTAGTGGACTAATTAATAAAAGGGATTGTAACGCAACCACAAGCAAACTTAGTAGGACTTATTTGCAAGTGGCCTAATCCATGTAAGGACATGATTAGTATTAGGGCCTTATGTAGTTAATAAAGAGTTATGACTATATAAAGGATCTCTAGCTTGTTAATTCTCAACGCAAGTCATAATTCAGAGAGCATAACAAAGCAATAGAGAGAGAGAGAGACAAGGAAGGAGCTGAATCTCCCACCCGTCCCCCCTACCAGACGTCGTCGGCCTCCCCATAGGCGTGGCCTCCTCCTCGATTTGCGTGATCTCTTCCTCCTTCTTCCGTTGCTAGCACATCGCGGTGAGAAGGAATCCAATCAAGAATCTAAGGTGTGGATATTCATAGAGACGAGTACACTATTCTTCGTAGGATCTCCCAAACAAAGGTACACATCTTCTATGCCCTTATCATGTTATGATGGCTTGTCCAATGATCCTTGGGGGGATTTGAGTAGGATAATTTTGTTATTCCGCTGCGTAACCTACGTAAAAACCCAACAGTGGTATCAGAACCACAGGTCGTAGCGCATAATATGATTTTATGTTTTACGATTTCAGTTCATACACCGTATTGTTTATATTACGCGAAACTGAATTTATCAGCATATTAGATGCAAAATGAATTTGATTAAAGACAAACAATACCTAATGTAACATTGGATGTGAAGATTGGTGAGTTTGATCACATAGGATGTGAATAATTTTGAATCTAGGAATTAGGGTTTGGGCATAAATTTGGAAAATGGGTTTTTCAAATTTGAAAACAACTAAGCCTGGGAAACAAGTCAAATGAATAGTTTTGCAAATAATTTCAAAGGAGGTTCGCCCCCCTATGAGGACCTCCCCCTTTGCCTTGCTGCCCAAGGTAGGCTCGCCAAAGGGGTTGGGCCGGCCTAGCGTGCGGCCTAGCCGCGCGTGAGGCTTGGCTGAGCGCCCCAAGGCCTTGCATTGGTCCTTGGGTGGTTCAGCCATAGTGGATGGTGGAAAACCTTGGACTACTTTGACCATAGTGTCCTAATTTCAAACTAAAATTGAACAAGCACATTAAAAATTGGTTTTAACTGTATTATGTGCTTTGTTGCATGTTGGATGGATATGGCCTACGTTGTGGATGTTTTATTTTGTTGTTTGGTTTATGGCCTGCGAGCTGATCAAATTAGTGTAATAGTTAGTTAATTTTACGGCTTGCAAGCTGAACATCTTCCCAACATGTGAGGTTTTATTTATTTATTCATTGTAGATGTTAGGCTAGAATTAGAATATTTAGATGATAGCCAAGAGCATGGAGAAGAAGACTGAAGGACCAAGAGGCCACAAAGACGATGAGGACTCCCATCCTAGGCGCCCGACTAAGGTGGAGCACATAAAGATGAGCTTGTCACTTTAGGGCATATAGATATTATCTTTGGCTTGGTAATATCTTAGTCTAGGGGCCATATCCATGCCACACTAATTTTTTCTTTTGTGGATGTTTATTATTTACGTCTTGTTATTTATTTTTGTGTGTATGGCGATACTAGCAAAACCTTAACAAGATAATAATAAACAAGTTTGATCTTTTATTGTGGATTTCCAATCCAAATAACTAGATCATGTTGATGGTATTAACCAAACAATTATATAATGACTATTAAATCCCTCAATGGAAATATTGCATTTTGCCTTCTCTTGCCTAAACACCCTTCATGATCAAGGACTATTAAATTCGGTCTTGCCAAAGGAAGGAGTTTTAATTCACCTTGATGTGTTGCGGACGACACAAGCAAGTAATGTGTGATTGTTGAACGAAGAGGTTGGACGCAACTGGGCAAGGTCAATTGCATTGATGAGCCTAGAGGCATGACAATTAGGTGTTATCTAAAGGATAAAGAATAAGAAATTTTTCACCTAATTTGACCAAGAGTTGCATACAATTGGAACGGCTCCTTCCTAAATAACCAATTCTTGGATGACTTGCCAAAGCAGGCTCAAGAAGAAGTGAAATATGGATCTTCGACTCACTAGAAAATATATATGATATTTTCCGCATTAATGGCGAGGGCTATTAATCCGAGGAAAATAGTAGGAGCTTTATAATGATCTAGCCATTGTTGAATATAGTTAAAATTGTTCAAAATACTAAAAATGCACATTTCTCATTTTGTAGAATTTCAATGGCAAACAATCACGCATCCACTTTATCCCTGCGATCTGTCCTTGAGAAGGACGAATTCTCTAGAACAAGTTTCCTTGACTGGTACAGGAAGTTAAGGATCGTCCTTAAGAAAGAAAAGAAACTGTACGTCTTAGACAATCCTATTCCAGAACCACCCCAGGATCAGTCTGTTCTAGCTTCCGTGAGAGAGCATCAGAAACATGTGGATGATTCTAATGATGTAACTTGTCTCATGATCTGCACCATGACCTCTGAGCTTCACAAGCAACATGAGAGCATGGAAACCTATGATATGATCATACACATAAAACAGTTGTATCAGGAACAGGCAAGGCATGAGCGGTATGAAGTGTCCAAAGCACTTTTCAAGACCAATCTCGCAAAATTGAACCCAGTTGGGCCTCATGTACTCCGAATGATCGGGTACATAGAGAACCAGGCTAGGGTTCCCACTTGGTCAAGAGTTGGCTACTGATCTTGTCTTGCAATCGTTGCCTGACAGTTATAACTAGTTCATCATGAACTATAACATGAATGAGATCAGTAAAAATCTGCCAGACTTGTTGAACATGCTAAAGACAGCTAAACAAAGCATCAATAAAGGCTAGGCCAAGGCCATTATGATGGTGAATTAAAGTAAGGGCAAGGGAGTTGCCTCTACTTATAAGGAAAAGCGCAAGAAAGTTGAAAAATCCAAAGAAGCCCTAAATCCTAGTGGAGGCGTGGCTAAAGGTGATTGTCACTACTGTAGCCATCCGGGTCAATGGAGGAGGAATTGCCCAAAGTATCTGGAGGATAAGAAGCTTGGAATTGTGATTCCACCACCACCAGGTATTTTTGTTATAGACGTCAGTCTATCTATTTCTTCATATTGGGTATTGGATACTAGATGTGGATCTCACATTTGTCTAAATGTGCAGGATTTGAAAATAAGTAGAAGATTGGCTAAAGGGGAGATAGATCTACGCGTCGGGAATGGAGCAAGAGTTGCGGCATTAGCTATAAAAGTTTATGAACTATCTTTTCCTTCTTCATTTATTTTAGAATTAGACAATTTCTATTATGTGCCTGCTATGAGCAGAAACATTATTTTAGTTTCTTGTTTGGACGAGAAGAGTTTTTTTTTTATTTCAATAAAGGACAAGTGTTGCTCCATTTATTTTGATAGTATGCACTATTTTAGTGCGCATTTGTCTATAGGATTTTACATCCTTGATCTAAATAATTCCATATGTAACATGAATACTAAAAGGATTAAAGCTAATGATTTAAATCCTACATATCTATGGCACTGTCGTTTAGGCCATGTAAACGAGAAACGAATATCTAGACTCCATAAGGACGGTTTTCTAGACTCATTTAATTTGGGATCATATGAGACATGCGAATCTTGTTTATTGAAAAAAATGACAAAGTCCCCTTTCAATAAGAAAGGTGAGAGGACTAGTGAGTTACTAGCACTCATACATACTGATGTATGGGGGTCGTTTCACACGCCTCCCAGGGGTGGTTACACCTACTTCATTATGTTTATTGTTGACTTCAGTAGATGTGGATTTGTATACCTTATGACGGCCAAATCCGAATCCTTTGAATTGTTCAAATAATTCAAGAACGAAGTAGAGAAGCAACTTGGTAAAAGTATTAAGGCTTTGCGATCGGATCGTGGAAGAGAATACTTGAGCCAAGAATTTGACGAGTATCTTAGAGAGTGTGGGATAGTATCCCAACTCACTCTACCCGGAACGCCACGATGGAATGGCGTGTCCGAGAAGAGGAATCGCACACTATTAGATATGGTGCGATCTATGATGTGTCAAACGGATTTTCCAATATCATTTTGGGGACATGCTTTATTGACTACAGCTTTCACCATTAACAGTGTTCCATCCAAATCAGTCATTTAGATACCATATGAGATATGGACTGGGAAGCGTCCCATAGTGTCGTTTATGAAGATTTGGGGTTGCGATGTCTATGTAAAACGTTTACAAACTAACATGCTCGGATCCAAAGCGGATAAGTGTAACTTTGTGGCATATCCTAAGGAAACAAAAGGATACTTCATGAGCCAGAGAGTTACGGACTTCTCGTGACTGAGCCCGATGACATACCACTCATGGATTTTGAGCTTACGACCTACGGGGGAGGCCACAAAAGGCCCAGACTCCAAGAAGTGGCTAGAAGCCATGAGATCCGAAATGGAATCCATGTATACGAACAAAGTATGGAATTTGGTGGAACCACCTGAAGGGCTCGGCCCACAGGGTGCAAGTGGGTCTTCAAGAAGAAGACAAACATGGATGGCAAGGTAGTTGCCTACAAGGGGCGATTGGTGGCTAAATGTTATAGGAATATTCATGGTATTTACTATGATGAGACCATTTCACCAGTCGCCATCACTAAATCCATTCGAATCCTACTTGCGATTGTAGCCTATTACGACTATGAAATTTGGCAGATGGATGTCAAAATAGTGTTCCAGTATGGGAACCTCCTCGAGGATGTGTACATGAGACAACCAGAGGGTTTTTAGGATCCAGAGAATGCCAATAAAGTTTGTAAACTGCAACGATCCATTTATGGATTGCAACAAGCTTCCTGGAGTTGGAATCGACGTTTTTATGACACGCTAAAAGATTTTGACTTCATCAAAAACGAAGATGAGCCCTGTGTTTACAAGGAGGTTAAAGGGAGCTCTGTAGTGTTTCTGGTATTGTATGAGATGACATACTGCTCATTGGAAATGACATTCCTACTTTGCAATCTGTTAAATATTGGCTAGGAAAGTGTGTCGCAATGAAGGACTTAGGAGATGCAGCTTATATACTTGGTATTAAGATCTACAGTGATAGATCTAGAAAGCTACTAGGCCTAAGCCAAGTACATATATAGACAAGGTGTTGAAAAGTTTCAACATGCAAGATTCTAAGAAAGGATTCTTGCCCATGTCGCATAGAGTCACTCTATCTAAGACAGACTGTCCTTCCAATGAGATTGAGAAGGACCACATGAGTAGGATACCTATGCTTTGGCCATAGGATCCATCATGTACGCCATGTTGTGTCCTAGACCAGACGTATCATACGCGTTGATTATGGTAAGCAGATATCAGTCCAATCAGGGTGAGAGTCACTGGATTGCTTTCAAGAACATCCTAAAGTACTTGAGAAGAACTAAGGATGCATTCTTGATAATTGGAGGTAAGGAAGAGGTTAGAGTAATTGGTTACACTGATGCAAGTTTCCAAGCCGACAAAGATGACTAAAGATCGCAGTCGGGGTACGTGTATTGCCTAAATGGAGGAGCTGTGAGCTGGAAGAGTTCCAAGCAAGGGACATTTGCTGATTCTACAACTAAAGCTGAGTACATTGCAGCTGCGGAAGGAGCAAAAGAGGCAGTTTGAAGCGATCGTACAAGCCAAGGAACCAAGATCACACCAGAAATCGAAGCATGTACTTAGGATATTCCATCTTTTTCGTGATATGATCGATTGAGTAGATGTGAAGATGTGCAAGATTCCAACAGATGACAATCTTTCACATCCGCTCACAAAGCCACCTGCGCAATGAAAGCATGAAGGGCACACTAGATCTATAGGCATAAGAGATGCGCCAGATTGGCTCTAGTGCAAGTGGGTTACTGTTGGAATAGGTTCCCTAGAGTCAATCTATAATTATTATGAACGATGTTTGGATATAACATTCGTTTATTATTTATTGTGATATTCAATATAATGAAGTCCTTAGATACAATGTGTTGTTTCTAGTCCATTTTATGGATTAATAGGACGATCAACTATAGAATATTATATGTGTAGGTTGATACGGAGATATGAAGTCTAACACATGGGTAAGCATTAGGAGTAATGGAATACTGGATTGATCCACAACGAGAAGGATACATTAGATTATGTTAAAGTCACAATCGCTTCTCGTAGTGCTAAATATAATTGCAATCCTTAGACTTGAAGTCACTAGATACTATAGTTGTGAAATGTCGTGCTTTGATGATATCAAACGTTACACCATAACTGGGTATATAGATTATGACAAAGTCACAATCGCTTCTCGTAGTGCTAATAATATTGTTATCCTTAGACTTGACGTCACCAGATACTCTAGTTGTGGAATATCACGCTTTGATATTATCCAACGTTGCGCCTTAACCGGGTAACTATAAAGATAGTTATCGGGCATGGTAGGAAGAAGGCTTAGAGATCGTTGTGATGTAGAGAGGATTTTTCCCTCCCACATAATGGGAGCAAATATCCATGGGCCACTCGAGGGATGGTGCTTATAGGAATGTCTGGCAAGACTCAGATAAATTCATATGGAGATATTGATGTTATCTTCTCACATAAGCATATTCCCAGGATCAAGAAACTATGGATTGGATATACGAGTGTGACTATTATGTCTCGTGTCCAATCCGGATATGGAGACAAAGGGATAAACACAATATGTGATATTGGGCACAAGGTTTGACGGGATCATTAACTTATTTCTATTAGTTGGGTGGCATGGATGTGTTGCTAGACACCATTCCATGTTAGTAATAAGTTACTACCAACTAAGTAGAAATCTATGGGGTCACACACCGGATGGATTAAATTGGATATATGTATTAATTATTTGGTAACTAATAAAATGGATCATAACGCAACCACAAGCAATCTTAGTAGGACAAATTTGCAAGTGGACTAATTTGTGTAAGGACATGATTAGTATTGTGGCCTTTATGTAGTTAATAAAGAGTTATGACTATATAAAGGATCTCTAGCTTGTTAATTCTCAACAAAAGTAATTATTGAGAGAACATAACAAAGAAAGACAGAGAGAGACAAGGAAGGAGCCGAAGCTCCCACCCGTCCCCCCTACCCGAAGCCGTCGACCTCCCTGTAGGCGCGGCCTCCTCCTCGGTTTGCGTGATATCTTCCTCCTACTTCCGTTGCTAGCACATCGCGGTGAGAAGGAATTCAATCAAGAATCCAATGTGTAGATATGCATAGAGAGGAAGACACTATTCTTCGTGTGATCTCCCAAACTAAGGTACACATCTTCTATGCCCTTATTGTAGGAACAGATGCCCTAGAGGCAATCTAATTTTAGTATGAATTTGCTTGAATAATCATCATATTATTTATGGAGATATTTAATATAATTAAGTCCTTAGATTTACAAATCGTGTTGTTTATCTTAAATATACCTAGTAAAATATAATGATTAACAGGAGGATCATCTATAGACTAGTATGGGGTTGGATTGATATGGAGATACCACGATCCAACACATCGGTATGTATTAGGAGTAATGCCATAATGGATTGACCCAAATCCGAGAAGGCTACTTAGAAGTTATGTAAATTCACAAGCGCTTCTTGCGGATAGGATATTACCATCCTTATATTTGAAGTCACTAGATCCTCTAGTTGTGAAATATTGTTCTTTGACAACGTCTAATGCTACTCCGTAACTGGGTGGTTATAAAAGCGCATGTTGGGCACAATACGAAGCAAGCTTAGAGATGGTGAGTGATGTAGATAGGATTTGTCCCTCCCACATAACTGGAGCAAATATCCGAGGCCACTCGAGGGATGGCGCCTATGGAATGTCTGGCCGGACTCATATGAATCAATATGGGGATATTGATGTCATATGCATAGATAGGGCTATTCCCAGGATCGAGAAACATGGATTGGATATACGAGTTTGACTTGTATGTCTCGTGTCCAATCCGGAATATGAGACAAAGGGATGCGATAATAAGATCACAAGGTTTGTCAAGATGACTATTTCTATTAATTGGGTGGCATGGATGTGTTGCTAGACACCGCTCCATGTTTGTAAATCGTTACTACCAATTAAGTAGAAACCTATGGGGTCACACGCCATATGTATATAATTGGAAAAGGGATTTAATTAATAAGGAATAATTAAAAGGATCATATTGAAACAAGTTGCTAACTTAGTAGGACGAATTAGCAAACAATACTAATCCATATATGGATATGATTAGTATTGGGCCCTTTATGGAAACAACTAGGAGTAGTTTTACATATAAAGGAACTTCTTCCTTCCCTATCAATACATGTTATTAATAACACATATTGAGAGGAGAGAAAAGAGTTGAGAGTAGGCAAGGCAAGAGGCCGAATGCCCCTTACCCGCCGCCCCAAACCCGTCGGCCAACAAAGGGAGGCCGAGCTCCTCCTTTGTTGCTTCGTTTTGTGATTCCGTTTTCTCCTTCCTCCGTTCTAGCTAGCACAAGAAGGTTGGGAGGTCCAATTCTCTATCCTAGGCATGGATCAACCGTAGAGAACCTGACATAATTCGCGTTTGAAGTCATCACAGGAGAACTCAAAGGTACTCACATATTAATCCTTTACTGTCGTTATGTGTTCTTGACTTGTGATCCTTGGGGGGATTTGAACGGAATAATTACCTTCTTACGCTGCGATTCCATGTTCAAAACCCTACAGTGGTATCAGAACCACAGTTCGTAGAGCATAACGCAGTTTATGTGTTACGATTTTGTTGTTTCACACTTTAAATTCATGTTTATCGCGTAAAACGACAAATTAAGCATAGTAGATGAAATTTAATGGATATTCAATCTAACAAGACCTAATTGTGCATTGGATGCAACAAATTAGTGAGTTTCTTGGTTTGAAGATTAGGGTTTGGGTACATGTTTGAAAAAATGGTTTTTCAACATGGAAACAACTTGGATTGGGCAACAAGGAAAAGAGTTGTTTTTGGAAACAACTCCTACAGGGGTTCAGACCCCATAGGGGACCGCCCCTGTGCCTAGCCGCCCAAGCTACGCACGGCCTAAGGGCCGGCCAGGCCTAGACGCGACCGGGGGGACCGGCGGTATGGGCTAGGCCGGGCACTAGGGCCGTGTGTGATCCAATAAGGCTTTGGGAATTTTTTTTGATTGTTTTTGACCCTATTTCTTCCAAAACAATTAAAATTGAACAAAGCGCGTTAAAATTGGTTTTAACTGTTTATGTGCTTTTCACATGGTGGTTGGATATGGCCATAGGTTGTGGTTTGTGTGTGAATGTTTATTTTGTGGTTGATTTTACAGCCTGCGAGCTGATCAATTAATGTTATAATTAATTAAGGTTTACGGCCTGCGAGTCGTTTATTTCTCAACTTGTGAGATTTTTTTTATTCAGTATAGTTGTAGCTAAATAAAATACATTTTTGGCCAAGAACTCAAGAAAAGAAGCCCAAAGACATTGGAGCCATAGAGATGGAGCATGGAGCATTCCACAAAACTATGAAGGATGGACCAAAAGATGGAAGCGCATGGTGATGTGATCTATTTTAGGGTTCATAGATATTCTCATTGGCTTGGGAATATCTTAGTCTAGAAAGTCCGTATCCACGTCACGCTTATTTTATTTTGTTGTGGTTGTTTATTTTATTGTCTTATTATTTTGTGATTGGTGTATGGTTGATGCATGCGATTAGGATAATAATAAAATTCGACAACACGGAACTATGATTTGGAGTTTTGCCCAAAACTCAAACATATAGATCATGTTGTGTTTATGCTTGTGCGTGCCAAAGCATGGCAACATGGTTTATCGTGATTAGGTGCGATGGCACGTAACAATGTGCAATTGTTTAAGTAAGAGGTTGGACACAACTAGGTAAATTTAATAAGATTAAAAGAACCTAGAGGCATACAATTGGGATTATACATGGGGATGGATAAATAATGGTTATTTGCCCAATTGAACCAAGAGTTACATATGATGTAATTGGAATGGTTCCTACCTAAATAACCAATCCGGGTGACTTGCCAAAGCAAGCTCGGAAAAGGAGAAATTTGGATCTTGGCCCACTAGAAAATATAAAGATATTTTCCGCATTAATATGGAGGATTATTAATCCGAGAAAAATAGTGGGAGCTATATTTAACAATCTAGCCATTATTGAGTATGGTAAAATCATACTAAAATCTTGTATATTTCTCGTTTTTTGTAGAATTCCAATGGAAAACAATTCATCTAATTCATCACACTCCCTACGGGCTGTTCTTGAGAAGGACAAGCTTTCTAGAACCAAATTTCTAGACTGGTAAAGAAATTTAAGAATTGTTCTTAAACAAGAAAAGAAACTGTACACACCAGAAGAAGCCGTTCTAGAGGGTCCAGAGAACAATACCCCTGCAGCCCTAAAGGCCTATCAGAAACGTGTTGACGATGCAAATGATGCGGCCTGCCTTATGGTTTGCACCATGTCTCCTGAGCTTCAAAAGCAACATGAGAACATGAATGCAGTCGATATCATTGAACACTTGAAGCAGCTCTTTCAAGAGCAGGGAAGGGTTGAACGGTATGAAGTTTCCCGGGCATTGTTCAAGAGTCACTTGGCGGAAGGGAACCCAGTAGGACCTCATGTGTTGTGTATGATCGGGTATCTTGAGAATCTCGATCCCCTAGGGTCCCCGATTGGTCAAGATTTGGCCATAGATCTCATTTTGCAATCGTTGACGGGCAGTTATGGATAGTTCATTATGAACTATAACATGAATGAGATCGCCAAGACTCTGCCAAAGCTACTCAATATATTGAGGACAGCTGAACAATCCATCAACAAGGGAAAGGGCAAGGCCATAATGATGGTACATAAAGGAAAGGGTAAAAGGTTTGCCTCTACTTCCAAGGGTAAAGGCAAGGCAGTTGCTAAACCTAAGGACACTCCTCTTAAACCTGCTGGTGGCGTGGCCAAAGGCGTGATCAAGGGTGATTATCACTACTGCAGTCAGCCTGGACACTGGAAAAGAAATTGCCCAAAGTATCTGGAGGATAAGAGGCTTGGGATAGTGATCCCACAACCACAAGGTATTTTTATTATAAATGTTAATTTAACTACTTCTTCATCATGGGTATTGGATACTCGATGTGGATCTCATATTTTTCGAAATATGCAGGATCTAAGTAGAAGTAGAAGATTAGCGAAAGGAGAGGTGGACTTGCGCGTTGGGAATGAAGCAAGAGTTGCTACATTGGTTATAGGCGTGTATAGGCTGTCTCTGCCTTCTGGATTAGTATTAGAATTAGATAATTTCTTTTATGTCCCTGCTATGAGTAAGAACATTATTTTCGTATCTTGTTTGGACAAGAAAGGTTTTACTATTTCAATAAAGAACAATTGTTGCTCCATTTATTTTGATAGTATTCACTATTGTAGTGCGCAATTATTTAATTGATTATATATCCTTGATCTAAGCTATCCAATCTGTAACATAAATACTAAGAGGATTAAAATGAATGATTTAAATCTTGCTTATCTATGGCATTGTCGTCTAGTCCATATAAATGAGAAACATGTATCTAGACTCCATAAGGATGGTTTTCTAGATTCATTTGATTTTGAATCATATGAAACATATGAGGCTTGTTTGTTAGGAAAGATGACAAAGTCCCCTTTCAACAAGATAGGTGAAAGGACTAGTGAGCAATTAGCACTCATTCATACTGATGTGTGTGGGCCGTTTGCTACACCTGCCAGAGGTGGTTATGTCTACTTCATTACATTCACTGATGACTTCAGTACATATGGATTTGTATACCTTATGAAGGCTAAATCTGAATCTTTTGAGAAATTCAAGGAATTTAAGAGTGAAGTAGAGAAGCAACTTGGCAAAAGTATCAAAGCTCTACGATCAGATCGAGGAGGTGAGTACTTGAGCCAAGAGTTTGATGATTATCTTAGAGAGTGTGGGATATTATCCCAACTCACTACACTCGGAACGCCACAATGGAATGGCGTATCCGAGAGGAGGAATCGAACCTCGTTGGACATGGTAAGATCTATGATGTGTCAAACAGATCTTCTGTTATCTTTTTGGGGCTATGCTTTAATGTGTGAATCTTTCACCATTAACCGTGTTCCATCCAAATCAGTCATGAAGACACCACATGAGATGTGGAGTGGGAGCCGTCCCACAGTGTCGTTTATGAGGATATGGGGCTGTGATGTTTATGTAAAACGTTTACAGCCAGACAAAATCTAGCCGAAATTGGATAAATGTAAGTTTGTGGGATACCCTAAGGAAACTAAGGGCTATTACTTATACAATCCAACCGATAACAAAGTGTTTGTTTCTCGGACCGGCGTGTTTCTAGAAAGAGAATTTTTCGTTAAATAAGCAAGTGGGAGGACTGTAGAACTTGAAGAAGTTCAAGAACTACAAATTACTGATTCGGTTATGGAACATGAACATGAACCACAACAGGTTGTGGAGCAACATGTTCAAGTAACACAAGAGCTTCGTAGGTCGAGTAGAGTGGGCTAGGAGCCAGAGAGCTATTGATTTCTCGTGACGGAAACTTTTGACACTATGCTCATTGGAGATGAGCCTACTACCTATGGACAGGCCATGAAGGGCAGGGATTTAGAAGTGGCTAAAGGCCATGAGATCCGAGATGGAATCCATGTACACAAACCAAGTATGAACTTTGGTGGAACCACCCCAAGGGGCACGCCCCATAGGCTGAAAATGGGTCTTCAAGAAGAAGACCGGCATGGATGGCAATATAGTTACCTATAAGGGCCGTTTGGTGGCTAAAGGATTCATAAAGATTCATGGTATAGACTATGATGAAACTTTTTCCCCATTCGCTATGACCAAATCTATCCGAATCCTACTTGCAATTGCGGCTTACTATGACTATGAGATTTGGGAGATGGATGTCAAAACAACATTCCTTTATGGGAATCTTATCGAGGATGTGTATATGACACAACCAGAAGGTTTTGTAGATCGAGAGCATGCAAATAAAGTCTGTAAGCTTCAGCGATCCATTTATGGATTAAAGCAAGCTTCTAGGAGTTGGAAACGACATTTTGATTAAGCCGTCAAAGAGTTTGAATTCGTCAAGAACGAAGATGAGTCTTGTGTCTACAAGAAGGTTAGTGGGAGCTCCGTAGTGTTCCTGGTCTTGTATGTGGATGACATACTACTCATTGGAAATGACATTCCATTGTTGCAATCAGTTAAGGATTGGCTGGGAAAGTGTTTCTCAATGAAATACATAGGGGAAGCAGCCTATATACTCGGTATAACGATCTATAGGTATAGATCTAAGAGGTTGCTAGGCCTAAGTCAAAGTACATATATAAACAAGGTGTTGAAACGGTTCAACATGCAAGATTGAGATGGACCGCATGAGTAAGATCCCCTATGCCTCGGCCATAGGGTCTATCATGTACGCCATGTTATGTACTAGACCAGACGTATCATACGCGTTGAGTATGGCGAGCAGATATCAGTCTAATCTGGGTGAGAGTCACTGGATAGTAGTCAAGAACATCCTCAAGTACTTAAGAAGGACTAAGGATGCGTTCTTGATATTTGGAGGTGAGGAAGAGTTGCGTGTAACTGGTTACACGGATGCAAGCTTCCAAACCGACAAAGATGATTTCAGATCGCAGTCGGGATTTGTGTATTGCCTAAATGGAGGAGCTGTGAGCTGGCAGAGTTCCAAGCAAGAGACAGTGGCTGATTCCACAACAGAGGCTGAGTATATTGCTGCAAGTGGTGCAGCAAAGGAAGCTGTTTGGATTAGAAATTTTGTTTCTGAGCTTGGTGTATTTCCTAGTATTGAGGATGCCACAGTGTTGTATTGTGCCAACATGGGCGCGATCGCTCAATCTAAGGAACCTGGATCACACCAGAAATCCAAACACGTACTCCAGAATTCCATCTTATTCGACAGATTATCGATAGAGGAGATCTGAAGATATTCCTACAGATGATAATCTAGCAGATTCATTTACAAAGCCGCTTGTTCAGCGCATGCATGAAGAGCACACTAGGGCGATTGGCATACGCGATGCACCAGATTGACTCTAGTGCAAGTGGGAGACTGTTGGAATAGATGCCCTAGAGGCAATATAATTTTAGTATGAATTGGCTAGAATAATCATTGTATTACTTATAGAGATATTTAATATAATGAAGACCTTAAATTTACAAATCGTGTTGTTTATCTTAAATATCCCTAGTCAAATATAATGATTAACAGGACGATCATCTATAGACTAGTATGGGGTTGGATTGATATGGAGATATCACGATCCAACACATGGGTATGTATTAGGAGTAATGACATACTAGATTGACCCAAATCCGAGAAGGCTATATACAAGTTATGTAAAGTCACAATCGCTTCTCGCGGTGATAGGATATTATCATCCTTAGACTTGAAGTCACTAGATCCTCTAGTTGTAGAATATTGTGCTTTGACAACGTCAAACGTTACTCCGTATCTGGGTGGTTATAAGAGCGCATGTTGGGCACAATAGGAAGCAAGCTTAGAGATGGTGAGTGATATAGATAGGATTTTTCCCTCCCACATAACAGGAGAAAATATCCAAGGCCACTCGAGGGATGGCGCCTATGGAATTTCTGGCCAGACTCATATGAATTATTATGGGTATATTGATGTCATATGCATAGATAGGGCTATTCCCAGGATCGAGAAACAAGGATTAGATATACGAGTCTGACTTGTATGTCTCGTGTGCAATCCGAATAATGAGACAAAGGGATGCGATAATAAGATCACAAGGTTTGTGAAGATGACTATTTCTATTAATTGGGTGGCATGGATGTGTTGCTAGACACCGCTCCATGTTTGTAAATCGTTACTACCAATTAAGTAGAAAACTATGGGGTCACACGCCATATGGATATAATTGGACAAGGGACTTAATTAATAAGGATTAATTAAAAGGATCATATTGCAACAAGTTGCTAACTTAGTAGGACTAATTAGCAAATAATACTAATCCATATATGGACATGATTAGTATTGGGCCCTTTATGGAAACAACTAGGAGTAGTTGTATTATATAAAGGAACTCCTTCCTTCCCTCTCAATACATGTTATTCATAACACATATTGAGATGAGCGAAAAGAGTTAAGAGCAAGCAAGGCAAGAGGCCGAACGCCCCTTACCCGCCGCCCCAAACCCGTCGGCCAACAAAGGGAGGCCGAGCTCCTCCTTTGGTTCTTCGTTGCGTGATTCCGTTGTCTCCTTTCTCCGTTCGAGCTAGCAAAAAAAGGTTGGGAGGTCCAATTCTCTATCCTAGGCGCGGATCAACCGTAGAGACTTGACATAGTTCGCGTTTGAAGTCATCACAGGAGAACCCAAAAGTACTCACATATTAATCCTTTACTGTCGTTAGGTGTTCTTGACTTGTGATCCTTGGAGGGATTTGAACTGAATAATTATCTTCTTCTGGTGTGATTCCATGTTCAAAACCCTACACTTATCATCTTATGATGGCTTGTCCTATGATCCTTGGTGGGATTTGAGTTGGGTAATTTGTTATTCCGCTGCGTAAACTACGTCAAAATCCAACACTAGTATGGTGTTGGATTGATATGGAGATATCACAATCCAACACATGGGCATGCATTAGGAGTAATAGTATACTGGATTAAACCCTAACGAGAAGGCTACATAGAGGTTATGTAAAGTCACAAGTGCTTCTAGTAGTGATAACGGTATTGTTCTCCTTAGACTTGAAGTCGCTAGATCCTCTAGTTGTGGAATATTGTGTTTTGACATCGTCATACGCTACACCATAACTAGGTAGTAATAAATGAGTTAGTCGGATACAATAAGGAAGCAAGCTTAGAGATGGTAGCGACGTAGATAGAATTTTTCCCTCCCACATAACGGGAGAAAATATTCACGGCCACTCGAGGGATGGTGCTCAAAGAATGTCTGGCCAGACTCAGATAAATCAATATAAGATATTGATGTTATCTGCATGGATGATACTATTCCCTGGATCGAGAAACTATGGATTGGATATACGAGTGTGACTTGTATGTTTCGTGTCTAATCCTGATATAGAGAAAAAGGAATGAGAAAATACTTGCACAAGGTTTGTTGGATGACTATTTCTATTAGTTGGGTAGCATGGATATGTTGCTAGAGGCCGCTCCATTTTAGTAATTGTTACTACCAACTAAGTAGAAACCTTTGAGGTCACACTCCCTACGGATTAGAACGGACTTGGGAAGAAATTAATATGATGATTTAATAAGAAGGATCAATACGCAAGTACTTGCAAACTTAGTAGGACTAATTTGCAAGTTGGACTAATTCGTGTATAGACAGGATTAGGATAGGGGCTTTTATGCAGTCAACAAAGAGTAAAGGACACTCCTAGATTCCTTCCCACACTAATGCTCATAAAAAAGTTGAGTGGGAGAGAAAAGCAAGGAGAGATAGAGCAACAAAAGGAGACCGAAGCCCCTCTTTTCTGCCCCTCGCCCCGTTGGGCACCAAGGAGGACCGCCCCCTCCTTCTTCCTTTTTGCGTGATTGTGATCTTCTTCTTCTTCCGTTAATCCTAGCTAGCACAAAGTGTTGGAATATCAGAATTTTAACCTAGGAGTGGACTAGCCATAGAGACGTGAATACTTTTTTACGTGTGAAGTCATCAAAGGAGATCCAATAGGTATTTTGATACTAATCCCTTACTATCGTTATGAATTCTAGACTTGTGATCCTTGGAGGGTCTTGAATGGATTAACTATTGTTTATTTCGCTGCGTATCCGTTATCAAAACCCTACAAATCTACTGTTGAACCCAACTAGGTCGCACGACCTTGTACAACAGGTCGCACGACCTAGTACAACATGTCTCACGACCTACAATTAAATCTATTTGCTCCAATTTCATTCCCTTTCCTTTTTCTCGTTGCTTTGCCGATTCTAACCCTAGGGTTTGGATCACCAATTCATAATAAATCTCCACATTGATCCAATTTCTGTACCGATCAATCCAGTGTTGTCATCAATCCAATCAACTGATCAAATGTATTCCCATAATTGCGGTTTTGGAATACATCCCCCATGCGCCAAAAGAAGATGTCTTTGTGTCTTAACTAAACGCGAAGACAATGCGCTCCAACAAATGCTCCCCAATGCACCATGACACAATGCTCACGCCAACATTATTCCAATGACACATAGTGATGAAAAGTGCATATCAATCAATCGATGTCATGCCAAATACACAACCAAAGAACGTCACCAACGCGCCAACCAATACACGCCCAATGAAATGCCAACAACAAGTACATGACTGATAACATGTAACCAACCAATCTTTGCCCAATAAGGCGCTGCCAAACGCGTGCCAAAAATACACACACCCATGCTCCTACCCCTGGATCCCAAGCCATTCACAAGGTCTCCAGACGTCGTCCCTACACGCTGCAGCATATGTAGATTCTTTGTTCTTGGGACAATTTCGCTTCCAATGACGCGTCTCACGATAGAATGCACAGACGTCCAAAGGTAAACCGGATATACCAAATTTCCAATGTACACCCTTACCTTTTCACCCTTCACCATGAATTTTCCACCACCATAATCTTCAATCTTTGACGCATTGTGCCTCAGTTCTTTCGTGTGCCACGCGATGGAACTTTCTGTAGGGTTATCATTTCTTTCCCAACGACAAGCAATGGAACAAAAGCCTCATAAGATGGAGACAGAGACACCAATAGTATGAAGGCCACATCAACATAACTCACATATATTTTTTGGCCATAGATTTCGTTGCATAGAGATTCTCCAACTTGGTCGATAAGCTAAACCCATATCTTAATTTTCAACATAACTCACATCTATCTGTTGTGGCAACTACGAATCTTTTTGCTTCAACAGAACACATATCTTAATTTCCACAAGCTAAAACAATTCCTCCCATAAAAACGATCAATCGTCATAATCATACTCGACATCACACCTGACGAAACCCTTACCCAAAACCTTGGTTTGATACCACATGTTAGAAAATGAAGACGGAACACGAAGAGTGACGAAACGAGGAACAAAACGAAGAAGATGCCACTACAATTTAACGGGTTCACTAGTTCTGTGACTAGCTTCCTACACGACCAAACAAACCCAGTTTATTGATGAGAACCCGATTACAATCAATCACAATACCACACTTGTTAATTTCAATGGCCTACACCCTTATAGGCCTAAACTACTAACTTGTGCCAAAGCAACGCTCAAAGGTTTCTCAATACCAAAAACGAAACAACCAAAAAATTATGCCAAGCCGAAGTAGGTCGCAATACCTAGTTTACCAGGTCGCATGACCTAATGCTGAACCGATGTTCTGAAATTTCTTTCCTTTCCTTATTTCTTGTCGCTTTTCTGATTCCAACTTTAGGGTTTGGATCACCAGTTCATAAAAAAAGTTATTTTGAAATACTCCATGCATTGATATTCTATTATTGAGTAAACCGGAATATATTTAAATGTAAGGCTAATATATTCAATATTCAAAGAAATTATGATTTAAAAGGGTGATGATTCTTGTACTACTAAAATAGACAACTATTTTTGTCGTGAACACAGTTTTATCCCTAATAATGACTTTCCACTATCTTCTAACAATGTAATTTTCTTTTGATTTTTCTTCACTTATTACTTGGAATCCTCAAATTATGTCTCTCTTATTCCTCTGTTTTATTATTCCTGGTCTTCATTCTCCTATAACACTCCGGTGAGATGGCATAAAAATACAACCTCAATAGGTTCTCTATCTTTTAACCACAAAAGTCTTTTTCACACTATCCTTCAATTAAACCAAGAAACCAGAGCTAAGGATGTTTGTTGTGTAGATTGAATTCCTTCGTGATCGCTATCGGAAATTTCCTAACATCAACTCTATCATTCTAGTTAACTATTCGTTCTAGTTTTAGTTTTCTCTTTACTTTTAAATTTGTCCCCATATCTTCCTTTATACTCTCTTTCTCATCCTCTGTTTTATCCATCACCATCTCAACGTTTTTAACCACACCACCACTGTTAGTAGCATGAATGGTCGCAGTTTTTGTTTTTTTCACAACAATGATGAACCTTCTAACGATACACTGCTACCAATATTTTGTTGGCATCCAAAAATCATAGAGAGGAATCCATATGAATAAAAGAAGTTCACTACAATTTGAGTTTGAGAAATGCATATGGAGCCCTCAAACGAAAGAAAAATGTCCATTTTCATCAAATATGATCTAAAGAAACAATCACAGCGGAACCGGGTTGAAAATGACAAATAATTTACAAAATTTGTGATTCTAAACAAATTTTCTCTACGTGCTAATTGAAATTTAGCGTTTTATGTAATTTTATAGTGCAATTAAACTCGAGTTCAAGCTCAATAGCAGGTTTCTTCTATGAATTCTTCATTTAAATTTGGTTTAATATATAGTTGAACGGATGGTGCTCACACACAGAGGGAGAGAGTTTCAGGCTTTGTTAGTGTTTGAGGGAAAGGAGCGACAATGCTATTTAGGAAGAAAGAATGTGTGCGATAAGAGAAAAACTGATTGGTTTAGAGAGAAGGTAACTAACACTAAAAATTGAGTACACTTTTTTTCTAAGGATGAATAGGAGTATAACGAGATGTCACCCTTAAGGATAATATAGTCTATTGTAAGAAATTTTTTAGGTAGTGTATGCGTTAAAACAGAGGGTTTGATCAAGAACGATGAACATGAACACAAAGATTTAACGTGGTTAACTTGCAAAGTGGCTAGCTAAGTACACGGCCAAAACAAACCAAATTTATTGATGAGAGAGTCAGTTACAATCACAAGATACACCACATAAGTTAATATCCACGGCCTACACCGATATATATGCCTAGACTGTTAACTCCCAAAGTGACGCCCCACAGTTACCAAAATGTACAAGGAAACAATTCAACTGACTTGCCTGTGCGAAAGCATCTCTCCTTCTTGCGAATGGCCAGAATCTCCAAAAGTCGTGATCATTCCTCCTATATTTTCCTCGCTCTGTTGCTTTGTCAATTTCCTATGCTAGCTCTTTGAATCATCAAAACCTATCAAATATTTACCATCATTGGAACATCCTAGCTGCCAATTCGATACTCCTCTTCATCAACCCAATCGTGGACGTGTCTCCAAATCAAGCACGTCTCCACTCAATGTTCTGCAACTGTATGCGAAAATCGAATCGCCAACTCGCTGCTCCAGCTGACATGGGTCCCTGCAATGACTGTGCCAATTGTGGATGCACCTCCAACAATCAAAACAAGTGCTCCACCAAAAACCAAATGAATATAATCCCCAAATTTTGATTTTCGAATACATCCCCTATGGGCCACAACAACTACGTCTATGCGTCTCAATAAATGAAAAAACCCGTGTGTCCGAATAAACGCGCCACTAATGCGCCGTGACACAATGCATCTATTGAATGTCGTTCCCATGACACTTAACAACAAAACTGTTAATCAAACAATCGATTTCATTTTAATTGGGAAACTAAAACAACTTCACCAATGCACCAACCAATACCTTCCCAATAACATGCCAACAATCAATACATGCACAATATTACGCCACCAAACAATACATGCACAACAGCATGTAAACAATCCAATGCGCGCCCAATAACGTGCCACCATATGCTTGCCAACATCATTTACTATATGTGTCTCGCGACCTTCTATTCCATGATCCCCAGCTCCTAGAATTTCGGTGGGAAGACAAATAATAAGAACCACATTTTTGAAAAGTCATCACTAAATACTGAGTGAGATACACCTTGGCATGTAAAAATAGGAAAGATGATATAGAGTGATGGGTGTTGGGTTTGGGGCAATCGAACGCTGTTGATATAAGAAAAACATTTGCCGAAACCCCACCAAGGAACCATGTGAATAAGAGTAATATAATGATTAGAGGTATACCTTAGTCGCACTGAGTGGTGTCGATCACTAGCGCATAAAAGAAGCGGCGCCGCTGTAGCCACACGAATGGATCTGCACAGGATTCCTCTTTGTCGATGCTAGCCTGCCGGAAGTAGATGGAAAATTTTGTCTCAAAAAATTGGGTAGACTTGGACGGCTCCTCTAAAACTCTTGTTTCCGTATATTATACGAATATTGGTAAAATCATCATTTAATTGTAGCCACACTGAAGGTTATTTATAAGGATTAGAGATTTCAGCTTTTGCTCAAACCCTAATAGCTAGGATTAGTTTACATTTAAGTCTAAAATCAACAATTGCTCTTTAGTAAAACTAATCTGCATTTAATACAAGTTATATCTATTCTTGTGTGTGACCCTGTAGGTTCTTAATTACGTTGGCAATAAAAATTACAAAAAATGAGAGGTATCTACTAATACATCAATGCTACCCAAGTTACAAGAATGTTAGTGATCTGAGTTACCTCTATGGCAAATTTTACTGTGTAGTATAATCCCTTTGTCCATATATCTAGATTAGACACAAGGCATGGAGTGTTATCCTTGCATATCAGATCTATAGTTTTTCGATTCTTTCAGCAAACTTAGACTAACAAATGACATCAGTACCTCAGATTGATTCATTTGAGCACGACCATGCATTTTCCTAAGTCACACTCATCGAGTGGCCATGTATATTTACTCCTATTATGTAGGAGGGACAAATCGTATCTACATCATTCACATCTCTCAGCATGTTTCATAGCAAGTCCAATTTTGTGACTTTGTAATCACCTTGTTATAGCGTGTGTTTGACGATATTAAAACATGTACTCCACATCTAGAGAATGTTATTACATCAAGTCATAGGATCACAACACCATTGTTACTATGAGAAGCACATATGACACTCACATAACATCCATGTAGTGTTCTCGTTGTGGGTAATTCCATTACCCCATTACTCCTAATGCGTCCCCATGTGTTAGACTTGATATCTCATATCATTATACCCACATACTATTCTCGATGCATTATAGTCGGCCTAATTAAAAATAATACTAGATTAGGGATATTTAAGAATATATCATTTATTCTATGGACTTCATTATGTCAATGTATCTCCATATAGATAACATAATGAATAGAAAACCTTTATAAATGTCATGATAAATAGATTACCTCTAGGGCATAATCGAACACTCTCCCACTTAAACTGAGCCAATCTGGTGCATCTCGAATGACTATAGATTAGTATGGCCCTCATACTTTCGTTGAGAAAGGGGTTTGGTAAGTGGGACCGCAAGATTGTCATATGTTGGTACTTTGCATATCTTCACATCTCCTCTATCGATGATCACTTGAGTGACATGGAATCTCCTAAGTATGTGCTTGGAACGCTGGTGAGATATGGGTTCCTTAGCTTGTGCCCTCGCGCCTTTATTGTTACAATATAGTGCTATAGGATCCACAATGCTAAGGACAACTGCTAGTTTAGTAATGAACTTCCTAATACAAACAGATTCCTTTGATGCATCTGATTCAGCAGTATATTCAGCTTCTGTGGTAGAATCCGTAAGTGTATCTTGCTTGGAAATTTTCCAGCTCACAGCTTCTCCATTAAGGAAAACACAAAACTTAACTGCGATCTGAAATCACCTTTGTCGGTTCAGAATCTTGCATCAGTTTAACCTTTTATAGGGAGGTCTTCCTCTCCTCCATATATAAAGAATTCCTCGTTAGTTCTTCTCAAGTACTTATGGATATTCCTGACAGCTATCATGTCACTCTCATGCTTTAAGCATGTGACACATCCGACCTATTACATAACATGGCCTACATGATAGATCCAATTGTCGTGGAATAAGAAATATTCATCATCCGGTCCTTCTTAATCTGATTGGAAGGACAATTAGTCTTTGAAAGACTAACTCCATGTTGAAGGGAGGCGGATCCTTTGATTAAAATTTTGTTCGTTTATCAACAAGAACGCCATAACCCTGCTAGGCAGAATTAGGGTTCATACCTGCGTCCTAGCTACTTGAAGTAGGTTTGAATCACTCCGGATCTTCTCCCATATTCCTGAAGTTCCTCTTGGATGCAAGTGTAGTCTTGCTGCTTCTAGAATCCTTCTTGGCCTCCAAACTAATTTCTCTCACTCTCGAAACCCTAGATTTCGGTGTGTATCTGAAGCATACGAATTCTGAAGAATAAGGGAACTTATATAGGCTACGGGAGGGACCTCGAGGATAAATACAAATCAGGATTCTAACTTTTTTAGGACTTATGGTTCCACCCGAACCTAGCCTGAATAAAGTTTATAACAGCTAGTACCACTAAATAACTGTTATTGCACTTCTGTCCGTATTCTAAAAAAAAAATAATTCGAGCTCATGTTATTAAATACTTATTATCTCCCCATGTTGAGATTACAGATATCCGTTGATTAAACTAATTACTGACTAATTCATTTAATCTACCTCGTCCCAATTCCTTTATCCTTACCACTTAACTTATTTGATATGTCCAGATTACCAAGTAATCTACCTGCACGGTTTGACATAATCAAAACTTATAAGCATCATCAAGGGGATATCATCAATCCCATAACCCGGAAATGGATTCCTTCGACATATAAATCTAAACCATGAAATCAATAGTATAACCCAACTCATCGAGGTTATTGACCCCATAGGAATCTCACTCACTTGACTGGTCAAAGTATTAACTACTAAATACACGTCCACATCGACTATCTAAGGATTAAGAGAATAAGTAATCATAATAACCATGAGACATAGCTTGTCTTGTTATGTCAGTACAAAGAAAATGATCTTAACTTGGTCATGTTCAATATACACAAAGTATTCTAGCACATTGAGTTGAAACTACAGTATGAACTATACCGTTTTCTGTAGCCAAGATAGACCTACTAAAACAATGTGCTACAATCGTTCCGATGGTTGTCTGAATCCATCTAGATTGTGAACTCATAACTTCCATTCCACAAGAACCGAAGATAAGATCTTCTGTGTGTAACATAGACTCTACACACCAGATCTTCTACAATGTAGAACAATAGACAACTATGCACAATAATAATGTAATGCAAAAGCATTGCCCAAAACAATTCTCATAAATATAAAATTCATATAATCTAATACAAAAAGCATGGCTTCTGGTATTCAATCCAACACATGTGACATAGGTAAAAAAAATTCTCGGATTCTTTCATCTTGAGTCGTTTCGACACCTTGTGAACACATGTACTTTGACTTTGGCCGAGAAATTACTTGATCTATCTCTGTAGTTCTGTATACCAAGTATATAGGTTGCTTAGTCTAAGTCTTTCATTGAAAAATAATTTCCAATCCAATATTTAATAGATTGCAGAGTCGGGACATGATTCCCAATGAGTAGCTTGTCATCGACATACAAGACCAGATATACTACTGTGCTCCCACTAACCTTCTTGTAAACAAAAGGTTCATGTTCGTTATTGATGAAACCGAATTCGTAGATTGCATCATCAAATCAAAGATTCCAACTCCAAGAGATTACTTTAATCCGTAGATGGATTCTTCAACATACACCTTTTCGGCATTGTCTGAATCATGAAAACCCTCTTTATGTGTCATGTACACATCCTCGAGGAGGTTTCGAAAAATAAACGATGTATAGTCATTCATATGCCAAATCTCATTATCATAGTAATCATAAATTTAAATCAACATGTGAATGGATTTAAGCATTGCAACCAGGGAAAAAGATTTTTCGTAGTCTATACCATGAACTTTCATGACACCTTTAGCAACCAATCGACCCTTCAAATTAATCACATTACCCTCCATATGGGTTTTCTTCTTGAAAACCCATTTTCACCCTATATGTTTGACTCCTTCAGGTGGTTCCACCAAAGTCCATACATTGTTGGGATACATTGATTCCATTTTGGATCTCATGGCTCCCAGCCATTTCCTAGTGTCTTGACCAGTTGTCGCCTCCTTGTAGGCTCATCTTGATCTATGAGAAATACATCACCAGGTTTGTCACGAGAAATCATATCTCTCTATTCCTAGACATATCCTACCAGATCTAAGATGTTGTTGTGTTACTTGAGTAGTTTGTTGCTCCACAGCATCTTCTGGATCCTACTTATTTTCAGTCTAAGGATGAATGTTATTTTCTGGTTCATGAAATTCTTCAAGTTCTACATTCCTCTCACTGGTTCCTTTACAGACAAATCTCTTTCTAGAATACACCATTTCGAGCAACAAATAATTTGTTTTCAATTATATTGTAGAAATAAATATCCTTTTGTTTCCTCAGTGAAAGTTGTATACAGGTATGCAAATACTGGATCAAATACTCTAGAAGGGGGGGGGTGAATAGAGTATTGCAACTTTTTCCAAAAGCTTGGTTTAAAAACGAAGTGTGAAGAACTATAAGTATTTCAAGGCCGTTAAATCAGTTTCCAGCCTTTGAAGCCAAAACAGGCAGAGAAAAAGTAAGTGATAGTTTTCAAAGCCTTGAAAAGCCTTTCAAGGCTTTGAACTAAAATCTGTTTTGAAGCAGTGAATAAGACAAGTAAAGAACTGAAATGTAAAAGCAATGCACACATTGACGTTATGGAATTCATTCCTCAATAAACTACCTCTCTCCGTGAGGGATCTAATCCCTTCAGGAATTCAAAAAACTTCTTATTTATCAAAAGAAAAGCCCCAAATATCAGACCCAGAGAATTGCCTTACTCTCTTCAGTTTGTGCTTCTTCCTAACCTATCTCGCACCTGCTCTAGCTAACTGATACAATAAGAGTCTCTGTTTTCTCCTCTTGAACAACACCACAAGATCAAGTGATAAAGAAATAGAAGAAGTTGATATACAAATTATGCAGATGAAGAACATTGTAACATAGTGAAGCAAATAAGCTTGAAGTGTTCTTCTGGAACTAGGATTGGACGATTTGATCTTCCTCAGTAATGCTTGTCAATCCTGTGAGAGTGTTTGAGTCTTTTTAAAGCTCTGTGTTCATGAATCTATCTCTTCTCTTGTTGTAGTTGTTATCTTGCTGATTTGAATTGCAGAATGTATAGCAATCTTCAAACAGAAATCCCTAAAAATATGAAGAATATCTTTGACTCTAAACAGCTTCATCCCAACGGTTAGTTGCTTGATTTTATGAATTTATTTTGATGTGACAATTCATCTGCAAGCTTAATGAATGTTCATAAAACCTGCGTTAACAACAGCACTAATTCTGCAGACATTGGTAGCCACTTATACATTTCTGCAAATAAGGAAACTTATTCAACCTGCATACACAGAATTACTTAACAGTTCTTGCAAATAACTTAGGCAAATAATGTGATATAGGAATGTTAAATCACATAATTAATTTGCCTTTGATCATCTAATAAAGTATGATCAGGTGCATGGGTTTAAAGAATCATAGAAGTAATACCCCCCCCAGTACACGCTCTTCAGTTTCAAGCCTTTGAAACAAAATGTAAACTTACAATCTCCCCCTTGATGAAAGACCAAACCAGTCATTCGGTCTGAACTATTTCTCTACAAAAGATAGATATGAGTAGCATAGCAGAAATAGTTATATAAGATCCAAACCAATTATCATTACTAACAGTTATATGAACTAAACAAAAATGAATCAAAATCAAACCATGTAACCAATCAAAGATACTAAGAAGTTCAACAAACCAACTGCCACACATATCCAAACCAGATAAAAACTAAAGTATCCCCCTAAATTTCTCCCCCTTTTTGACTTTCATCAAAAATAATGAGAAAATGTTGGAACAATATTTTTTTTGAAAACTTGAAGTACTGAAAGAAAAATTTTTGAAAGTGGAAGGATGATTTCAAGGCTTTGAAAGGAGTTTCAAGGCATTGAAAATAAAAAAGAAAGGCTAGAATCAAGGTTTTGGGTCATCATCTCCCTTAGGCTCTGCACCTGCCTCTTGATCACTATCTTCTTCATTTTCCGCATCCTCTTGTTGTTCTTCATCTTGTGCAACTTCTTCACCAGGCCCATCAGCCACAACATCACCCTCAAACAGATCAGCTGAACTGACAATGGATGGAACCTTTTCTTTCTTTTTCTTCTACTTCAAGTCTTTGAGTAGCAACCCAGAGTCCACACTAACTTCTTCATCCTATTCCTCAATCTAAGTAATCTTTACCCCTACATCCTTATCTCCAGCAGTCTGTTCCCAGTACCCTTATTCCAACCAACTTCATCCTCATTACTTTGTTCATCAAAACAGATCAGTTGTAGATCCTTCCTTATTTGACCTTTCTGGAGCTTGTGAAACTTCTTCTTCCACATGGATCAAGTTGAAACTTTTGAATACAATTTCAACCATATACTTCATTTTTCTGAACACAGTACCCAACTCATACTGACCCTGCTTCAATTCTTCCAATTCATTCTCAATGAAGTCTAGACTTCGAAGAACTAGGGATTGGTCCAGAGATAGAGAGGGTATGGTTGATGGAGAGGTTAAGGATTTTGGTTTTTGGAATTTTTTAGCGTGGAACTCTTCAATAGATAATTCAGAGTAGAGCTTCCATGCTCCCTCACTGGTTTTCACAATTCAAATCCTTTGAAAAGACTTTTCATAAAGCATTCCAAAACTAATTGTAATTGTCTCTTCCCTATCAACTGGAATATCATGGTGTTGTAAGAAGAGTGAGATGAGGTTGGCATAGGGGAGAGGATGTTTCCTTTTCTTGGTGTAAGAGTAACGCATGTGCTCCATCACAATGCTTGGAGAATCAATCTCATACTCATGCATAGTCAGATACATCAAATATTGTACCCTATCAGACATCAACTCTTTTGAATTCTCCTAAGGTACTACACACGTTATCAGAATGGTGAACAAAATATTGGCTTCAACAGTTAACATAGAGTGAGTCAACTGCTTGGAGATAGTAGCTACACTAGGCAAAAATAATTCTTCCTTAGCCAAATTTAGTGCATCAATCTGACTAGGGTGATTATCTGTAATTTACCTCTTTGGAAAACCTAAGAAATTGGCAAACTCAGCGTGATCCAACCCCATGTTCATGCCAGCCAACTTAGAAGATATAGTCAAAACCAATGTTTTGTCTTGTTTCAAGTTCACGTAGAAGAGTCTTATAAGCTTAGGGTATGCAACTTTAGATGGGTTAAGGTTTTTTAGATAGAACTTTGTTTCAATCTCCTTCTGCATTCTAGATACATACCATTCAACATGCTAGTACTGACCATACAACATTAAGCTATAGGAGTTGAAGCAGAACCATCTAACAAATTCCCTCATGCAGAACGTCAGATAAACCACTTGATAGAAATACACTAGAAGGGGATTTATTTGCAGAGTAGATCTGAAGTTCCTTCCCTGTGTTCTTCTCTGATTCCTAAATCTCCTTACCAGTGACCTTCTCTTTCCCTTTATCTGAATTCTGAGGCTTCTTCTTCACCTTCTTTGAGCTACCAATCTGAACACCTTTCTGTTTCTCAGAAACATCTGTTGGATCTGACTTTTTCTTGCTGGAAGTAACAGTCTGATCCCCCTTACCTTTATTTGTTTTCTTCTTTGGAGGTGGAGTGGGTGGCCCTGGTGCACTAAGATTTCTGAAACATGATCCATTACTAATTTCTCGAACTACTTCTTCTGCAACTTTTCCCTTCTTTCATGAGTTTTTCTTTGAGCATCCATCCATCTTGATTATCTCAGAGGTTCTTCGTGAGTCTATAAGGGTTTGGGGGTTTAAAAAGAGAGGCGGGAGTGACAGAAACGGGAGAGAGAAGAGAGAAGATAAGTACTACACTGTTTGAGTTTGAAAGGAAACTAAATATTCCCAAATATTTGACGAACGAAGGTTTGTGTTGAATTCGAATTATTTGTGTGACGTGTGGAAGTAAATAATATAATACAGATTTGAAAAATATTTGTTTTAAAAAGGTAAAAACAATTTTAGGAAATTACCTACAGAGATAACACCCAGAATTGGTGATCCATTCATCGAAAATATAGTACACATTCTTATTTTCAAAGCTTTTAAAAGTATTTCAAGGCCTTGAAAAACTGTAATATTGCAGATAGAATTTTCATGGATTTGAGAAGCTTTTCAAGGGTTTCAAAGACTTTCCAAAACGTTGAAACGCATAAAATTTACCTGATGCTCCCGCTATACCAATGCTTCCTTATTTAACATGCCAAGTTCTAACCTCAAGGTTGTGAATCTGTCCTCTGGCAATGGTTTAGTGAAGATATCTACATACTGCATGTTAGTAGGCTCAAATGACAAAGATACATCACGCTTTTCCACTTGATCTTTGATGAAGCGATGTCTAACAGCTATGTGCTTAGTCCTTGAATGTTGTACTGGATTCTTTGTAATTGATATTGCACTACTGTTGTCACATTTGATGGAAATATCTCTGAAGTCATAACCAAAATCTTTCATCTGTTGAGCTATCCATATCAATTGTGAGCAACAAGCTCCAGTTGCTATGTATTCTGCTTCTGCAGTTTATAAGCCCACTGGATTTTTCTTTTTAGAATGCCAACTTATCAGGGATGATATGAAGAATTCGCAACACCCTGATGTGCTTTTTCTGTCCACTTTATATCCTGCAAAATCAGCATCTGAATGGCCACACAAGGAGAAGTTGGACTTTTTTGGATACCAAAGCCCTAATTCTTTAATACCATTGAGATATCTGAAAATTCTTTTAACAACAATTAAGTGTGATTCTTTTGGATCAACTTGGAATCTAGCACACATACAAACACTAAACATGATGTCTGGCCTGCTTGCAGTAAGATAGAGCAGTGAACCAATTATACATCTGAATTCTTTATGGTTCACACTCTTACCATTTTGATCCTTGTCCAAGGATAGTGTAGAAACCATGGGAGTTTTGGCAACCTTGGATTGAGACATCTTATACTTGTTCAAAAAATCCTTGGTCTACTTATTCTGGTGCAAAATAATTCCTTTCTTATTTTATGTACATGAAGTTCAAAAAATATTTTAACTCTCCCATCAAGCTCATCTCTAATTCCTTGCAAATAAGACTAGAGAAATCCTTGGGAAGAGAATCATTACTAGCACCAAATAGAATATCATCAACATATATTTGTACTACTAGAATGTCTTTCTCACGAGTCTTTATGAAAAGAGTTTTATCAACTTAGCCTCTTTTGAAACCATCTTCAAGTATGAATTTTGAAAATCTTTCATAACAAGCTCTTGGAGATTGTTTGAGGCCATAAAGAGCTCTGTAAGGCTTATAAACCTAGTTGGGAAAATCATCATTTCAAAATCCAGGAGGTTGAGCAACATAAACTTTCTTTTGCCGATAACCATTTACAAATGCACATTAAATATCCATTTGAAAAAGTTTGATGTTCTTATGAGATGTAAAAGCAACTAATATTCTGATTGCTTCCAATATGGCCACGTGAGAAAAAGTCTCCTCATTGTCTATACCTTATTCCTTATTGTAGCCTTGAGCTACAAGTCTTGCCTTGTTTTTTATGACCTTTCCATTTTCATCCAGCTTGTTTTTGAACACCCACCTTGTTCCAATTACAGATTGATTTTTGGAGGGAGGAACTAGGTTCCTGATTTTGTTCCTCTCACAATCATTTAGGTCACTTTGTATAGAAATGATCCTCTCTGCTTCTTGTAGTACTTCTTTCACATTCTTAGGCTCTACAAGAGATACAAAATCATTAAAAGTACACAACTTCTTTAATTGGGATCTCTTCTGTGTACCAGTTGATTGATCATAAATGATGTTTTTTTACTAGATGAGATTACAAATATCGAAATTTCTTTCTTGGGGTCCATGGTTCTAGTTCTACAGGAATCTTTTCAAGGCCTTAAGATCTTGATAAAGTGTCTTGACCACTCTGTGTTTCTTGAGATTTTGTTTCAAGGCTTTGAAACCCATTTTCAAGGATTTGAAAAGTTCTTCTGTTTTCCTGAAAGTTATTCTTGGAACCATTTTCTGGATATGATTCATCCTCTGACTCATGCTTGTTTAGATTCAAGTCTGCAAAACCATCACAAAAAGAACCATCATAGCCTTCGTCAAAAATAACATGTATACTTTCCTCAACAAGCTTGGTTCTTTTATTGTAAACCCTATATGCTTTGCTAGTCAAGGAATAACCAAGAAATATAGATTCATCACTTATGGCATCAAACTTCCCAAGATTCTCCTTATCTTTGTTGTGAACAAAACAAGTACATGAAAAATGTTTGAAATAAGAAATATTGGGCTTTCTCCCTTTGAACATTTCGCAAGGAGTCTTCTTCAAAATAAGCCTAATCAGGCACCTCTTCAAAATATAGTTTTCATTATATACAGTCTTTGCCCAAAAAGTCTTTGCTATTTTGTTGTCCAAAATCATTGTCCTAGACATATACTCAAGAGTTCTTTCTTTCATTTCAACTATTCCATTTTGTCGTGGAGTTCTAGGAGGATAAAAATTGTGAGAGATACCATACTTGGCACAGAATAAATCAAAATCTAATTTATGAAATTCTCTTCCATGATCACTCCTTATTGAAGCAATAGACAGATTTTTAAAAGTTTAAAGCTCTTTACAAAGCTTAAAAAAATCAGTTAAAGCTTCACACTTTTCTCTAGGAAACATAACCCAAGTAAATCTAGATAAATCATCTACAATTACCAGCATGTACATCTTACCTTTTGAAGTTGACACTCTCATAGGGCAAAAGAGATCCATGTAAAGCAATTCAATATGTCTAGTTGTACTTACAAATTTCCTTGGATTGAATGAGCTTCTTGTCTGCTTTCCTTGAGCATAAGCCTTGCATACTTCTTTTGAACTTGATGGAGGGCAATCCTCTAACCAAGTCTTTAAAAAAACCATTTTTTCATTTGAATGCAAGCTAATGTGTCCAAGCTTTCTGTGCAAAAGCTTTGAATCCTATTTTAAGGCCTTGAGACACTAACTTTCTCCTGCAACTTTGTTAGTATTAAGTAGTAAACATTGTTTGACCTTTGAGCAGTGATAATGTAATTTTTTTGTTTCTCATCTTGCACCTCACATTTATATTTTTCAAAAATAACCTTATTATCCTTATCACATAGTTGAGATACAACAAGAAAATTAAAGTTCAAACCATCTACAAGATAAAAATCTTAAATATAATTTTTAGAGCCATTACCAACTTGACCAATTCCTATGATGTTGCATTTGTCTTTGTCACCAAGTGTGATTGTTCCTTCTGATTGTTCTTTCAGTTTATAAAATAAAGAATTTTCGCCACTCATGTGCCTGGAGAAACCACTAGCCATGATCTATCATTGCTCTTTGCTCTTGGTGACAACCTGCAAATACCATTCACTGCCTTACCCAGCTGTTCGAACAAGTGTGATATTTGTTCGTCTGGCCCCTTCAGGAACCCAAATCTGTCTCACATGTCCCTTGAGTTGAAATGGATCGGTATTTCTCATGATATGAGGTTCTCTTCTTCTGAAGGGACATGTCAGTTTAACATGACTAATCTTGCCACAGTAATGACATTTGGGAGAATTTCTGCCACTTTCTTTCACAAATTTGGTATTGTGTTCATAGAATTTCTTACATAATGCAGACTTCCTCAATAAATCAAGTTGAGATTGTGTTCTGAGCCAGCAAGTTTGGTCATAACATTCGTGGACTCTTGAAGTTTATCAATCAAGAGAGTGTTCCATACCTCCAATTTATCATGCTGATGACTTAGAGCAACAAAGTTGTCACTAAGAATGGAGTTCTCAGTTACAACTTCTTTGTCTTGAGTTTTCAAGGCTTTGAAATTAGTTTCACAGGCTTTGAAATCTCTGTCACTCTTTGCTTAAGAAATTTCAAGATTCTTATTCTGGCAAACTAATTCCAAATTCTCTTTTGCTTGCTCATGAACTTTCTCCTTCAAAGACTTGATTTCATTTAAATAGTCTTCTTCATTTGAAAGCATAGTTTTCAAAATTTCAGAAAGTACATCTGCAGGTTTAGACATTATACAGTTCACCATTACCTCAATGTTCCTTTCTGAGCATTCATCACGCTTGGACATAAGAAATATGTTGGCTTGTTCTTCTTCAGATTCTGACTCACTTGAGGAAGCAGAGTCACTCCATGAAGCTACCATAGATTTCTTCCTTTCATCATTTTCCTTCTTTTTAAAGTGCTTAATTTTCTTGTGAGGACAATCTATGATCAAGTGTCATGCATCAAAACATTCAAAATCAATTGATTTCCTTAATTTTATTTCCATGGGAAGAGGACTTACCTTTGTAGTCCTTACTACTAGAAGATCTGGATCTTTCTTTGCTGAAGTCTTTGTTTGCAAAGTTCTTCTTCATTTTGAGAATCATTGTCAAGGATTTGGAAATGAGAGCAATATGATCTTCTACATCATCTTCTTCTTTTTCAAGGATTTGAGGTTGTTCACTCTCGTTTGACTTGAGTGCTAGATTCTTGACACTCTCTGGTAATTCTCCATCATCTTCACTCATGGAGATCTCATGTGTGAGTAGCTTTCCCTGTAATCATCTAGTTTGAAAGAGGACATATCTTGAGCTTCTTAAATGGAAGTGGTCTTTGGTTCCCCTTTGGTTTTTGGAAGACTTCTCAAGATATTTCTTACTTTATCTTCTTTGAAAAATAATTTCCCCATGGACTACACATTGTTAACAATATCTCTAAACCTTCTTAATATGTCATTGATGGATTCATGTCAATTCATCTTGAACAGCTCATACTATCTAAGGAAGATATTGATCTTGGTTTGCTTCACTTGGATGGTTCCTTCAAAGGTATTCACCAGTTTATCCCATCTCCTTAGCAGTCTTGCATGTTGATATCATGTTGAACTCATCTTCATTCAAAGCACAATATAAGAGATTCATAGATCTGTAATTTTTTGAAAGATTTTCTAATTCAAAAGTAGAGAGATAGTTCTCAGGTTTGGGAGTTATAATCCCATCCTTTCTGTATAGAATGTTTGAGGTTGATTCTGGATGATAGACCAAAGTTCAAAGTCTTAATCAATGATGAACATCTTCTTAAAGGCCTTCCAGTGTACAAAATTGTCTCCACAGAATAAAAGAGATCTATTAGCAGCTCTTCCCTGTGAGAAACAACCATCACCTACCATACTCGTGATCACAAGATTGTTAGATCTATACAGTGATACAAGTTGTGATACCAATTTAATATTGAATGTAGATATGCAAATACAGGATCAAATACTCTAGAAGGCGGGGGGGGGGGGGTTGAATAGTTTATGGAAACTTTTTCCAAAGTTGTGGATTTAAAATAAAATTGTGAAGAGATAGAAGTATTTCATGTCCTTGAACACAGTTTCAAGCCTTTGAAACCAAAACAGACAGAGAAAAAGTAACTGATAGTTTTCAAGGCCTTGAAAACCCTTGAAAGTCTTTGAACTGAAATCTGTCTTGAAGCAGTGAATAAGACAAGAAAAGAACTAAAATGTAAAGGAATTGAACACAATGATTTTACGGAGTTCAGACTCCAAAGACCTACATCTCCGCCCGAGGGATCTAATCCCTTTAGGATTTGAACATACTTCTTATTTATCAAAAGCTAATCCCTAGATATCAGAACCGGAGAATTGCCTTACTCTGTGCAGTATGTGGTTCTTCCTACCCTATCTAGTACCTGCTCTAGCTAAATGATACAATAAGAATCTCTTGATGTTCCTCTCGAACAACACCATGATATCAAGTGATAAAGAAATATAACAAGACGATACACAAATAATGCTCAGATGAAGAACATTGTAACATATTCAAGCAGTTAAGCTTGAAGTGTTCTTCTGGAACTAGGATTGGATTTGATCTTCCTCAGTAATGCTTGTAAATCCTGTGAGAGTGTTTGAATCTGTGTAATGCTCTGTGGTCATGAATCTCTCACTTCTCTTGTTGTAGTTGTTATCCAGCTGATTTTAATTGCAGAATATATAGCAACCTTCGAACAGAAATCCCTAAAAATATGCAGCATATCTTTGACTCTCAATAACTTGATTCCAACGGCTAGTTTCTTTATTTTCTGACTTTATTTTGATGTGATCTTTCATCTACAATCTTAAGGAATGTTCATACAACTTTTCTTAACAATATAACTGATTATGCAGACATTGATTGCCACTTATACATTTCTGCAAATAAGGAAACTTACTAAACCTGCATACACAAAGTTAGTTAACAGTTCGTTTAAAATAACTTAGGAAAATAATGAGATAAATACATGTTTAATCACATAACTAATTTGTCTTTCATCATCTTATACAGTATTATAAAGTGCATGGGTTTAGAGAAGCATAGGAGCAATAACTCCCCCTTAGTTCATGCTCTTCAGTTTCAAGGTATTGAAATCAGTTCAAGCCTTTGAAACAAACTGTGATCTTACACCTTAGATATCAATTATCCGACTTGGGTCCAAGTTTATCTGAATGTAAACGCTTTACATAAACTTCGCAACCTAAAGTCGCCATGAGTGAAATTCTAGGACGCTTCCAAGTCCATAACTCATTTGGATGGAACACGATTAAGGGTGAAAATGCTGTAAGTAGAGCATGGCCCCAAAAGGAAACTTGAAGTTCTACTTGACACATCATGGACTGAACCTTGTCTAAGAAGGCCTGATTTCTCCTCCCAGACACACTATTCCATTGTTTTCGATAACTCTGTATTAGAGTTATATTCTTAACACATTTTATATCATTTTGGACATTAAAATGTTAATCCATGCGCTTCTCACTTTAATTTTTGTATTTTTTTTTCATGTTTGATCGCACGTGTTTGTTTATTGTTGTTTTGACAGGAAATGGTGCTTGGGAGATGAAGAGGAGAGGACAAACGAGTTTGGAAATTATTCGGGAGCTTAAGAGAAGAAGAAATTTTGAAAAAATGAAGTGAAGACATGAAGAGGGGAGGCAAATGCAATTTAAAGAAGCTTTGGAATACACTTGGACGCCACTAGGAGAGTGGCGCCCCATACTTAGCCAAAATTCGGAGCAAGAAGTGAGAAAACTCACTATACTTCGCAACCTCACCTCCTTATCGCACGATTGGAGGCCAAAAGTGGGCCAGACCGCACCATCATAATGGCCTAGTCGCATGATCTGCTAGCAAAAATTTCTCACGGAAAAAGCTCTAGGTCGCACGACCTTCTAATGGCACATACGTGATTTTTTTTGTCCTCTAAACGTATGTCATTTTGATTAAGTATTTCCTGAACCTAGTTGGGGAATAGTTAGTACTTGGAGGCTGAATTAATTGATTCATTCGTTCATTGAAACATCTACGTCAGAGAGAAGGAGAGAAACGAAGGAGGAGACGATGAAGAACAAAGACTCCACCATTGAAGCTCCGTTAGACTTCTTTTTTTATAAGTCAATGGACAAACTCTTTGTTTTTTATTTTTCAATCATGAGTAGATAAACACTTTGAGCGAGGTATCTCAATATGATATCCTAGGGTTTCGTGTAAATGATACTTTTTCCGGATTGAATCTAGTTTCGTGCATATTGGAGTTCATCTTGTTGAAACAATTGTAGGGTTTTGATCATCGACACGCATCGGAATAACAATAAATTTATCCGATCAAGACCCTCCAAGGATCACAGGAAGAGAAATCAGGACGATGGTAAAAGAGTCGTGTTAAGTACCTTGTAGGTCTCCTTGACGACTTCTAACGCAAAAATTATCACGTCTCTACGGTTGATCCACGCTTAGAGGTGAGATCTAGATCTTCCGAACGCATTGTGCTAGCTAGGAGGAGTGGAAGAGGATGAAGAAATCACCCAACGGAGCACCAAGAGAGGGGGGTGGCCCTCTCTTCGTGGCCGACGGGAAGGCATATTCAAGGGGGGCTTCGGCCTTCCTTGTTATAATAATCCTACTAAGTTAGCAAGTTCTTGCGATTTCATCCTTCTAATTAATTAATCATATTAATTAATTAATTCTCAATTCTAGTTCAACCCCATACGGCGTGTGACCCCATAGGTTCTATTTGGTTGGTAGTAACTATTTACTAATATAGAGAGGCCTCTAGCAAGACATCCATTCTAGCCAACAAATAGAAATAGTCATCATGACAAACCTTGTGCAAGTATTGTCTCATCCCTTTATCTCAATATTCGGATTGGACACGAGACATACAAGTCACACTCGTATATCGAAATAATAGTTGCTCGATACTGGGAATAGCCTTATTCGTGAAAATAACATCAATAGCCTATATTGGTTTATTTTAGTCTAGCCATACATTCTATAAGCACTATCCCTCGAGTGGCCTACGAAATTTTGTCATGTTATGTGGAAGGGAAAAATTCTATCTACATTACTACGATATCTAATATTGCTTCCTATTGTGTCCAATATGCGCCTTTATGACTACCCAATCACGGTGTAGCGTTTGACGCTACCAAAACAAAATGTTAGACAACTAGAAAAACTAGTGACTTCAAGTCTAAGGATGACAATACCGTTCTCACCGCGAGAAGCACTTGTGACTTTACATAACTTGTATGTAGCCTTCTCGGAGATGGGTCAATCCAGTATGCCATTATTCCTAATGCATACCCATGTGTTGGATCATGATGTCTCCATATCAATCCAACCCCATACTAGTCTATAGATGATTGTCCTATTAATCATTATAATGGACTAGGGATATTTAAGATAAACAATAAAATTGTAAATCTAAGGACTTCATTATATTAAATATCCAATAAATAATACAATGAATGTTGTAGGCAATATATTGTTCATACTAAACTAGATTGCCTCTAGGTCACCTATTCCAACAGTCTCCTACTTGCACTAAAGCCAATCAAGTGCATCTCGTATGCCAATGCTCCTAGTGTTCCCTTCATGCTTGCGCTGAACAAGCGGCTTTGTAAGTTGATCTGACAGATTCTCATCTGTAGGAATCTTGCATATTCGAACATCTCCTCTTTCGACAATATCTCGAATAAGATGGACCTTCCTGAGTACGTGCTTGGATTTCTGGTGTGACCTGGGTTCCTTTAATTGCGCGATAGCCCCAGTGTTGTTACTATGTACAAATCTATTGGATCCGCAATTCCCGGAACCTCACAAAGCCTAGTAATTAAATTCTTAATCCAAATAGCCTCCTTTGTTGAGCCATTCACAGCAATATACTCAGCATCTGTTGTAGAATCAAGCACCGTCTCTTGCTTGGAACTCTTCTAGGTCACCATTGCTCCTTTCAGGAAAAATACAAACCCCAAATGTGATCTGAAATCATCTATGTCGGTCTGGAAGATTTCATCTGTGTAATCCTTTAGCCACTAATCGGCCCTTATTGGTAATAACATTACCATCCATGTCGATCTTCTTCTTCAAGACCCACTTGCACCCTATGGGGCGTGCCCCTTCGGGTGGTTCCACCAAAGTCCACACTTTGTTGGTATACATGGATTTCATCTCGGATCTCATGGCGTGAAGCCACTTTTAAGAGTCCGGCCCTTCTATGGCCTCTTCATAGGTAGTAGGCTCATCATCTATGACCATCGTGTCACCAGAATCAGTCACGAGAAGTCCATACCTCTCGGGCTCCTGGCACACTATACTAGATCTACGAAGCTCTTATGTTACATGAACAGGCTGCTCCACAATCTCTTGTGGTTCCTGCTCATGTTCCATAGTAGGATCAATTCTTGTGGTTATTGAACTTCTTCAAGTTCTACAGTCCTCCAACTTGTTTCTTTAGAGACAAACTCTCTTTCTAGAAACGCGCCAGTCCGAGCAACAAACATTTTGTTCTCAGTTGGATTGTATAAATAATATCCCTTAGTTTTCTTAGTGTATCCCACAAATTTACATTTGTCTGACTCAGGCCCTAGCTTGTCTGATTGTAAGCGTTTTACATAGGCATCGCAGCCCCAAATCCTCATGAACGATAATGGGGGACGCCTCCCAATCCACATCTCATGTGGTGTCTTTATAACTGATTCAGATGGAACACGGTTAATGGTGAAAGCTGCACTTAATAGAGCATAGCCCCAAAATGATAATGGAAGATCGGTTTGACACATCATAGATCGAACCATATCTAATAGAGTTCGATTTCTCCTTTCAGACACGCCATTCCACCGTGGCATTCCGGGTGGAGTGAGTTGGAATATTATCCCACACTCTCTAAGATAGTCGTCAAACTCTTGGCTCAAGTATTCTCCTCCAGGATCCGATTGCTGAGCCTTAATACTTGTGCCAAGTTGCTTCTCTACTTCATTCTTGAATTCTTTGAACCTTTCAAAGGATTCAGATTTTCCTTTCATAAGGTATACAAATCCATATCTACTGAAATCATCAGTAATGTGATGAAGTAGACGGAACCACCCCTGGAAGGCGTGGCAAATGGCCCACATACATCAGTATGTACTAGCGCCAATTGCTCACCAGTCCTCTCACCTTTCTTACTAAAAGGGGACTTTGTCATTTTTCCAAATAAACAAGCCTCGCATGCCTCTTATGATTCAAAATCAAATGAGTCTAGAAATCCATCCTTATGTAGGCTAGATACACGTTTCTCGTTTATATGGCCTAAAATACAATTCCATAGATAAGTAGGATTTGAATTATTCATTTTAATCCTGTTAGTATTAATGTTATAGACATGATTGTTTAGATTAAGGATACATAATCCATTAAATAATTCCCCACTACAATAGTGTGTACTATCAAAATAAATGGAACAATAATTTTTATTTATTGAAATTGTAAAACCATCCTTGTCCAAACAAGAAATTGAAATAATGTTTCTGCTCATAGCAGGCACAAAATAGCAATTATTTACTTCTAAAACTAGTCCTCAAGGCAGAGACAGCTCTTACACGCCTACGGCTAATGCAACAACTCTTGCTCCATTCCCAACGCGCAGGTCTATCTCCCATTAGGCCAATCTTACACTTCTCTTTAGATCCTGTACATTTCGAAAAATGTGAGATCCACATCCGGTATCCAATACCCATGATGGAGAGACAGTTAAGTTGAAATCTATAACAAAAAAACCTGGTGGTGGTGGAATCACTATTCCAAGCCTCTTGTCCTACAAATATTTTTGGCAGTTCCTCCTCCAGTGTCCAGGCTGACTGAAGTGGTGACACTCACCTTTAGTCACACCTTTGGCAACGCCACCTACAGGCTTAAGGGCAGATTCCTTGGGTTTGGCATCTGCCTTGCCTTTTCCCTTGGAGGTAGAAGCAAACCTTTTGCCCTTTCCTTTATGAACAATTATTATGGATTTACCCTTAACTTTGTAGATGCTCTGTTCAGCTGTCCTCAACATATTGAGTAAATTAGGAAGAGGTTTCACGATCTCATTCATGCTATAGTTCATTATGAACTGTCCATAACTTTCAGGCAACGATTGCAGGATGAGATCGGTGGCCAACTCTTGAGCCACCGGAAACCCTAGGCGGCTGAGGCTCTCTAAGTAGCTGATCATACGCAACATGTGCGGCCCCATGGGGTTTCCCTCTGACAGATGACATTTGAACAATGTCTTGCAAACTTCATACCTCTCAACCGTGGCCTGCTCTTAGAAGAGCTGCTTCAAGTGTGCGATCATATCGATTGCATTCATATTCTCATGTTGCTTCTGAAGCTCAGAGAACATGGTGCAAAGCATTCGGAAGGCCGCATCATTAGCGTCATCAACACGCTTTTGATACGCCTTTAGGGCTGCATGAGTGTTGTTTTTCGGAACTTCAGGAACTTGCTCCTCTAGAGCGTACAGTTTCTTTTCCTGCTTGAGAACGATTCTCAAGTTTCTGTACTAGTCTAGGAAATTGGTCTCGGACAGCTTGTCCTTCTGAAGGACAGAGCGTAGGGAGTGAGATGAGTTCGATGAGTTGTTTGCCATTGGAATTCTACAAAAGGAAAATACACAAGTTTTAGTATTTGTGAACAATTAACTATATTTAATAATGGCTAGATTATTAAATACAGCTCCCACTATTTTTCTACGGACTAATAACCCTCAAGATATTAATTTGTAAAATATCATTTAATTCTCTAGTGGGCCAAGACCCATATTTCACTTCCTTTTGAGCTAGCTTTGCCAAGTCACCAAAAAGTTATTTATTTTGGTAGGAACAATTCCAATTGCATTCCATGCAACTCTTGGTTCAATTGGGCAAATAACTCCTTATCTATCTATTCCATAGATAATCCCAATTGATTGCCTCTAGGTTTTTAATCCTTATTAAAATTACCTTGTTACGTCCAACCTCTTACTCCAACAATTTCACACTATGTGTCCCATCGCACCACATGATGATGAATCAAGTCACCCTGCTTTGGCACGCACGGACTTGATTAATCGATCTTGTGATGAGTGTTTAAGTAACGAGAAGGCAAGACGTAATTTTTTTTGAGGGATTTTTCTTTCAATTTTAATTGTTTTGTTGATCCATATCAACCGATCTACTTATTTGAGTTTGGGCAAAAACTCCAAATAATGAACCAGGTTGCTAATTATCTTATTATTAAAATGCATGCATCATCCATACACCAACAAGAATAATAATACAATGAAATAAACATCCACAAAATAGAAATTAACGTGATATGGATATGGACACCTCGACTAAGATATTCCCAAGCCAATGAGAACATCTATGAATAGAAAACGCATCTCCATGTGCCTCCATCTCTTGGTCCATCCTTCATAGCTTTGTTGCATGCTCCATGTTGTGGCTCCTTTAACTCTTTGGGCATCTTTTCTTTGATCTTGACTATCTATCAATTTTATCTAGTACTAGCTAACAAATATACTAAATAAAATATATCTCAAAAGTTGAAAAAAAAAATACCGACTCGCAGGCTGTAAACACTAATTAATTATTACATCGAATTGATTCGCTCGCAGGCCGTAAACAAACCACAAAATTAAACATCCACAACTAACCACATCTAATGCCATATCCAATCACCTTGAAAATTGCACATAGAAAGTTAAAACCAATTTTAAACGTGCTTAGTCAATTTTAGTTGATTTTAGGACTACTGGGGTCAAAACGGTCCAAGAGGTGGCCGAACCTCAAAAGGGACCGCCCAAGTCCTAGGGCCGGCTGGCCCCTAACCCACACGGCTATGCAGTGCACTAGGGCTGCCCCAACCCCTTGGTCGAGCCTAGATTGGGCGGCAAGGAAGGAGTGGCGGTCCCCTAGAGGAGCCGAACCTCCTTTAGGAGTTTTTTCAAAAACAACTCATTTCCGTGTTACCCAAGTTTGGTTGTTTCCTTATTGAAAAAAACTCATTTTTCCAGTTGGATGGCCAAGAACCCTAGATCTTAAATCCTAAAATTTCTCAAACTCACTAATCTTCACATCCAATGTTAAATTAGTTCTTGTTGGTCTTGAATCAAATTCAAGTTGCATCTAATATGCTTAATTTGTCATTTTAACGTAATATAATCATTAATTATAGGTGAAAAAAAAAAAAAAAAAAAAAACGTAACACATAAACCATGTTATGCTCTACGAGCCGTGACTCTGATACCACTGTAGGGTTTTGATCATGGATACGCAGCGGATTAACAATAAATTTGTCCGATCAAGACCCTCCAAAGATCACAGAGAGAGAAATCATTACAATGATGAAGGATTTGTGTTAGGTACCTTGTAGGTCTCCTTGATGACTTCTAACGCAAAAAATATCACGTCTCTAAGGTTGATCCGCCCCTAGAGGTGAGATCTAGATCATCCAAACGCCTTGAGCTAGCTAGGAGGAGTGGAAGAGGATGAAGAAATCACGCAATGGAGCATCAAGAGAGATGGGCGGCCCTCTCTTTGTGGCCGACGGGTTGGGCAGACGCAAGGGGGGCTTCAGCCGTCCTTGTTATCTTGCTCTCTCCTTCCTTCTCTCCTTTTCAATGTATGTTATGAGCATAAGTTGTAGGGAAGGAAGCTATGAGCATCCTTTATATAGTCCAGCAACTCTTTGTTACTACGTAAAGGCCCTCCTAATCCTACTAAAGTTCAGATTAGTCCAACTTGCATATTAGTCCTACGAAGTTAGCAACTTGTTGCGATTTGATCCTTCTAATTAATTAACAATATTATTTAATTGATTCTAAATTATAGTGCGACCCTATATGACGTGTGACCCCATAGGTTCTATTTAGTTGGTAGTAACTATTTACTAATATGGAGCGGCCTCTAGCAAGACATCCATTCGAGCCAACAAATAGAAATAGTCATCATGACAAACATTGTGCAAGTATTGTCTCATCCCTTTGTCTCAATATCCGGATTTGACACAAGACATACAAGTCACACTCGTATATCCACTCCATAGTTCCTCGATCCTGGGAATAGCCTTATTGTGCAAATAACATAAATATCCTATATTGATTTATTTAAGTCCGGCCAGACATTCTATAAGGACTTACCCTCGAGTGGCCTAGGATATTTTCTCCCGTTATGTGGGAGGGAAAAGTTGTATCTACATATCTATGATATCTAAGCTTGCTTCCTATTGTGTCCAATACATGCCATTATGACTACCCAATAACGGTGTCGCGTTTGACGCTACGAAAACACAATGTTCCACAACTAGAAAAACTACTGACTTCAAGTCTAAGGATGACAATACCGTTGTCACCGCGAGAAGTACTTGTGAGTTTACATAACTTGTATGTAGCCTTCTCGGAGATGGGTCAATCCAGTATGCCATTACTCCTAATGCATACCCATGTGTTGGATCATGATATCTCCATATAAATCCAAACCCATACTAGTCTATAGATGATTGTCCTATTAATCATTATAATGGACTAGAAATATTTAAGATGAACAACACAATTGTAAATCTAAGGACTTCATTATATTTAATATCCAATAATCAATACAATGAATGTTCTAGCCAATTATTGTTCATACTAAACAACATTGCCTCTAGGGAACCTATTCCAACAACAATGTTAGAATCTTTTTGTTAGTAATTGCATAAGAGAAGATCTAGTGTTCATAAACTATGTTTTTTTTTCATCAAGTTGATTCATCATTAAAGTTGAATATCGTTCTAAATTAATTGTTCTTGCGCTGCTTTAAATCTTAACAGGAATGGAGTAATTAACCGGAACCGCTACTTAGCTAGCGATTCCACGACAGTGAATCTAACTAGTTACGACGAGACATGAACATCAATCTCGTATCGTTGAGACCGAGAGGAGACGTGCTAGGATTGGCTAGTGTGGGTAGATTCTAGGTCAATCAACTAGTTTGTCAAACTGTGGACCGACGGGACCCGTGATCGTCTTAGTAGATAACGTGCTAGAACAGACCGGTAAACATAAGGGGACTGAAAGGACCCTAGGTGAACCGTGATGTAGAACGACCTGACACTGAGAGGAGATAGTCAGTGCTATTTCTCGGCTTAGTTAGAACATAATTAGCGTGTAACTCTGATTTTCCGAAAATGGTTTGCAGCCTTATGTGATCAAGGAGATTGCCTAGTTGTCTTTATTAATTGAATAAGACCTCCTTTTACATTACTCTTTTGATATATTATGTGCTCATCACAATTAATTGTTTGCGGGTGGAAACTCCACAAATTCTTACTACTTCGTCTCGGTTACATAGTCAATTAAACTGATTTGTTAATAAACAACCTGTTACAAGATTTTCTCCGTATGATCGACAACCGGAGTCGTAAAAGACTCAATCTTTATTACGCGACTGTGAACTTGTGTTAAACCGTTAGTATACAGCGTTCAGTGGTATTCCAGGTGGAGTGAGTTGGGATAAGATCACACACTCCTTTAGATGTGTGTCATACTCCTGGATTAAGTACTCGCCTACATGATCTGATCGTAGAGCCTTGATACTTTTTCCAAGCTGGTTTTGTACATAGTTCTTGAATTCTTTGAACTTTTCAAACGATTCTGATTTTTTTCATCATAAGATACACAAATCCATATATATTGAGGTCATGAGTAAATGTGATGAAGTATTAAAAACCACCACTATCACTTGTTCTTAATGGTCCACACACATCAGTATGTATGAGTCACAAAAGATCACTAGCCCTTTCACAATTTACTGTAAATGGAGACTTAGTCATCTTGCCCAATAAACAAGCCTCACATGTCTCATATGATTCAAAGTCAAAGTAGTCCACAAAACCATTCTTATAGAGCCTAGAAATGTGTTTCTCATTTATGTGGCGTAAATAACAATGCCAAAGATACGTAGGTCTCATATCATTATATTTAAACCAATTAATATTAACTTTATAGATAGAATTATGAAAATTAAGGACATACGGTTCATTAGAAAAAACTGCGTTACGATAAAGGATATCACTAAAAGATATAGATCTACATTTATCCTTTAATGTGATAAAAAAACATTTCTTTTCCAAACAATAATTTGAAATAATATTCTTGCTCATGGAAATGGTTGTAATTGTCTAATTCGATACTAATTCCACAAGGTAGAGATAAATCATAAGTTCCTACGGCTAATGCAAGAACTTTTGCCCCATTTTCCACGCGTACGTCTGCTTCTTTTGAGGTCCTGCACAATTATAAAATGTGAGATCCACATCCAATATCCAATACCCATGATGAAGAGAAATACATATTGACTTCTATGAAAAAAACACCTGAAGTGGAATTCACAATACCCTTCTTCTATTCTTCCAGGTACTTTGGACAGTTCCTCTTCCAATGACCAGCAAAAATGCAATGATGGCAGGTTCCTTCCTGTGTTATACAACCTTTGTGATTTAAGGTATCTTCCTTGGCTTTAGTAACATACTTTGTTTTACCCTTGGCATTCCGGGAAAATTTCTTGCCATTTCCATTGTTGTTAACCAAGAATATGGCTTTTCCTTTCCCCTTATTGATGCTATGTTCAGTAGTTCTCAACATATCGAGTAAATCAGGAAAATGTTTGTTAATTTCATTCATGTTGTAGTTCATACAGAACTGACTGTAACAATCCGGCAACGATTGTAGAATAAGACCAGTGGCCAACTGTTGAGCAAATGGGCACCCCGGTCACTTGAGATTCTCAAGATACCCAATCATTCTCAAGATTGCTATAAATGGGATTTATAGGCTATGAAAATTCTGTCTAGACTCATCCATATTCCACACAATACACTAGAGAGCTAGAGAGAAAAGAGGAAAATAGTTTTTCCTCTACCTAGAGTTCGGCTAGAGAGGTGTCGCGCCCTCCTTGGTGCTCACAACGACACATGGTCGGACCTCTAGGATCGACAACTATGGTGATGGTGCCTCCCTCTCCTTGCCCGCACTAGTTGGATGTCATCCAACACTGCGCACGTTCAATTTCATGGTCTTGTAAGATAAGAGCCCCCTTATTCTCAAGATTACTAGCACCATTGGAGAAGAATTCCAGCTGAGGTCTATTCGTGTGGTTACCATACAGACGTCGATATTCATTCTTCGTAGTGATCGTCCTAGTCAGGATGACTGAGGTGACTTATCTCCTTCGTCAAGTTATGATGCTTCACCTGCGATTCCTGGAGTTTTTTTAGCAGAATAATTTCTTTGGTATTTCCGCTACGTAAGCTACATCAAGACTCTACAGGTTGAACCCGGAAAAAGCAACAAAACTCTTCTAATCGAGAAAGTAACCTCACGAGATCTAGAGCGCCATTCACGCCGCGCTTAATCCCCGCCACATGGGAATAATAGCCTTGAACTTTCTAGGAGACGACTATGTAAGGGTTACCTCAGGGAGAAGCTCCATAAAGTTAGCAAATGCACAAAAAATTGACGACCTTGTGGCGACTTACATCTGTAAGGTACGCGTAGAGGTTGAGAGAGCCTAACTCTTAGCAGCCACGCATATTTACTCCACTTAGCCAAAACACCTTACAAAATATCTAGCATCCGCGGAACCTTGACCGGAGAAAGCACAACATCCACAAAGTTTCTGGAACATCATGTTATGGGGGAACACCATCACCATATCTGATAAAAATGTCGCTCGCACCCGTCTTTCCCCAACGTACTACGTTCTTCAGTTTCGTGAAGAGACTAGAAGGGCTTTTCTAAGAAGAAGATGGTCTCACCGATCCGCTTCCAAACATTCAAGGAAAAGGAACTAGCTTCATTACAACAACATGAGAAGATGTACTGCGAATAGGAGACCCTTCACGTACAACCGACCTTGGAATCACATTACGACTCGATAATCCCAGAATAATCACAGGCCCGGCGGCCCTGACTTTGGGTTCCCTGTGGACCAGCAACAGATAGTTAATAGGGGATTGCGAATACACATCCATGGGCTGCTCTAGAACGGAAATACTTGACTCTTTCTCAAATGCTCCAGCAGCCGAAGAAGACGATGTACCCCTTTGAGGGTATTCCATTTCCATGAAAGGTAAATCCTTTACCTCAACGGTGACATCCATCTCTTTATCAATCGCTTCTTGCGTTATCGTAGATGTCCCTACACCCACGTTGACATCATCCCTAGGCCCAGCTTGAGAAATCGCCTTCTGCCTCGACCTAGTACAAATATGGGGAAATTCATCCGAAGAATTTACGCTTTCCTAAAACACAGATACATACGGCCGGCATGATGAGCCACTTGCGCCTGCAAAACGATTTGGCGTACTAACCATCCCGGTAAACTTCCCGACGACTAAGCTAAACCTCCCGGGGTTGCAAATGCGGTGCGAACAAAACTCTCTAGGGTTGCTCCCCTTGCAGTAGGCGACAGATTGCTCACGATGTTAGCCATTCCTTAATGAATAGACTGAATTAATCTATAAAAAAATAAAGCAGCTCGCCCTCGTCAGGATATCCTGATACTTTCTTAAAATTCGTCGAACGCGCATTTCCTCCAGCTCCTCTAAACTCGCGTGCTTGGCTCTCTCCAACTGTTCCTCTAAATCATTACCTATTTCATCATTCCTTGGATCCCGACCGGCATTCTCGCCCAGACTCCTACGAAGAGCCTTTGCCAAATCACAAAGTTCTTTCTCAACTCGCTTCCTTCGTGCCTTTTCATCCAACATTTACACTTCAAAAGCGTGAGCTCAAAATAATTAAAAGGTTGGGGCTCCTTGGGAAAATATAGAATCAAGGAGAAATAAGACCCTAAAAGTACTGCACGCATTAAGAAAAAAATGAGACGCCTGCAGAGAAAATGTAAGATAATAAGAATCGAGCAAAAAGCAAAGCGAGCCTCTATCCTGACGCGCTTCCTCAACAACATCTTCACAAACGCCTTCAAAAGGTTCAAAACTTTTAGCATTGTTTTATTTTGCAACATGACTAGCCTACGCAGAAGAAGTTCTTCTTAATGAAGGGTCGGCGGCACAGGTCTTTGATGAGAAAATTACCAAGTAGAGGAATGTCGTAAAAGTAATATTCGATAAGACCGGAGTCAAATCCACAAGGACAAGAGGATTAGATAATGACTTACTATCACTAGAGTAAATGCAACTAAACAACAAAATAAAGTGAATAAGTAACTTCTCAATGGCTCTAAAGCTATCCAAGCTATCAAATCCACCACAAAAGTGATGGAGCAAGTTGAGGATTTGTAATTCTTGATGAACTAAATAACTAAGAAAGAAGTGAAATACCAAGTAGAGAAGGGCTAGGGATCATCAGTTTCTCTAGGGACCAATCCTCTTATTATATTCAAGTCCACAAGAAAAGTATCTCAAGAAGAGATTTCTCACTGCAATCCAACTCTCCACAAATGAAGCGTGTAAGTCTAACACGCTAATCAAGCACTAAAGAGGTTATTCAAATGAGATTCCCAAGTTTCAAGTGTTCCTAACATCAAACATATGTAAACACACATAGGTGTTTCCACATGAAAGATCAAGCAACAAATGAGATTTGTAAATTCTCACTCCAATCACTTAACTAGTACTCAATTTCTCAAAGTTAAGATTGACGAGTCCATTCAACGCAAGAGAAACCCCAAAATCAAACGCATCAAGAACATTCGCACATCTACCTATTCAATGCATGAAATACTCTAACATGTAGGATTCAAGAATTAAACTAACTATTGAAGCAACTCAATTCAATCATTCATCCTTTAAGTTCAACTTGAATCACTAGGAAGATTAGGGCACTAGATAGTTTCAAATGACCCCAAGAAAATGAACTAGTTAATCATGATAGATAAATTCAAGAGAGACATAGAAATGAAATTTCAATCCTAAAAACTTGAATACAATCACTTTATATCACCAATTCAACATCAAAACTTGATTCAAATACACTAAACAAAGCGGAAAATGACCATATAACAAAACTAAGCTACAAACTATAGAAGATACTTGCCTAAACAAGCTACTGCTCTGCTATAACACCAAGAACTCAACAGCAGTAACCCATCAAAAAGAGAAAAAGATAGCACTGTAGCATCTCAAAAATATTTCAAAACAGAGTACAAAAAGGCCCAAAATGAATCAAACCAGACTCCTCTCTCCCTGTCTTCCTCTTTCACTATTCGTGGCTCAATACCAACCCCAAAAATTGGGTGAAATCAGAGAGAGAGAGAGAGAGAGGAGAAATGAAGAAGACGCAGTTGTTTACCGTGGACCGAAGGTGTCGAGAGAGCTCAACATTTCTTTACTGTTGTGTTTATATAGGCTTCAATAGTTGGTTGCGTAGCCTCCAAGGCTTCATCCGCACCCTCCAATTTTTCTAAGACCCTGTATGTCGTCGATTGTCGCTGTCCTCAAGAACCCTAGATAATTGGTTTTCGTCATTTCTTTTTGGGCCGAAGTAAGGCTTGGAGTAGGTAGAGGATTTGATAGGGAGTGTTTTGGGACCAATTTGAGCCTATTTGGTGAAGGATTGAAGGCAATGTTGGGCTGGAACGAAGCTTCGTCAAGCCAAATGGAAGCTTTGTGTTTTGCGTGGTTCTTTCGTCGGGGAGAGAGAAAGAAACACCTGGACATGAGCTAGGCAAGCCAAATATGCTGAGTTGGTCCCTCCATTTGCTAAGGGATTTTAAAATGGCCCCCAATACTTTTTTAATAAGTGCTATTATGATGCCACGCCTAAAATAAGCGCAAAACTCACCCCCTATTTTTTTAGAAACCCCATGCTATTATATTCTCTTCAATTAGGCCCTTGAAAACTTTTAAAGCTCCATATATGCCCCTATTCTGCTAGATTATTCTCTTTTTGGCTCTTTTCACCATCTTTTGACTTGTGCAATGGCCTTTAACTCGCTTTTTCTTCAGTTTTCTTCAACTTTAGCCCTTCCAACTTATTCTTTACGTCTCTTGGCCTTCCAAATCTCCTTTTGTTCATCTTTAAAGCTCCCCCCAAACTAGCCTCTTGTGTTCTAAAGCACGTCTTTGCTTAAAAAATAAGGAAATTCCCCCAAAACTACAAGAAACAAGAATAAGACCAGAATTTGGGATAATATTAACAAATTACACATAGAAGCAAGTCATGAAGAGCTCATTAACCTACTAAAACATGAAATTTTAGATCATTATTATCTTCCTCCTCTTCGAACGTGGCTTGGCAACATCAAGAGCCTCCCCCTCGAACGACACCCTATTTTTTGCTTCTTCAACAGAAAATGGATCACCAACCAGATGCTATAGTACTTTTGCATTTCGTACCTGATTATTTCGATCACCGAGCCGTCCATGGGATGTATCAGAGTTCAAAACTATGCTTCAAACGTAGGAACACGAAGACAAGCCTGTATTTTGACGCCTGGACTGCCTACACATTTCCTCACATTCATCCTTGGCTACCGCAATACGCTCATCCAGAAGAAAACCGCCCCATAGGTTGTGCCCGTGTTTGAGCAAAAAATAGAAGCTATCATCCAACTTACCAACAGCATTGGGCCCCTGGAATCGGTGCGATTCACGACCTGACTCGAGAGGAGCCAAAGAAGAAAGCTCCCATTCAGTAGAAGTTGCTTCTTCAAGAAGAAAAGCCAAGATGCAGTAAGTTTTGCTCTTCGCGTTCGATCAGGCGTAGTAAACGGATAGCGGCACCTCCATGAATTTATTGAACGGGCACTAAGAGATAGTTGCCTATAAAACCCGATCTCTAGGTCTCCATCCAAGGGTAGGAGCAGTTTTACCCAACCCATATTGAGAAGGAATGCGACAAGGGTCATAATGTACCGCCGGAACAAGATGAGTATGTACATGACCTTCGAGATCTGTAAGCGCGAGAAGCCTCACCCCCCCCCCCCCCCACCGCCTCTATATACACTAACACGAGAATGGGTCCACACCATACCGTTCAATGAAGGACCCTTTTTCCTTATGATTATAGGGAAGATAATGCACAAATTGGTAACAAAAAGTACCCCTCTACACAGAGAACAGACGAAACTCATACTAACATTCCCATTCGCAATACAGTGCGAAAGGACCCCGCGACTTCCCTATCCGATTATATCTTAGCACTCGAGGACACTCGAGGCCCATGAAAACTTAGGGATAGGAGCATAACTCGGAAATGCTCATAGGCCCATAATAATATAAACTGTACGTTCACGAATGAAGCTATGTCATATCGCCCCTGCGAGGCGTTGAAAGAAGAAAGCACATGATCTGACCTCATATATAAGGATCCAAAGAAAAGAGGCCCATAAAAAGATTTTGGCCAAGAGTTACCCGCAGTGCAATCACAAGAACACGAAAAGACTCTCATCCTTGGGGAGCATCATCGAAGAGAAAGCAAGAAATCCACATGCATAAAAAGGCGCAAAGAGAAAAATCCGCTCCTTCCCCTGGAAAAATTATGTATTCGTCACCATGCCAATGCAATTCAACGTCACTACCACTGTAGGGTTTTTGATTCATGGATCGCGCAACGGAAGCATAATCAAACAAATAACCATGCAAAACCCTCCAAGGATCACAAGTCTAGATGCATAACGATAGTAAAGGTAAGAAATCATAAACACACCTTTGGGTTCTCCTTGATGACTTCAAACGCGAATAATGTCACGTTCTCTATCGTTGATCCACGCCTAGAGTTGATCCTAGATCTCCCAAACTCCTTGGTGCTAGCCCGGATTAGGAAGAGGATGAACGAATCACCCAAAACGAGACAAAAGAGGGGCTTCGGCCCTCTTTTTGGCCGACGGGGTGAGGGCGGCGGCAAGGGGGTCGGGTCGGCCTCCTTGTTGCTAGCTCTCTCTCCTTTTGTTCTCTCCCACTCTTGTTATGTTCAATAATGAGCATAAGTTATGAGGAAGGAAGGAAGGAGGGTCATTTATATAGTCCAACAACTCCTTGTTAACTACCTAAAGGACTTATTCTAGTCCAACTAGAATTCAATTTAGTCCCTTCCTTGGAAATTAGTCCCTACTAAGTTTGCAAGGTTTTGAAAAGTGATCCTTCTAATTAATTAATCCAATTAATTAATTCCCAAATCTAGTTCAACTCTATATAGCGTGTGACCCCATAGGTTCTATCTAGTTGGTAGCAACTATTTGCTAATATGGAGCGGTTTCTAGCAAAACATCCATTCTAGCCAACTAATAGAATAGTCATCTTGACAACCTTTGTACAAGTAATTGTCTCATCCCTTTGCCTCCATATCCGGATTGGACACGAGACATACAATTCACACTCGTATATCCAATCCATAGTTTCTCGATCTATGGGAATAGCCTTATTCGTGCAAATAACATAAATATCCTATATTGATTTATTTGAGTCTGGCCAGACATTCTATAAGCACTATCCCTCGAGTGGCCTAGGATATTTGCTCCCGTTATGTGGGAGGGGAAAATCCTCTCTACGTCCACTACGATCTCTAAGCTTGCGTCTCATTATATCCAGTACACGCCTTTATAACTACCCAGTCACGGTGTAAGCACAGCATCGATACGGTGTAATCTTGGTAGCGTTTAACGCTACCAAGATCACAATGATCCACAACTAGAATATCTAGTGACTTCAAGTCTAAGGATGACAATACCATGCACTTGTGACTCAACATAACATGTATGTAGCCTTCTCGGAGATGGGTCAATCCAGTGCAACATTCCGTAATGCACACCTATGTGTTGGATCGTGATATCTCCATATCAATCCAACCCCATACTAGTCTATAGATGATTGTCCCATTAATCATTATACTTGACTAGGGATATTTAAGATAAACAACACAATTGTAAATCTAAGGACTTCATTATATTAAATATCCAATAAATAATAAATGAATTTTCTAGCCATATACGAATTCATACTAAACTAGATTGCCTCTAGGGCATCTATTCCAACAGTCTCCCACTTGCACTAGAGCCAATCTGGCGCATCTCGTATGCCCATACTCCTAGTGTGCCCTTCATGCTTCCACTGCGTGAGAGGCTTCGTAAGCGGGTCTGACAGATTATCATCTGTAGGAATCTTGCATATCCGAACGTCTCCTCTATCGATAATATCTCGAATCAGATGAAACTTCCTGAGCACATGCTTGGACTTCTGGTGCGATCTGGGTTCCTTTGATTGCGCGATCGTCCCAGTGTTGTCACAGAACAACTCCACTGGATCCGCAATGCTAGGGACCACACCCAGTTCAGAAACAAACTTTCTGATCCAAACAGCCTCCTTTGCTGCGCCATTTGCAGCAATGTACTCAGCCTCTGTTGTAGAATCAGCTACCGTCTCTTGCTTGGAACTCTTCCAGCTCACCGCTGCTCCATTCAGGCAAAACACATATCCCGATTGTGATCTAAATTCATCTCTGTCGGTTTGGAAGCTTGCATCAGTGTAACCCCTTACATGCAACTCTTCCTCACCGCCAAATATCAAGAAGGCATCCTTAGTTCTTCTCAAGTACTTTAGGATGTTCTTGACAGCAATCCAGTGACTCTCACCCGGATTGGATTGGTATCTGCTTGTCATACTCAAGGCATATGACACATCTGGTCTAGTACATAACATGGCGTACATGATAGATCCTATGGCCGAGGCATAGGGAATCCTACTCATGCGTTCCTTCTCCATCCCATTGGAAGGACAACCACTCTTCGAAAGAGTGATTCCATGTGACATGGGCAAGAATCCCTTCTTGGAATCTTGCATGTTGAACCGTTTCAACACCTTGTCAATATATGTACTTTGACTTAGGCCTAGCAACCTTTTAGATCTATCTCTATAGATCTTTATACCGAGTATATAGGCTGCTTCCCCTAAGTCCTTCATTGAGAAACACTTTCCTAGCCAATCTTTCACAGATTGCAGCATGGGAATGTCGTTTCCAATGAGTAGTATGTCATCCACATACAAGACCAGAAAAGCTATTGAGCTCCCACTAACCTTCTTGTAGACACAAGACTCATCTTCGTTTCTGATGAAGCCAAACTCTTTGACCACTTCATCAAAACGTCGATTCCAACTCCTAGAAGCTTGCTTCAATCCATAAATGGATCGTTGCAGTTTATAGACTTTGTTGGCTTGCTTTGGATCCTCAAAACCCTCTGGCTGTATCATATACACGTCCTCGAGGATATTACCATAAAGGAATGCTGTTTTGACATCCATCTGCCAAATCTCATAGTCGTAGTATGCTGCAATTGCAAGTAGGATTCGGATGGATTTGGTCATAGCGACAGGTGAAAAGGTTTCATCATAGTCAATACCATGAATCTGTCTGAATCCTTTATCCACCAATCGGCCCTTATAGGTAATCACATTACCATCCATGTCGATCTTCTTCTTGAAGACCCACTTGCACCCTATGGGCCGCGCCCCATCGGGTGGTTCCACCAAAGTCCATACTTTGTTGGTATACATGGATTCCATCTCGGATCTCATGTCTTCCAGCCACTTCTGAGAGTCTGGGCCATTCATGGCCTCCTCATAGGTAGTAGGCTCATCATCTATGAGCATCGTGTCACCGGAATCGGTTACGAGAATTCCATACCTCTCGGGTTCCTGGCGCACTCTACTAGATCTACGAAGCTCTTGTGTTACTTGAACAGGTGGCTCCACAACTGCTTGTGATTCCTGTTCATGTTCCATAAACGGTTCAGTGATTTGTGGTTTTTGAACTTCTTCAAGTTCTACATTCCTCCCACTTGCTTCTTTAGAGATAAATTCTCTTTCTAGAAACAAGCCGGTCCGAGCAACAAACACTTTGTTCTCGGTTGGATTGTAGAAGTAGTATCCCTTAGTTTCCTTAGGGTACCCCACAAACTTACACTTATCCGATTTCAGCCCTAGCTTGTCTGATTGTAAACGTTTTACATAGACATCGCAGCCCCAAATCCTCATGAACGACAGTGTGGGACGCCTCCCACTCCACATCTCATATGGTGTCTTCATGACTGATTTAGATGGAACACGATTAATGGTGAAAGCTGCACTTAATAGAGCGTAGCCCCAAAATGATAATGGAAGATCGGTTTGACACATCATAAATCGAACCATATCCAATAGGGTTCAATTCCTCCTCTCGGACACGCCATTCCATTGTGGCGTTCCGGGTGGAGTGAGTTGGGACACGATCCCACACTCTCTAAGATAGTCGTCAAACTCTTGGCTCAAGTATTCTCCTCCGCGATCCGATCGTAGAGCCTTGATACTTTTGCCAAGTTGCTTCTCTACTTCTTTCTTGAATTCTTTGAACACTTCAAACGATTCGGATTTTGCCCTCATAAGGTACACAAATCCATATCTACTGTAATCATCAGTAAATGTAATGAAGTAGACATAACCACCCCTGGCAGGCGTGGCAAATGGCCCACACACATCGGTATGTATGAGCGCCAATTGCTCACTAGTCCTTTCACCTTTCTTATTGAAAGGGGACTTTGTCATTTTTCCCAATAAACAAGCCACACATGTCTCATATGATTCAAAATGAAATGAGTCTAGTAATCCATCCTTATGGAGTCTAGATACACGTTTCTCATTTATATGGCCTAAACGACAATGCCATAAATAATCAGGATTTAAATCATTTATTTTAATACGCTTGGTATTAATGTTGTAGACAGGATTGCTTAGATCAAGGACATAAAGTCCATTAAATAATTGCGCACTAAAATAGTGAATATTATTCAAATAAAAGGAACAACAATTGTTCTTTATTGAAATAATAAAACCTTCCTTGTCCAAACAAGAAATAGAAATAATGTTTCTGCTCATAGCAGGCACAAAATAGCAATTATTTAATTCTAAAACTAATCCTGATGGCAGAGATAGCTCGCACACGCCTATGGCCAACGCAGCAACCTTTGCTCCATTCCCAACGCGCAGATCTACCTCCCCTTTAGCCAATCTTTTACTTCTCTTAAGATCCTGCATATTTCGACAAATATGAGATCCACATCCAGTATCTAATACCCATGATGTAGAGACAGTTAAATTGACATCTACAACAAAATACCTGGTGGTGGTGGAATCACTATTCCAAGCCTCTTGTCCTCCAGATATTTTGGGCAGTTCCTCCTCCTGTGTCCAGGCTGACTACAGTAGTGACATTCACCCTTAGTCACGACCTTGGCAATGCCACCAACAGGCTTAAGGGCTTGTTCCTTGGACTTGGAAACTGACTTGCCTTTTCCCTTGGAGGAAGAGGCAAACCTTTTGCCCTTTCCTTTCTGCACCATCATTATGCCTTTGCCCTTACTCTTGTTGATGCTCTGTTCAGTAGTCCTCAACATGTTGAGCAAATCTGGCAGTGGTTTAACGATCTCGTTCATGTTATAGTTCATAATGAACTGTCCATAACTCTCGGGCAACGATTGCAACACGAGAACGGTTGCCAACTCTTGGCCGACCGGGAACCCAAGCCGGGCGAGATTCTCCAAGTACCCGATCATTCGGAGTACATGGGGTCCCACCGGGTTCCCTTCTGCCAGATGACATTTGAACGGTGCCTTTGAGACCTCATACCTCTCTACCCTCGCCTGCTCTTGGAAGAGCTGCTTTATATGTTCGATCAAATCGACATCATTCATGTTTTCGTGTTGCTTCTGAAGCTCAGAAGTCATGGTGCAAAGCATGAGGCAGGCCGCATCATTAGCGTCATCAACACGCTTTTGATACGCCTTTAAGGCAGCAGGTGTCTAGTTCTCTGGACCTTATGGAACATGTTCCTCTATTGCGTACAGTTTCTTCTCTTGCTTGAGAACAATTCTCAAGTTTCTGTACCAATCAAGAAAGTTGGTTCCAGAGAGCTTGTCCTTCTCAAGGACAGATCGTAGGGAATGTTGTGAACTCGATGAGTTGTTTGCCATTTGGATTTCTTCAAAAAGGAAAATACGCAAGTTTTTGTATTTCTGAATTTTTGACTATATTTAATAATGGCTAGTTTATTAAATATAGCTCCCACTATTTTTCTACGGATTAATAACCCTCAAGATATTAATGCGGAAAATATCCTTATATTTTCTAGTGGGCCAAGATCCATCTTTCATCTCCTTATGAGCTTGCTTTGGCAAGTCACCCATAATTTGACTACTTTAGGTAGGAACAATTCCAATTGCATCCCATATGCAACTATTGGTTCAATCGGGCAAATGACTCCTTATTTATCCATCCATATGGATAATCCCAATTGATTGCCTCTAGGTTTCTTAATCAAAATAATAGCCTAGTTGTGTTCAACCTCTTATCTAAACAATTGCACATTGTTACGTGCCATCGCATTCCATCATTTTGAACCAAGTCGCCATGCTTTGGCACGCACGAACTTGATAAATAATGATGATAATGAGTGTTTAAATAACGAGAAGGCAAGAACACAATATTTAAAATTTGAGGGATTTTAAATTCAATTTTAATTGTTTTGTTGATCAATATCAACTAATCTATCTATTTGAGTTTGGGCACAACTCCAAATAATAGATTCGGGTTGTCTAATTATCTTATTATCCTAATTGCATGCATCATCCATACACCAACCACACAAATAATAAGACAATAAATAAACAACCACAAAACAGAAATTAAACGTGATGTGGATATGGCCTTTTCTAGACTAAGATAATTCCAAGCCAATGGAATTATCTATGAACCCTAAGCAAACACATCTCCATGCGTCTTGATCTTTTGGTCCATCCTTCATAGTCTTGTGGATTGCTCCATGCTCCATGCTCCATCTTTTGTGGCTTCTTTGGCTTTGGGCTTCTTTTCTCCAATCTTGGCTAACAATCTACCTTATCTAGCACTAGCTAACATCTATACTAAATAAAATAAATCTCACAAGTTGAGAAAATGGCACGCAGGCCATAAAACCCTAATTAATTATTACAATTAATTAATCAGCTCGCAGGCCGTAAAACCAAACCACAAAATTAAACATCCACATCAAACCACATCCTAAGGCCATATCCAATCACCATGCGATTTGCACATAAACAGTTAAAATCCAATTTTAACGCGCTTGGTCAATTTTAATTGATTTTAGGATTTCTAGGGTTAAAACGGTCCATGAGCCCAACATTCCAATTGCCCGGGCCCATTAAGGTGAACCACAAGGCCCTAGGGCCGACCCGGCCCAAAACCCGCAAGCTAGGCCCGCGGGTTAGGACCGCCCGGCCCCTTAGGGCGGCCAAGCTTGGGCGGCAAGTAAGGGGGGCGGTCCCTAGGGGGGCCGAACCTCCTCTTGGGGGTTGTTTCCAAAACAACTTCCTTGCTTGGAGCCCAAGTTTGGTTGTTTCCTTGTTTTGGAGTACTCCTTCTTCCCCAAAGATGCCCAAACCCTAGATCTAAGATCCTAAAATTTCTCAAACTCACCAATTCATGCATCCAATGCAAAAATTGGATCTTCTTATGAGTAATTATTGACAAATTGCATCCTATGCTTGATTTGTCTTGTTTTACGAGATAAACAATCAAATTAAGGTGTAAAACAACAATAATGTAACACATAAACTACGTTTATGCTCTATGACCTGTGGCTCTGATACCACTGTAGGGTTTTTGATTCATGGATCGCGCAACGGAAGCATAATCAAACAAATAACCATGCAAAACCCTCCAAGGATCACAAGTCTAGATGCATAACGATAGTAAAGATAAGAAATCATAAACACACCTTTGGGTTCTCCTTGATGACTTCAAACGCGAATAATGTCACGTTCTCTATAATTGATCCACGCCTAGAGTTGATCCTAGATCTCCCAAACTCCTTGGTGCTAGCCCGGATTAGGAAGAGGATGAAGGAATCACGCAAAACGAGACAAAAGAGGGGCTTCGACCCTCTTTTTGGCCGACGGGGTGAGGACGGCGGCAAGGGGGTCGGGTCGGCCTCCTTGTTGCTAGCTCTCTCTCCTTTTGTTCTCTCCCACTCTTGTTATGTTCAATAATGAGCATAAGTTATGAGGAAGGAAGGAAGGAGGGTCCTTTATATAGACTAACAACTCCTTGTTAACTACCTAAAGGACTTATTCTAGTCCAACTAGAATTCAATTTAGTCCCTTCCTTGCAAATTAGTCCCTACTAAGTTTGCAAGGTTTTGCAAAGTGATCCTTCTAATTAATAATCCAATTAATTAATTCCCAAATCTATTTCAACTCTAAATAGCGTGTGACCCCATAGGTTCTATCTAGTTGGTAGCAACTATTTACTAATATGGAGCGATTTCTAGCAAAACATCCATTCTAGCCAACTAATAGAATAGTCATCTTGACAACCTTTGTACAAGTAATTGTCTCATCCCTTTGCCTCCATATCCGGATTGGACACGAGACATACAAGTCACACTCGTATATCCAATTCATAGTTTCTCGATCTATGGGAATAGCCTTATTCGTGCAAATAACATCAATATCCTATATTGATTTATTTGAGTCTCGCCAGACATTCTATAAGCACTATCCCTCGAGTGGCCTAGGATATTTGCTCCCGTTATGTGGGAGGGGCAAATCCTCTCTACGTCCACTACGATCTCTAATCTTGCTTCTCATTGTATCCAGTACACGCCTTTATAACTACCCAGTCATGGTGTAGCGTTTAACGCTACCAAGATCACAATGATCCACAACTAGAATATCTAGTGACTTCAAGTCTAAGGATGACAATACCATTGCACCGCGAGAAGCACTTGTGACTCAACATAACATCTATGTAGCCTTCTCGGAGATGGGTCAATCCAGTGCAACATTCCGTAATGCACACCTATGTGTTGGATCGTGATATCTCCATATCAATTCAACCCCATACTAGTCTATAGATGATTGTCCCATTAATCATTATACTTGACTAGGGATATTTAAGATAAGCAACACAATTGTAAATCTAAGGACTTCATTATATTAAATATCCAATAAATAATAAATGAATTTTCTAGCCATATACAAATTCATACTAAATTAGATTGCCTCTAGGGCATCTATTCCAACAACCACAATAGTATTTTAGGAAAAAGGGGACCCACCTGGCCTTAGTATTTATCGCGCTCAGCGTTCGCTGCGGCTCCTCAAAAACCTCGCCACCATCATAGCGAGTGCGAAACCTGGACGCTTTCTTTATCGTATGTGACAACTTGTGAAAAATATGCAACTCCTCTTCAATCCCAAAGGCACCAAAGAATCTTGATCACCTATTGGAGTTATCTCCATCTTCACACCCACCCCCTCTGGTGTGGGAACTCTATCATACTGTACGAAGTGGAAAGTATGATTCTGGCAAGACCAACGATAAATCATGACATTGATCATGTCCCAATCAATGTGAACGTTCAACCCTAGGGTGGCATGAACAAGACGATGGATCCTCACATGAACCAAAATGGATTTGTGAGCATCTAAGGCCCACATTGCCCACTTATCTTACAGTTATTCAATATTCAGTCCAGGATGAAAACGCACCTTGAAATAAGGATAAACCTTAGATTCCAGCGCAAGGCGAATAATCCTCTCGGTCTTGGAAATATCCCACTCGGGTGATTCATATGGTGAAGGCTAACCCAGTCAGGATCATACCTATCAGTAACAGCCAAAGGAAAATGCAAGCGTATAATAGCGTAATAGTAGTTATGACCATCAAACGATGGTTACTTGCCCCACAAACGGGCCTCCACAGCTAGAATAGTGTCCATTCTTTCTCCTAAGATGACATCACCACCAAATTCCAACCAGTACAGCAAAAAGAAAGTACATAAACCCTAGATTCATTACGCCAAATCTAGAATGCCGATCTACTTCTTCGAAGAAGCAAAGAACATGCAATCTCCTCTATACAATAAACTCTGTCAAGAAATCTCTCTCATAAGTAAAGCCTCACGCACATGGTGAAAGTTCTAACAACAAACTAACTCTGGTTTAAATACTAGAGGCCCGAATCTCAAAATCTGAATCTCAAGGAAAACAATTAAACGATTGAACTTCAAAAGAGCCCTTTTTCTTCTTAACCGTCAGAGAATGATAGTTTCACGAGACGCCACGCGCCCATTCCAAGCTGTTGGAATAGATGCCTTAGAGGCAATCTAGTTTAGTATGAATTTGTATATGGCTAGAAAATTCATTTATTATTTATTGGATATTTAATATAATGAAGTCCTTAGATTTACAATTGTGTTGTTTATCTTAAATATCCCTAGTCAAGTATAAAGATTAATGGAACAATCATCTATAGACTAGTATGGGGTTGGATTGATATGGAGATATCACGATCCAAAACATAGGTGTGCATTACGGAATGTTGCACTGGATTGACCCATCTCCGAGAAGGCTACATACATGTTATGTTGAGTCACAAGTTTTTCTCGCGGTGCAATGGTATTGTCATCCATAGACTTGAAGTCACTAGATATTCTAGTTGTGGATCATTGTGATCTTGGTAGCTTTAAACGCTACACCGTAACTGGGTAGTTATAAAGGCGTGTACTGGATACAATGAGAAGCAAGCTTAGAGATCGTAGTGGACGTAGAGAGTATTAGCCCCTCCCACATAACGGGAGAAAATATCCTAGGCCACTCCTGGCCAGACTCAAATAAATCAATATAGGATATTGATGTTATTTGCACGAATAAGGCTATTCCCATATATCGAGAAACTATGGATTGGATATACGAGTGTGACTTGTATGTCTCGTGTCCAATCCGGATATGGAGGCGAAGGGATGAGACAATTACTTGTACAAAGGTTGTCAAGATGACTATTCTATTAGTTGGCTAGAATGGATGTTTTGCTAGAAACCGCTCCATATTAGCAAATAGTTGCTACCAACTAGATAGAACCTATGGGGTCACACGCTATATAGAGTTGAACTAGATTTGGGAAATAATTAATTGGATTAATTAATTAGAAGGATCACTTTGCAAAACCTTGCAAACTTAGTAGGGACTAATTTGCAAGGAAGGGACTAAATTGAATTCTAGTTGGACTAGAATAAGTCCTTTAGGTAGTTTACAAGGAGTTGTTGGACTATATAAAGGACCCTCCTTCCTTCCTTCCTAATAAATTATGCTCATTATTGAACATAACAAGAGTGGGAGAGAACAAAAGGACAGAGAGCTAGCAACAAGGAGGCCGACCCGACCCCCATGTCGCCGCCCTCACCCCGTCGGCCAAAAAGAGGGCCGAAGCCCCTCTTTTGTCTCGTTTTGCGTGATTCCTTCATCGTCTTCCTAATCCGAGCTAGCACCAAGGAGTTTGGGAGATCTGGGATCAACTCTAGGCGTGGATCAACTATAGAGAACGTGACATTATTCGCGTTTGAAGTCATCAAGGAGAACCCAAAGGTGTGTTTATGATTTCTTACCTTTACTATCGTTATGCATCTAGACTTGTGATCCTTGGAGGGTTTTGCATGGTTATTTTTTTGATTATGCTTCCGTTGCGCGATCCATGAATCAAAACCCTACAGTGGTATCATAGCCACAGGTCATAGAGCATAAACGTAGTTTATGTGTTACATTCTTGTTGTTTTACACCTTAATTTGATTGTTTATCGCGTAAAACAAGGCAAATCAAGCATAAGATGCAATTTGTCAATAATTACTCATAACAAGATCCAATTTTTGCATTGGATGCATGAATTGGTGAGTTTGAGAAATTTTAGGATCTTAGATCTAGGGTTTGGGCATCCTTGGGGAAGAAGGAGTTTTCCCAAAACAAGGAAACAACCAAACTTGGGCTCCAAGCAAGGAAGTTGTTTTGGAAACAACCCCCAAGAGGAGGTTCGGCCCCCCTAGGGACCGCCCCCCTTGCTTGCCGCCCAAGCTTGGCCGCCCTAAGGGGCCGGGCGGCCTTAACCCGCGGGCCTAGCTTGCGGGTTTTGGGCCGGGCCGGCCCTAGGGCCTTGTGGTTCACCTTAATGGGCCCGGGCAATTGGATTGTTGGGCCCATGGACCGTTTTAACCCTAGAAATCCTAAAATCAATTAAAATTGACCAAGCGCGTTAAAATTGGATTTTAACTGTTTATGTGCAAATCGCATGGTGATTGGATATGGCCTTAGGATGTGGTTTGATGTGGATGTTTAATTTTGTGGTTAGGTTTTACGGCCTGCGAGCTGATCAATTAATTGTAATAATTAATTAGGGTTTTATGGCCTGCGTGCCATTTTTTTTCTCAACTTGTGAGATTTATTTTATTTAGTATAGATGTTAGCTAGTGCTAGTTAAGGTAGATTGTTAGCCAAGATTGGAGAAAAGAAGCCCAAAGCCAAAGAAGCCACAAAAGATGGAGCATGGAGCATGGAGAAATCCACAAGACTATGAAGGATGGACCAAAAGATCAAGACGCATGGAGATGTGTTTGCTTAGGGTTCATAGATAATTCCATTGGCTTGGAATTATCTTAGTCTAGAAAAGGCCATATCCACATCACGTTTAATTTCTGTTTTGTGGTTGTTTATTTATTGTCTTATTATTTGTGTGGTTGGTGTATGGATGATGCATGCAATTAGGATAATAAGATAATTAGACAACCCGGATCTATTATTTGGAGTTGTGCCCAAACTCAAATAGATAGATTAGTTGATATTGATCAACAAAACAATTAAAATTGAATTTAAAATCCCTCAAATTTTAAATATTGTGTTCTTGCCTTCTCGTTATTTAAACACTCATTATCATCATTATTTATCAAGTTCGTGCGTGCCAAAGCATGGCGACTTGATTCATAATGATGGAATGCGATGGCACGTAACAATGTGCAATTGTTTAGATAAGAGGTTGAACACAACTAGGCTATTAATTTGATTAAGAAACCTAGAGGCAATCAATTGGGATTATCCATATGGATGGATAAAAAAGGAGTTATTTGCCCGATTGAACCAAGAGTTTCATATGGGATACAATTGGAATTGTTCCTACCTAAAGTAGTCAAATTATGGGTGACTTGCCAAAGTAAGCTCATAAGGAGATGAAAGATGGATCTTGGCCCACTAGAAAATATAAGGATATTTTCCGCATTAATATCTTGAGGGTTATTAATCCGTAGAAAAATATTGGGAGCTATATTTAATAAACTAGCCATTAAATATAGTCAAAAATTCACAAATACTAAAACTTGCGTATTTTCCTTTTTGTAGAATTCCAAATGGCAAACAACTCATCGAGTTCACAACATTCCCAACGATCTGTCCTTGAGAAGGACAAGCTCTCAGGAACCAACTTTCTTGATTGGTACAGAAACTTGAGAATTGTTCTCAAGCAAGAGAAGAAACTGTACGCAATAGAGGAACATGTTCCAGAAGGTCCAGAGAACCAGACACCTGCTGCCTTAAAGGCGTATCAAAAGCGTGTTGATGACGCTAATGATGCGGCCTGCCTTATGCTTTGCACCATGACTTCTGAGCTTCAGAAGCAACACGAAAACATGAATGCTGTCGATATGATCGAACATCTAAAGCAGCTCTTACAAGAGCAGGCGAGGGTAGAGAGGTATGAGGTCTCAAAGGCACTGTTCAAATGTCATCTGGCAGAAGGGAAACCGGTGGGACCCCATGTACTCCGAATGATCGGGTACTTGGAGAATCTCGCCCGGCTTGGGTTCCCGGTCGGCCAAGAGTTGGCAACCGATCTCGTGTTGCAATCGTTGCCCCAGAGTTATGGACAGTTCATTATGAACTATAACATGAACGAGATCGTTAAACCACTGCTAGATTTGCTCAACATGTTGAGGACGGCTGAACAGAGCATCAACAAGGGTAAGGGCAAAGCCTTAATGATGGTGCAGAAAGGAAAGGGCAAAAGGTTTTCCTCTTCCTCCAAGGGCAAAGGCAAGTCAGTTGCCAAGTCCAAGGAACAAGCCCTTAAGCCTGTTGGTGGCATTGCCAAGGTCGTGACTAAGGGTGAATGTCACTACTGTAGTCAGCCTGGACACTGGAGGAGGAACTGCCCAAAATATCTGAAGGACAAGAGGCTTGGAATAGTGATTCCACCACCACCAGGTATTTTTGTTGTAGATGTCAATTTAACTGTCTCTACATCATGGGTATTAGATACTGTATGTGGATCTCATATTTGTCGAAATATGCAGGATCTAAAGAGAAGTAAAAGATTGGCTAAAGGGGAGGTAGATCTGCGCGTTGGGAATGGAGCAAAGGTTGCTGCGTTGGCCATAGGCGTGTGCGAGCTATCTCTGCCTTCAGGATTAGTTTTAGAATTAAATAATTGCTATTTTGTGCCTGCTATGAGCAGAAACATTATTTCTATTTCTTGTTTGGACAAGGAAGGTTTTATTATTTCAATAAAGAACAATTGTTGTTCCTTTTATTTGAATAATATTCACTATTTTAGTGCGCAATTATTTAATGGACTTTATGTCCTTGATCTAAGCAATCCTGTCTACAACATTAATACCAAGCGGATTAAAATAAATGATTTAAATCCTGCTTATTTATGGCATTGTCGTTTATGCCATATAAATGAGAAACGTGTATCTAGACTCCATAAGGATGGATTACTAGACTCATTTCATTTTGAATCATATGAGACATGTGAGGCTTGTTTATTGGGAAAAATGACAAAGTCCCCTTTCAATAAGAAAGGTGAAAGGACTAGTGAGCAATTGGCGCTCATACATAACGATGTGTGTGGGCCATTTGCCACGCCTGCCAGGGGTGGTTATGTCTACTTCATTACATTTACTGATGATTACAGTAGATATGGATTTGTGTACCTTATGAGGGCAAAATCCGAATCCTTTGAAGTGTTCAAAGAATTCAAGAATGAAGTAGAGAAGCAACTTGGCAAAAGTATCAAGGCTCTACGATCGGATCGCGGAGGAGAATACTTGAGCCAAGAGTTTGACGACTATCTTAGAGAGTGTGGGATCGTGTCCCAACTCACTCCACCCGGAACGCCACAATGGAATGGCGTGTCCGAGAGGAGGAACCGAACCCTATTGGATATGGTTCGATCTATGATGTGTCAAACCGATCTTCCATTATCATTTTGGGGCTACGCTCTATTAAGTGCAGCTTTCACCATTAACCGTGTTCCATCTAAATCAGTCATGAAGACACCATATGAGATGTGGAGTGGGATGCGTCCCACACTGTCGTTCATGAGGATTTGGGGCTGCGATGTCTATGTAAAACGTTTACAATCAGACAAGCTAGGGCTGAAATCGGATAAGTGCAAGTTTGTGGGGTACCCTAAGGAAACTAAGGGATACTACTTCTACAATCCAACCGAGAACAAAGTGTTTGTTGCTCGGACCGGCGTGTTTCTAGAAAGAGAATTTGTCTCTAAAGAAGCAAGTGGGAGGAATGTAGAACTTGAAGAAGTTCAAGAACCACAAATCACTGAACCGTTTATGGAACATGAACAGGAATCACAAGCAGTTGTGGAGCCACCTGTTCAAGTAACACAACAGCTTCGTAGATCTAGTAGAGTGCGCTAGGAACCTGAGAGGTATGGACTTCTCGTAACCGATTCCGGTGACACCATGCTCATAGATGATGAGCCTACTACCTATGAGGAGGCCATGAATGGCCCAGACTCTCAGAAGTGGCTGGAAGCCATGAGATCCGAGATGGAATCCATGTATACCAACAAAGTACGGACTTTGGTGGAACCACCCGATGGGGCGCGGCCCATAGGGTGCAAGTGGGTCTTCAAGAAGAAGATCGACATGGATGGTAATGTGATTACCTATAAGGGCCGATTGGTGGCTAAAGGATTCAGATAGATTCATGGTATTGACTATGATGAAACCTTTTCACCAGTCGCTATGACCAAATCCATCCGAATCCTACTTGCAATTGCAGCATACTACGACTATGAGATTTGGCAGATGGATGTCAAAACAGCATTCCTTTATGGGAATCTCCTCGAGGACGTGTATATGATACAGCCAGAGGGTTTTGAGGATCCAAAGCAAGCAAACGAAGTCTGTAAACTGCAACGATCCATTTATGGATTGAAGCAAGCTTCTAGGAGTTGGAATCGACGTTTTGATGAAGTGGTCAAAGAGTTTGGCTTCATCAGAAACGAAGATGAGTCTTGTGTATAAAAGAAGGTTAGTGGGAGCTCTGTAGCTTTTCTGGTCTTGTATGTGGATGACATACTACTCATTGGAAACGACATTCCTATGCTGCAATCTGTGAAAGATTGGCTAGGAAAGTGTTTCTCAATGAAGGACTTAGGGGAAGCAGCCTATATACTCGATATAAAGATCTATAGAGATAGATCTAAAAGGTTGCTAGGCCTATGTCAAAGTACATATATTGACAAGGTGTTGAAACGGTTCAACATGCAAGATTCGAAGAAGGGATTCTTGCCCATGTCACATGGAATCACTCTTTCGAAGAGTGGTTGTCCTTCCAATGGGATTGAGAAGGAACGCATGAGTAGGATTCCCTATGCCTCGGCCATAGGATCTATCATGTACGCCATGTTATGTACTAGACCAGATGTGTCATATGCCTTGAGTATGACAAGCAGATACCAATCCAATCCGGGTGAGAGTCACTGGAATGCTGTCAAGAACATCCTAAAGTACTTGAGAAGAACTAAGGATGCCTTCTTGATATTTGGCGGTGAGGAAGAGTTGCATGTAAGGGTTTTACACTGATGCAAGCTTCCAAACCGAGATAGATGACTTTAGATCACAATCGGGACATGTGTTTTGCCTGAATGGAGCAGCGGTGAGCTGGAAGAGTTCCAAGCAAGAGACGGTAGCTGATTCTACAACAGAGGCTGAGTACATTGCTGCAAATGGCGCAGCAAAGGAGGCTGTTTGGATCAGAAAGTTTGTTTCTGAACTGGGTCTGGTCCTAGCATTGCGGATCCAGTGGAGTTGTTCTGTGACAACACTGGGGCGATCGCGCAATCAAAGGAACCCAGATCGCACCAGAAGTCCAAGCATGTGCTCAGGAAGTTTCATCTGATTCGAGATATTATCGATAGAGGAGACGTTCGGATATGCAAGATTCCTACAGATGATAATCTGTCAGACCCGCTTACGAAGCCTCTCACGCAGTGGAAGCATGAAGGGCACACTAGGAGTATGGGCATACGAGATGCGCCAGATTGGCTCTAGTGCAAGTGGGAGACTGTTGGAATAGATTCCCTAGAGGCAATCTAGTTAAGTATGAATTTGTATATGGCTAGAAAATTCATTTATTATTTATTGGATATTTAATATAATGAAGTCCTTAGATTTACAATTGTGTTGTTTATCTTAAATATCCCTAGTCAAGTATAATGATTAATGGGACAATCATCTATAGACTAGTATGGGGTTGGATTGATATGGAGATATCACGATCCAACACATAGGTGTGCATTACGGAATGTTGCACTGGATTGACCCATCTCCGAGAAGGCTACATACATGTTATGTTGAGTCACAAGTGCTTCTCGCGGTGCAATGGTATTGTCATCCTTAGACTTCAAGTCACTAGATATTCTAGTTGTGGATCATTGTGATCTTGGTAGCGTTAAACGCTACACCATGACTGGGTAGTTATAAAGGCGTGTACTGGATACAATGAGAAGCAAGCTTAGAGATCGTAGTGGACGTAGAGAGGATTTGCCCCTCCCACATAACGGGAGCAAATATCCTAGGCCACTCGAGGGATAGTGCTTATAGAATGTCTGGCCAGACTCAAATAAATCAATATAGGATATTGATGTTATTTGCACGAATAAGGCTATTCCCATAGATCGAGAAACTATGGATTGGATATAAGAGTGTGACTTGTATGTCTCGTGTCCAATCCGGATATGGAGGCAAAGGGATGAGACAATTACTTGTACAAAGGTTGTCAAGATGACTATTCTATTAGTTGGCTAGAATGGATGTTTTGCTAGAAACCCCTCCATATTAGCAAATAGTTGCTACCAACTAGATAGAACCTATGGGGTCACACGCTATATAGAGTTGAACTAGATTTGGGAATTAATTAATTAGAAGGATCACTTTGCAAAACCTTGCAAACTTAGTAGGGACTAATTTGCAAGGAAGGGACAAAATTGAATTCTAGTTGGACTAGAATAAGTCCTTTAGGTAGTTAACAAGGAGTTGTTGGACTATATAAAGGACCCTCCTTCCTTCCTTCCTAATAACTTATGCTCATTATTGAACATAACAAGAGTGGGAGAGAACAAAAGGAGAGAGAGCTAGCAACAAGGAGGCCGACCCGACCCCTTGCCGCCGCCCTCACCCCGTCGGCCAAAAAGAGGGCCGAAGCCCCTCTTTTGTCTCGTTTTGCGTGATTCCTTCATCCTCTTCCTAATCCGGGCTAGCACCAAGGAGTTTGGGAGATCTAGGATCAACTCTAGGCGTGGATCAACTATAGAGAACGTGGCATTATTCGCGTTTGAAGTCATCAAGGAGAACCCAAAGGTGTGTTTATGATTTCTTACCTTTACTATCGTTATGCGTCTAGACTTGTGATCCTTGGAGGGTTTTGCATGGTTATTTGTTTGATTATGCTTCCGTTGCGCGATCCATGAATCAAAACCCTACACAAGCGTCAAAAGTACTGACTAGGCAATCATCCTCATCCATGTGATCAATGACCAAAAAAGAACATGTTTCCTACGCAGTGTTTCCCATGACAACAATCGCAATCGCCTTTTCATCAAAAGACTACGAAGAAGCAAAAATGACCAGGGGACTGCGAAACGTATCCTATCACCAGAGAAGCCCAAAGGACGCGACCATGGGGCTACAAGATGCGCCTGGACCTCGAATATATTAGCCCACACGCAAGGGTGCTAAATGAAGACAATAAAAAATTAGCTATCAGTCCATTGCTACTTGTATCCATCAGCAGCCTACAAGTGTCGCACCTCCAGTCTCCAAAACAACCAATAAAGCTTTGTCACATCTTAGAGGGATCATGAGATAGGGTTCCTCGCGCCTATCGTCTTCATGGGAGTCGGGGGTTCTAGCGTTATGATGGATGTTCTATGTCCTTTCGCACGTGGTTGTTGTCTTATGAGCGGCCAATAATGTAAAACAAAATCAACTTGTCAAGCTTTCTTAATTTATATTAGGTTTAACGTCATTTTTGACAATACTCCAGAGATTTAGGTACGCTGCCATCATAAATGGGTCGTGGGATGTCGTACGCCTACATGTCTATGATTTGTTTCCCTATCAAGACTAGTATAAGTAGGACAGTCTTTGCTGCCTTTTCCAGTACACAGATCACTCATAGTGGGATACTCCAATTATTCCAATCATGGATGCCACTGTACGGAGTAGCCGAATTGCTGCCACAATATGTCTTTCCCCTCCAACCAGTACAACACTGCTTATTTCCAACCTTTCAACAACATCTCCCTTCTCTCCGATCAATTTGAGTTATTGCTATAATGTTGTTAGCTCTGATTTGTTATATTCCAAACACTAGCCGGTAATCTAAAATACACCCTCTGCATTTCTATATAAAACTTGGCTCGGTGTCTCAACTATGTCAGTCAAATCATGCTTTTGTTGAATTCATCTCCTTTCATTTTATTGTGAAGGATTGCTTAACCGAAAACACTCTTCTCCGTACTGAAAATTGTGATGGAGTTTACTACGCGCCCCGCACTCGCCCTCATTTAGATAGCACATCAACTATTTTACGCACCCACCATCTCCATCACACCTTTGGTCATCACTTCAATCGAATGTTAGGTCTTATCTTAAAAAAATGTAATCTCTCCTTGTGTACATCTAGCCTTAGGAACTCCTCATGTTCCTCATGTCATCTCAACAAAATTCATAAGCTTCCATTCTCACACAAATCCCTTAGCAGCTCTCGCCCACTTGAACTGCTTTATACTGATGTATATAAAACAAATTTTTGACGACGTCTACCTCTACTATGTAGTATTTTATTACAATTTCACCAAATAAGTGGGACTATACCCTCTTAATAAGAAGTATGATGTAGATTCAATTTTCTTTCAATTCAAACGCTTGGTACAGAAGCGTTTCGTCCAACCCATTGTCACTTTTTTTCTATGACAATGGAGGTGTGTTTTCTAAATCCTACCCTAGCTCAACCTTCATGGTATAATCCTTCTCACCACTCCTCCACATAAACATGAACACAATTGCACTGTTGAGCTTCAACATCGCCGTATTGTAGAGACTGGTATGCATCCTCTCCATGCTGCATCTCTACCACTCACATATTGCCTGCATGCTTTCCAAAACATTGTCTATTTTATCAATCGCTGGCTCCTTTACTTCATAATTACTCCCCATAAATCAATCTCTTTCACACACTCCTAACTTTTAGTCGCTCCAACGTTTGGGATGCCAATGCTTTCCTTGGCTTCGTCCACACACCAGCTCCAAACTTTAGCCACGCCCAATTCCATGAATCACTTGGGATATTTTGTCACAAAGTCAGCCTACAAGTCTCTTGATCCTTATACTTATTGCATCTATGTCTCTTTCCATGTGTGTTTCGTTCCTCATATCTTTCCCTTTGCAACCTCCAAACCTACCAACTTTCTACTCATGTTGAATCCGCTACCATTGATGTTGATCAACTTGACATTGCGCATGTGCCATACACTCTACATAAAAATTCTATGGAACTTTCGCCTAATCATGTACTTGTTCATGCAGCTGCTCTAGGACGTGTACCACCTTCTGCGCATGTACATGCTATGGCACCTGCACTTGTGCCGGCCCCAATGCCTCCACCTCTGCGCGCACATGATCATGTGCCTCCAATTGATGAAGTTATTCCTAATGAGGTACTCCAATCGGATCATGCGCCAGCACCAATGCGAACTAGTTTCCTCAATCCAAAGTACTACAATCATGCCTTTGTCAACTCCACCACAACTCAGCCCTCCATTCCAACACTTTAGCCTTAGACAGTTGTATAGGCTTTGAAAAATCCCCTTTGGAAATATTTCATGGATGATGATTATGCTGCTCCAGAACGCAGCCACACTTGAGTTCTCGTTTCTAGAGAAGACTAGAATTTTTTCGGATGCAAATTGTTTTTTCGCGTCATACGAAAATCAGATGGGACGATTAACAAATAAAAAAGCGCGTCTTGTAGCCCGAGGGTACTCCAAGGAATTTGGTCGCGACTACTCTCAAACTTCAGTCTAGACATGAAGCCGATCACTTTTCGCATTATCCTCACTTTCGCACTCTCACTTGGATGGCAGGTGCGCCATCTAGATATCAACAATGACCTCAATGATACTCTCACAGATGTTTTTTCTTAAAATGAACCTCAGGATATGTGGACATCACCAAAACGAACCATGTATGGAGGCTTCGATGAGGGCCCTTCAGCCTCAAACACGCTTAGCGCGCTTGGTACAATGAACTCTCAACCTTCCTCATACAGGCGGGTTTGAAAAGACTCCTTGTTCTACTTCTTGGTATACGAGGATGATATTGGGTTAACCGGAAACTCACCAACCGCTCTTGCTTGCTTTATTTTGTGTTTACCTACTCGCTTCTCCCTCAAGGACTTAGGGCGCACTGAGTCACTTCTAGGAAATGGAAGTCATACCTGCTCAAGGGAGGTTGTTTCTCTCTCAAGCCCAGTATAGATCTAATATATTGGAGAATTTCATAAGGCAGATGCCAAACCTTTCTCCACTACCGTGTCTCTCTCTGATCAACTACCGCAAGATGGCCATGCTAAATCTTTTGATATCCCTAACTACTGTAGCCTACTTGGACTACTGCAATATCTCATCCATACTAGTCGTGACATATCCTTGGCTGTCAATAAGCTCTCTCGTTTCTTTCATGTGACGCTTAACCACTGCCTACACACTTTTCTTGTGTTCTAATATAATATCCTCGAATTCTGCACTCTCGAAATCAGTCTCGCGGTCGTCCACAGAGGCTAGATATCGTGCAATTGCTAATGCATCAACCGAGCTATTATGGTTACCACACCTGCTTCATGAGATTGACATATTTCTCACTGACACGCCTACTCTATTATGTGTTAATCTTAATGCCACATATGTCTACAAGAATCCAGCTTTTCACTCTGGCATGAAGCATGTTGAACTGGATTGCTACTTTGTGTGCAACCTTGCCACATCTGCTAAACTACAACTGCGACATGTTCCAAGTCCGCAGCAACTCGCGGATACTTTCACCAAACCACTTGGTTGCGCGCCCTTTCCTCCATCTGCGATCTAAGATTGGAGTCTCTAACATGTCTTCCATCTTAAGGGGCGTGTTTAGGAATCAGATCATCTTGCATTATCTCTTGCGTCATTTGTGCAATCAGTTATTACCTCTTACGTGATTTGTGGAATCACTCTTAATGTTGGTATTATCTTATTTCCTAGTTTATCAGATTACACGATGTACATAGACACGCTCTTTGTATATATGGACCACTGGTCTTCAATATATCATTCACTTATGCACCTGTCATACATATTATCGATTTGTTGGGGCTACATGGATGATTGAGGAAAATATATGCAACCGATTACACTCCTCAGAGAATTACGCTATGAGAGGAAAGACCATGTCCTTTGCATAGTTAATTGCATAGAAATATCTGCACAATCCAACATCAAGTCTTGCATATCTTTGTGTTTCTATGTCCCGCCATGATTAGTACAATTTCTGAAATCATAAATCTTCAATATTTTCCAAGAGAAGAGTTCAAATTAGTTTCTTTGGATGTGTACTATGTTGCCAACGGTAAAGGGCAGTCCTGATGTCGGCATCTGAGTTTGAATATAATCTCAAAGCTAGAGATTTACATTAGAATCTCGTAATTTGGAGATATCATATGGAGTTGGAACGACACGAAAATGATGTCAAAGCCAGAACCTCATAAAAAATAAGTGTAAAGTAATCTTTAACTTGGCAATTCTATGTAATATTTCTCAGGAGCCGGTGATACAGTATGTGTATCCTTTGATAACAAAATATAAGAAAACTCGATGCTTTAAAAAAGAAAAATTAGAAAGTACAATGAAACTAAACAATAAGCAATGAGGAAGCTGAGTACCTCCGAACATATGTTTGATGTACATTTAAGGATTTCTATAACCTTAAACGCAGCTCCAAGTCCAATCCAGAATCAGTTGCAAGATTGCTACTCAAATGTTTGGTTTCTGATGATAATGATGTTTCTTCAAACAGCAACAGCGGCTTCATTTTGCCCTTGCCTCGAATGCTATTACCATCTTCTTCTATTTCTGGGGTTGGACTAGGTCCTACTTTGGGGTTGCAACTGCTTGATGATGACTCTTCATCAGCAGCAGAAGAAGCGTGAAGAGGGGATTTATCTGTGGTGATAGTCAAAGAAAGAAAGGAGTGATCTTCACAAGCTAAAGCTTGTTTGAGCTTCGCTCTATCCCTTCTGTGAACATTCATGTGGCCTCCAAGGGCTTGTGCATTAGAGAAGCCTCTTTTACAGAAGCTGCATCTGTATAACCTAATGTGGCTGGAAACTTGTTGATCTTCTGAACTCCTTGCAAAGTTGTTTGACTTTCCAATGCCTATAATGTACTGGTTGCATTCCATAGAGAGAGAGAGAGAGAGAGAGAGAGAGAGAGAGATTGAAGCTAAGGATGGTGAAGCAGTCAATTGGGCGGCGTGGAGGAGCGTTTTTATTAGCAGGAAGTAGGACAGGCGTGCTGTTTTAAGTAGTTAACTTGCATGACTAATCAACCAGAAATAGTAAAGAAAACTATTATGACTATTAATTTGGTCTCTTGATTTATCTAAACAGCTCTTCAATTTGGAATTTTTTGGATGCTCCAGGAACACCGCAGTAGGCTAGTTACGTTTAAAATTGTTATTTCTCACAACTTTATGGATGTTTCAAGGTTAACTACTGATTGCATGCCCCCCTTGTATGTCCTAATTGTCTGAATGTAACGTTCAATTTGTAAATTAACAGATTGCAAACCGCATTTGCAAAAGTACGACCTTATTGAAACTGAGAAATATTTGCATCCAAACAACATTAGTGTTTGAAGGGTAAAATTTCAAACAAAAAATTAAGAAAATAAAATTAAATAAAAGAAAAATAAAAGAAATTAGATGAGAAAGAAGAGGATACAGATAAGGATGAATTGATAACTGTAAACCAAATTGAATGGTAACCCTCCTCTATCCGCCTCTCCCTCTCCTTTGATTCAACTCCGTTTTTCTCTCGACCTGCAACCTTTTGCTCTCGAGTTGAATTAGAGATTTTCTAGATAGTCCAAAATATGGTCCTACTCCGTTGCCAGGTGGACCAATGAGAAGTGTGCATTTGGCCAAGCATACGTGCTCCAGTGGTACCAGGTCGTGACACGTCATCGTATGGGGACCACGATACATGGTCCTTTAATAGATAACAGCTCGCCTGGAGACCAAAGGATCTAGTGGCTTGGACGCTGGAATAAGGCTCATCGCAAATGGTCGATGTCACATTTATGACCCATGTATGCTATAAAGCTTACTTGTTTGACCATCAATATATACAAGTCCAATGTTGCTAGCAACGATCTCCTGAGATCTAGGTAATAACCGCCTCACATGGCGTTGTGTTGCTACATACAGCCATGTAATCTCCCATTAGCTGACCAAATTGGACTAATATATAAACATGCACATGTGTTTGTATATATATGTATATATAGAGGAGTCACTCTCTCCTTAGGGACATGTATTAATTTGACGGGTTTTCACAAATCGGTTCAACGTAATCAGTCTCCTTGAAAAAAATATCTGCCTTTCTCTCTCCCTCCCCTATATGTCATTGATTTTGGTGGCCGTCAATTGTGCCCATCGTTGCTCCATGTCTTCATTTCCCAAATCGTCAGCTCAAAATGGAAGTTCCTCAAATTCACAATACAACAAATTTTGCTTTCAGCGACAAGTTTTATTCCGACAACCATGATTGTGGTCGTTGGTAGCAGTTTAAAGAGTCGTTTTTTTTGTTTTTCTCTTCTGGTTTGTCGTCTCATGAAAGACCTATTATAATTGTGTCGTCGAAAAACAACAAGTCATCCGAAATCTAAAATTATCAACGACGTGGAATATTTTCGTCAATGGATTTAAGCACAGTTTTGAATAAAATTTTAGGCGGGAAATTAAAATTACATGAAAAAGCACAATTTAGTAAAATTTTAACTCCTATTAAAATTTCGGCGGCCAAAATATGACCCAAATTGTTGGGTGAAAACTATCAATTCACAAAATGTTTTGAGGAAAAAATCAATTCATATCAATTAACCAAAACATAAAACCGCGACGATGGATCAAATTTTCCAACTTTTCTCCTTCCTTTTATCAATTTCTAGCTTCCTCTTCATCTCTTCTACATCACACCCCGCGGGAAAATTGATCGATTTGACCTCGCGCCAATGATCGATACTCCCACCATAGCCACATAACAACGAGCCCATTTTTATGCGGTGAGAGGTCAATCGAAAGAGGGAAGGAGAAACGAGGCATTTCGATCTGGAACCCTAACGGGGTTCCGGTTGTCCTTGATCGTTACTGCGGAAGACATCGTCGAAGAATTGAAATCAAATCTCAATTTTTTCCCAATACACAAGTTAAAAACGTCACTAATTTGATTTACAATTCATAGATTATGTTATCTGTATATGGGACATCCGTTTTTCTGCGATGGATTGGTGCATGGCTTTCTTTGTTTCTGATTCCAATAACTTGTTGCAGGGATTTTTTTCCTGTGTGGGTGAAAGTCTACTTTAAGTTCTTGTTTGTCTTAAATATGTCAATTTTCATTTTAATGTGTGAATAACTGAAATGTTGAGTATGATAGTGTCGATAATTTTCAATTTTTTTGTATGTGCATTAAGTTCTGTTATACTTTGGATAGTTGAATGTTATGTCTCCAAGTGTGCTGGATGAAACTTGGCTAGTTGATAATGTCACTGAAAATTCATGTTTACGAAAATAAGTTTTAAAGTACCATGGCTCTTTGCTGCTTGCATTCCATTTTTCCGGTGAAATAACTTTTTGTGTCTCATTTACTTGGAAAGCTTTGGTATATTGTGTTGTACTTCTCGCAACGTGGTACATGCAGTCTATCCGTTAACTGATCTATTAGTTGTGAGTAGTTGTGAGAATTTTAAAGACCGTGATGATATGAATATATTTATAGAATTCACCCGTTGAAGCTGATAGAGTGTAATATGAATGGCGAGGAAAAATCCTATTGCAGCCTATGATCATCTCTTATTTAGTTTTCAAGAGTACCAATCTATCCCGACTGCATCCGGACAAACATTGTTTGCCGTTCTTTCATTCTAACGAAGGTTTTTTGGATGTAACGACGAGCATGCTCGTCATAACATACCATGTTTTGTAGTGTCATAAGATAACCCAAATGAGAAAATTCATCTGGAATCAATATGCGATCATTTGAAGGAGAACGCGAAACGGACCCTGATGACAATGAACCTCTGTTCTCAGCAAGGGCTTGAATAACAAAACTCGGGATATGGGTCTTGTTAATCATCTTTCAAATTGCCGATTCATCGCCGTTGAAGCAAAAAAACTCAAATGAGAAAAAAAACCGACCAAAATAAAAAACACGATCTGGGTCAATCTCATCTCCTTCCTATTTGTCGAATTCGTTCACAATCTGGTAGTACTAGTGGTGGAGACCAAAGTGGTAGTAGTGATGGAGATGTTGATATTCAAAGCGTCCATTGTTAGTAGCAAGTTGACTCCATTATTCTCACAAATTAGGATAAACATGAAAACTAAGAGCATATTCTAAAATTATTTATGGTGATTTTTTCCGGTCTCAACAAGATAGTACTATTTACAATGGGGTTGTAATTAGTCAATTTTAAAAGTGAATGTTTAAATCAGGCTATTATGACAAACTTGGAGAATGCAATCAGCAAGTTAGTTCTCATTATTTTAAATTTCTTGATTATAATATATACTGGGTGAGCCTAAAACTAAGTATCTTGTTGTTTTCGCAAACCATTTTGAGAAGTCGTTTTCATATACCCAAATTTGTTTTTACTTTTATAGAGCTGTAGAATTTTGAACTATAATTACTGCAAAAAATTATGGAACAGCTATTTTTTAATTTTTTGGCCAGTCATAATACCTCTGTAAATTCTCTCAAAATAATACCTCTGTAACTTATTGTAAAAAAATGCATAAACTCAATATATGAGACCGAGAGATTATCAATTAATACTAAAATACAGATCAATTTAGCAATATTGTGGTTAAAATTTAATTTTTCGAGGGAAATTGAGTTTTCAGTCGGCCAGACGGTTCACTAGTTCATAGTGTATAACCTATTTGATGTTGCAACTCTTTTAATCCAAACTACTTATGTAAAACATACCAGAAACATTTAACTAATATGCCTTTGGGACTACCAGATGAAAGGAGAGTCCAGCAATCTAGGACAATATACACGAGAACGAACTTTTTGTAATAAAATGATGAATTTCATAAATTATAGATTTATAAATTGTGTTGAGCACTATGGTGAATATGCTCTACATCAACTTCCCCAATTGATTATATACGCGTGTCATTTTTAAATAAAATAAATAATTTGAAGATGCTAATTTCTGGTAAATTACTTGGTGATCCAGTGGCAAAAACCCCGCATGTTATTATAGAAGTAATATTATTAGTCAGATTTACAAAAATCTCATCTATTTTATGACTTTTTATTAATATGTAGAAAAGTAAAATGTTGGAAAGTTGTTTGGAGGGTAGTGGGGTACTACATCAAATTAATTTCTAGCATTTATTCTTCAATTAAAAAATGTGGACAGTCAAATTTGGACATAAGCGTTTGAAATATACTAGTACTACCTATGTTTCTACTCTTACAGCTTACTTCACTTCTTGACACTAATCACTTAGTCACTTTGACCCCTTTATTTGTTTAGCAAAACAATACATAAATTTGATAATCTTTACATGATCTTGTAGAGTAAACTTTACTCTACAATACTATAAAAAGTTGCCAAGGAATTACATCAATTTGCTATCCAAATCGCCGACTCAAAGAAACCTAGTTACGGATAAAAAAGTCAACCGCCATTGAAAGAGAAGAAACAGAGGTAGTACCATATAAATTTCTCTGTTTGTGTTGGATATAAGTGCCAACACCAAAACCTCCCCAGGTTCTCCTAAAAAATAAGGGAAAAACGAAAAAAAAAAACATAGAAAAAAAAAAGAACTCCCCAGGTTTGAAACTTGATAACACCAGAAGTTGTCCTGACTTCATTCGCTAAATAGATATAGGATAAAATGCAATTTCAACCGTTCTGATTTCATGTTTTCGCTCTTTCACAAATATACTTTCGCCCTTTCAGTGTGCTAAATACCAGAACGCTTACACCCCTGATTTTACATTTCTATACTTAAGCTTGTTGAGAAGTTCCACATCGGACGTTCAAGAAGAATAAATATAATTTATAAGTCTCCTGAGCTACTCCCCTCATTGTTAATTAATTTTGAGGTGGAACCCATGAATTCTAACATCATATAAGAGCCAGTTTCGACACACATGAATGGTCTAACAACCCACGTGCTCACCACCACTCGCAGATAAAGATCCACTTGTAGGCCGAAGAATGCCACACGTGAGGGGGCGTGTTGAGAAGTCTTAAATCGAACGATCAAGAAAAATAAATATAATTAATGAAGGAAGGCCATGATCTAACACATATAGATCTACAACATTAATTAAAGTGGAAGATTCATGTGTTTATCTATTCTCCTAAAATCTTAGCCAAGCGGATCATGGTCGTGTTGCTGCTTGCTTTCACGTGTCTGCGCCTTGATCTTGATCCGACCGGTCTAGTGCAAATCACTAGGAAGAACACCTTGATCCACCCCACGTACCACCTTCTTGGATGTAGTTAAAGAGAGACTAGGGTTCGCCACAACTTGAGAATGAATGTGTACAGAGTGTATCTACAACATTAAGGTTATTATATTGTGTAGGAAGCTGCCTTCATATATAGGCAAAACTTCTCCTAGGTTTACGCATAAACCCCTAGGGCTTGACCCTTTGCTACTAACCCCATTGTGCGTAAGCGCAACTAACTACATAAGGTTACAATATTTTCATTGGGCACCCCCACATGGGCACACCAATTGCTAACATCTCCCACTCGCACAGCGGGGCTGCACAATCACAATTCATCTCGTCTTCAACAATCTCCAGCTATCTATCATCTACAAGAAGTAACGTTGTGGTCGTGTCGTGTGACTGGTGAGAGTTCTTGCAATTGGGAGTTCAATGCTCTAAACTCATACTAGATTAGCTAGCAGCAGGCACACTATACAATTTTAAGAAACGATGCAAATAATAACTGTCGTATCCCCTAGATTCCTATGATTGTCATCTCGTGGATCATGAGCACATGCCTTGTGCCGAAGGCCATGCTTCCAATGAGTCTACATCTTCTTTATTAAATTCATATCCTACATGATCTCATAAGATTTTATAGGTGGGTCCAATGAAGATAAAAGAGAGCAATGCAATGAGAATCTTCCTTTCTATCATTGTGTTGCTTTGATTTGGATCAACTGCTTTCCTAGCAATGTCCGGAAGGCGTAATCATCCATAGCCGTAAGGTGTCACGCTAAAGTAGCACCACCGACCCGTCTCTCCACAACACGAATAAAAGTACTAAGGGTATACAGTGTTCCCCATGGCCTAAGGTGACCTCATTCAGGTTGCCTTTTGGTCTACATCTCGTAGGGCGTAGTGGCTACAGACTTGGTGGGCTTTTGGTTGAGTATATGGACAGACGTTTAGTAAAATGTCTCCTCCAATATGTACTTTGCCCACGCTATCATACATCAGACCATCTGTAGCAGTATCCTATTCCTTCTATCCGCTACAGCATCCTGCTGCGGGGAGTGGAAATAGCAAACTACCTTACTATTTCTCTCTATCACATAGCTCTCGCTTAGATAGATATGCGTAGTCTCTTTCCGGTGGAAGACATATCCTCTTGTTCAGATTGTTCTCTACCTTTTGTCGAGACTTGTATGAAGCACTCTTGTGCCTCAGACTTATGTGGCATCTAGCACACACATAGTCGAGATGCTTAATATGTACGAGTGTGATGGAATAGTAAGCACCATGTCTTAGCTCTAACATGTAATAGATCATAATAATATAATGAATAAGATATAAAGACTCAATAGTCCATCATGCTCTACTGGATGGCTTGTGTTTTGCCTTTCATGTAAGGCAAGGATCACACACAGGTAAGGGTACCTTAGGCATATTCCAAGTAGGCCCTAGCTAGCCTTAACATTCTTTCCTGTCACCGTGTGTCTTAATCTAGCGAGCCTTATATGGGAATCTCATGCTATAATTTAAGAACGCAAAAACCAAACATGATATAACCATATCCAAAGTTAAAACTGTGACCAAATACAAATTTGGTGGCTACTCCCTCAAAGATAATCCTATGGATCCTTACACGAGAAGTTAGTGCCAGGTCTGGCCGTTTCTGTAGTCTTAGGAAAGCCTCTTTTTCCTATTTTGAATTTGCTAGTCTTGGGCTATTGATCTTATACCAATATTTCCCTATACTTATTTTATCATTTCCACACCTATTGCCTCCCGGTCTTAATACCGGGATAGGGACTTTATTCTGCCGATCATGCTTCATTTACAGCCTTTAACAATCATATATTGCTTAGAATTCAAAAGTATGCTGGACTAGTATTCTATAGAAAGAGTTTTCTTAGATTCTAACACCAAGTGATATTTGGTCTCATCCAAACATCTTGACACTCCAAAGTATGTGATATACATATTCATGGTACTCCCTAAAAAATGTGGCAGTGATAGCAACAAATTGCTAATCGGATAACTTGTACATGGTAGCCTTAAACTCTATAATCATAAAAGGCATGGATCTTATACGGTATCGTCGAGTAACCAATATTATGACATGAGTCATGGCTCATAGTTAAAGCAGGATTTATGAGTCACTACTCATAAACAGTGCACGCAAATGGCTAAGGTGGATCCAAGATTCTTCTTTGGCCACTTTCCTACAATTCTTGAATTTTCAAGATGGTCTAGAACTTGCTGATGAGGTCATTCCACACCTTTGCATAGAAAGCTCTATGAAATTTAACTTGATTGCTTTTACCCACTCTTGGTGAGCCTTAAAAAATGTCCAAGTGCTGCTGTGACAACTGATCATCACAGGTTCGACCATACTTGTAGGTGGTTTGACAACCAATGCCAATGGATGGTTACATAGTACGACTCATCGTGTCGTTGTTATCACTGTTTAGCGCTTACAGTTTCGATTTAGACACGATTGATTGAGACATTGTGGAAGTTAATCACTAGCATTTACTTAGCTAACATTTAGACACTCGATTAAAATTAATAGTGTCTCATAAGGAGTCCACCAAAACCTAGTTGCAATTGTTGGAATCAAATTTTGTCACTTATGATTTCCTATTAGTTTTAGTCATGTCTTCTAATGTGAGATATCTTGTTTTAGTTCCTTAGCATGCGAGGTTATACATTTACATCCAATCACACGCATTTTATAACATAAAACAAACACAAGCATAAATAAATATGCAATGAATGTGGCCCCTAAGGTGCACTTCCACTATTGGGAATACTTCTTGAGCAAGTCTTGAACATCATCTCATGCCATCTCGCCTAACTTGAGGACTCCAATCTTAAGCCTTTTTAGACTGTCTATTTGCTCCATGCACATTGCGCCATAGTTTTTGGTTTGACCATCTCTCTTGAAACTTATATTCTTCAATATTTACTTGCTATCTTATTTATAATAAGAAGTAACCTCGTAGAGGCAATTGGATGACAAGAGAAGACAACAGAGTGTATAGAGAGGCACGACACTCACACCGATTTTGATTAACTATTCAAACAAAACGAAAACCAAAAATAAAATGTCTATGCCACATCCATGCACCAAACACATCCATTGAGCCCACAACAGCATGTATAACAATAAGATAAACATGCTGAAATTTTCGGGAAATTTTCAGAATTAAACTCTAACTACTGGAAATTAATAAGAAATGATCTAATCAACTTAAAATATCAAAAATTGCAACCAACCTCCTAGGGTCTCACCATCTATGGTAGAAGGTAGGGAAAATAGACCTTAGTCTTCAAACACAATTTGGGATTCAAACATTGTGTTTAAGGTCGTCAAACTGACTCGAGAAGTGCGCTAAACACTAATTTATTAATCTAGAAATTAATAAAATTTTACGTCTCTCCAAAAATTATGAAAAAACAATAAATAGGAAATTAAATTTGGAGTACCTAGGAAAAAACCGGATGAAAAACGACGGCGGGAGGAGGTCGCAAGCGCCTACAAGTGCCGCCGCGTGTGACCGTGTCCGCTTCCGTCACGCGCTGTCGTCGACCTTGTGCCATGTCATCTTGCCAAGTGTCATGCCACCTCAGCTAGAGACTGACGTTAGCATGCCACGTCAGCTGTCACGTTAGCAGCCACGTTGCCCGCCACGTAATCACCACGTCATCTGCCACATCAGCAGGTCGCTACCAGCCCTTAAGCGCGTGCGGCACGTGGCCGCGCCTGGAGGCGGCGTCGGTGGCGCGTGAAGCCACGCTCCGCTTTCCCGTGCTCTATTTCCGATGATTCTTATATCGATGGAATCTTCTTTTCGTCCTGATCCCGATAATGTGTTCAAAGTCTAATTTTAACAACTTTGGAAAAACACGCTTTTCTAATCAGATCTAAGTAGTCCAGATTAATACAGTTCCGAAATTTCAAAGGGCATATAGTTTTCTTCGTTTGTTCGAAAAATACAAATCTTATATTTCTGGAATCCTTGTGAAAAATCCTATCCAACCATATAGGTCTTGCTTACAGATTCTTAAAATTGAAGAACTCGATTTTCTACTGTATATAGTTTCGGGTATAAACTACGAGCAACGAAAAACAAGACTAGGGCTCTGATACCAATGAATGAAGTGCATGATCTAACACATATAAATCTACAACATGAATTAAAGCGAAAGATTCATGTGTTTACCTCTTCGCCTAAGCTCCTAGCACAGCAGATTATGATCTTGTTGTTGCTTGCTATCACGTGCCAGCACCTTGATCGTGATCCTACCGGTCTAGTGCAAATCACTTGGAAGAACACCTTGATCACCCCACATACCACCTTCTTGTAAGTAGTTGGAGAGAGAATAGGGTTCTCTACAACTTGAGAATGAATGTGGACAGAGTGTCTCTGCAACATTAAGCTTATTATATTGTGTAGGAGCCTGCCTCCTTATATAGGCAAAACTTCTCATAGATTTACACATAAACCCTTAGGATTGAGCCTTTGCTACTAACTCCTTTGTTTTTTAATGCAGCTAACTCCATAAGGTTACAATATTTGCATTGGGCAACCCACATGGACGCACCAATTGCTAACAATTAATAAGTTTCCTGAACTATTCCCCTCATTGGTAATTGATTTTGAAGTGCAACACCATGAATTCTAACAAAGGCTGCAAATTTAGTCCATCATCCCAAAAGCTACCAACAATCATGGGATCCAATCCTAGACTAACAACATCTTTATTAGTGAATGTATGTGTCCAGAAATTAGACACCCTGAAGATACGCGTGTTTTCCCACACTGAAACGGGAACGTGCCATTCTATCAAACTTGATGGAGCGAAAGTGTGTTTTACCCGTAGAAGTACTGGTTGTGGAAGGGAAAAGGCTACACTTTTTAGAAGATTATGTTTCTATGCATTGTTAAGACATGTGACGTAGGTATAGTGCATGAATATAGTTTAATCTAAAAAGATGTTTCTTGAGAAGAGCCAGCATGCACATATAACTCTTAATATTTTGTTTTATTTTAACTTCTGAGCATGCTTGAAGATACCTTAGATACGCATGGAGAATACATGTCATGTTAACCAATTCATTAATAAAATACAACCCAAATCTAGTTTAATATAAATTTTTTCTTTATCGGGTTTCAGGATTTGAGCAACACTTTGGACACAGACTGACGGAAATAAACCCACGGTTATACTTCTCCCTCATTTTATGTATTACCACTTTGTTTCTTCTCTTTCTCCCCTTATTGGCTTTCATTCGTAGTTGGGTCACTTTGACCCGGCAATTTCGATGGCAAAACGATATAATATTTTGAACAGTTTTCCACGGCATTATAGAGTAACACTTATTCTACAACACCATGAAAGAATTGTCAAAAAATTGTTTCGTTTTACTATCCAAATCACCGGGTCAAAGTGACCCAGTGAATAGTGATAAAAATCAAAAGGGGAGAAAGAGAAGAAACAAAGTGGTATTTGTGAATTTATTCACTCTACATTACAAGGAAGAGGAATATGTGATTTTACTGAGTAGTTTCTGTCCGGTGCCCGAGGATAATGCTACGAAGGTATATATTCTGTACCCCCGGACGTACTCATATAATCTATAAACCCAAAGAATGCTTAATGCGTACCATTCCATCCCAGCTCTTTCTTCCCATCTGGCTTTTTTGACTCGTATCTTGGTGACTTTGACTGGGTGATTTGGATAGCAAAATAATACGATTTTTTGATATTTTTTTCACCATATTATAGAGTAACTTTTACTCTACAACACCATGAAAAAATTATCAAAAAATTACATCGGTTAGCTATTCAAATCATCGGGTCAAAGTGACCCAGGGAATAGTGACAAAAGTAAAATTGAGAAGAAAGAGCTAGGACAGAGTGGTACCTAACCAATTCTACAATTTTTTGCCACTGTACTTACGACTGTAGAAGAAAGTCCGTGAAAATTCATGGGCGGAGGACAAAATCTACAACACAAAGTAGTAATAAGTTGTAGAAACTTACAATTCGACCTTCTCTTCCTAGCACCTAAAATAAATGGAAAATTCAAACAGGATATTAATTTGTACTCTGTTAATATCGTCTTCGAACTTCACGAGGTCACAAAATCGCAATTCTCTAAGGCTATCTTTATTGAAATTGATACTGCGTTTCTCAAAAATAATAAATAATTAAAAAATGACACTGCGTCGTCAAGTATTGCTTTCCGCTCAGTTATTTCTGTGCAAAGGAAAAAACTGTATTTATTGAATAAGATCTAAAGACATAAGAGATGTTTCTTCGGCTGCAAGAAACATCTCTTATGTCTATGTAAGAGACCTAGGTCATGCCTAAGCATTGTGTGTTTGGGGGAAGGGGGTATTTTGTGGGTTCTCATGATGAATAAAGTGCTCTTTTCACCGTGGAAGTAGCTGACTTGATCGTTAGTTTTCCACGTTAATATTTCGTTCTTGATTGCTTTGATACTCTTCGTTATACAAACGGGTACCAGAGCTAGGGTGTTTCACACTTCAGAGAAATTCAGAGCTAGGCTTTTCCGAACCAGGTGAAGCACTAAGATTGGGGCATAACGGAGCTCGGGTTATGCGAAGGACGATGGCTGGAGGCGTGATCAAGATGGACATGTTTACTGGGAGTAACAACTTCAATCTATGGCAGACAAGATGCGCCATTTTTTTGAAGTTGTTTGGTTTTGGGCAATCAAACGTTGGCGGATAAAAAAACATTTTGCGAAAACCCACCAAGGACCCATGTGTATGAGCACAGTTTGATGATTAGAGGTTTACTTCAGTCGCACCGACTGGTGATCATCACTCGCGCAGAAAGGATGCGGCGCTTCTACAATATCCACTCAAACAAAACTTCATTAGACTTCCTCTTCGCCTGTGCTAGCCTGCTGGAGGAAGACGGATGATTTTGTCCCACAAAATCAGGTGGACTTGGACGACTGCTCAAAACCCAAGTTTTTGTAACTAATACGAATATTGCGCAAAACAAATCAACCCTAGCCATGCTGAATATTTATGTATATGAATGGGAGAGTTCGGCTTTCCTTCTAATCCTAACAATTAGGATTAGTTTACATTGAAGTCCGAAATCCATAATTACTCTTTATTCCAAGTAATGAGCCTTTAATTCCAGTTAGATCAATTCTTGTGTGTGACCCTATAGGTACATAATTACATTGGCAGTAACAATTATAAACATCTAATGGTATCTAGAAATACATCAATGCTAACAAAGTAATAGGAATGTCAATGATCTGACAAACCTCTATGAACAATGTTACCTTGTTGTATAATCCCTTTGTCCATATATTCAGGATAAAAACAAGGCATGAAATGTCACCCTTGTTTATCCAATCTGTAGTTTCTCGATTCTCTGAGTAGACTTAGACAGAAAAATGACATCAATATATCATATTGATTCATTTGAGCACGACCAATAATTTTTCTATGTCACACTCATCGAGTGGCCATGGATGTTTACTCCTATTATGTACAAGGGACAAATCCTATCTACATCACTCATACCTCTGAGCATGTCCAATTGTCGACTTTATAATCACTTTGTTACAGTGTGATTTTGACGATATTAACACATGTTGTTCAAATATAGATAATGTAGTGACTTCAAGTCGTAGGATCACAACACCACTTTCACTATGAGAATCACTTGTCAAACACACATAAAAACCATGTAGTGTTCTCGTGTTGGGTCAATCCAGTACGCCATTACTACTAAGGCGTACCCATGTGTTAGACTTCATATCTCATATCAATCTACCCACGTACAAGTCTCGATGCATTATAGTTGAGTACAAGGAAATCCTCAAGAGAGATCCAATTGTACACCTCAAGTAGGGAACTAGAACACAGAGAAGTATAGGGTGTGAGTAGGGAGATAGTAAGCAAAGGTAACTGCTCTTGAAAGTGAGACAGTGGACTAGCAAGTATCTGAGAGAGCTCAAGGTGTCCAAGAGAATCAGAGTGAGTCTCCTAGAGGGTTAACGATCCTATATATAGTGGGTAAGTGACCGTTGTAAGGGGGTCAATGCACCATAAATGGCGGCTTAATGATAGCCCATGTAACGGCACGTTCGACCCTATATGTAGGGACCGTTACGCACCTGCCCGCATATATCGGAGACCGTTATGAGATCATCCACATTTATGGGATACACAAGCCTTAAACCACTCAGTCAGTTACCAGAGGTCGCGCGCCAGTTTGGTTGTCACTCTCGTGCGACGGGCCTTACTCTAGCCTCCAAAACACTAAATCCCTATAATTCCCGTGTAGTTACTACGCGAGGGCCCTGTCTCGCAGCCCCCAAGTGGATAAGCATGGGTAGTTATTCGGTATGTATGGAGCACAGCTAAGTGCGCTGGATGGCTGCCACGTGGCTCTGATTCATCTGTCTGGAAAGCACCATCTACATTAGCCCCCTTTTGCGCGGATGTCACGCGCGCGTTTGCCGTGTAGTCGTGTAAAACGAGCAGTGCGTGGACCCCACGCAGATCCTCGTACCATTTTCAATAAAAATAAAACCCCTAGCCCCCGGGTATAGCCATGATTTCCTAGGGTTTAGAAGCGCCTTTTAGCCTCTGACGAAGCATGATCGCTGCGAAGTTAATCAGACGCCACCCACAGATTTTCGCCGATTTAGAGGCAAGAACAACTCAGAATAATCTGATTGGTCACCAATTTTGCCGTAATCAAAGCGTTGCTGACTCAGCAATCGCCAGCAGTCGCGACTCTTCAGTCTTTGAGGGCTATTTAAACCCTTTTGCTTCTTCAATTGAGACTTTTCTACCGTCAGTGCTTCCGAGATTATATGAACCAAAGAGAGAATCCTCAAGAAGAAGCAGAGACCTTCGCTGAAATTCTGGACAAAATTCCAGGGCTTTTCAAGCCCTTAGACCTCGTTAACAAGGTTAGTGATTCTCGTCTTTTTGATTTTCAATTTGGAATTTTTATCAAAATATACTCTTCGGTCCCTTCTTTCCTTTGCATGCGGCCCTCTTTGGGTTTGATGTTCTTGGGTTTTTGCAGGAGTGGATACCAAGAGATCAAACAAAGAAGTTGTTGAGTTGCAAGAACTCCCCAGGAGTCTTTGGTGCAAGGCCCATATTTGGGTGTAGATGATTTCTTTGTGGCTGCCATCAAGGCGACCACCCTCTAAGCGTCTCCGATAGAGGACGCTCTCCAACTAGTGCCTGAGACGGAGAGTTCTGATTAGGACGTGGCTAACACCCAAGATGTGTAGGGGCTAGGCCTCGAAGCCGGCATGTACGCGTTCACCGATATACTTCCCCAAGCCTTCATGGAAGGTTTCGACCGGATGGAGGAGTGGACAGAGTTCATCCTCGACAATTATGCGAAGGAACTGAAGCGGGCCAATATTTCCCATGTCGTGCCCGCGACAAAAGGCCTTAGCATTAGGGTTGACCATGTCATGTTGCAGACCCAATTCTCCAGATATTCAAAGAAGACGAATACCTTCCATTTCCCCACCTTCGAAGCCATACCCATTATGGAGGACGTCGAAGTTTTGTTGCACCTTCCAAGTATGGGGAGGGTCAACCCCTGGCCTCTGTGATTGAGGCGGAAGAACTCTGCCTTTTTGAACAAATGAAAGCCCTCATAGCGTGAAAGTGTGAGTACGCAGATGTATAAGCAACTAAGATACTCTAGAAGGGGGGGGGGTTGAATAGAGTATGCCAACTTTTTGCAAAACTAGCTAACAAGTAGAAGAACTAGTGTAGATGATAGAGTTCAAGGCCTTGAACACAGATTCAAGCCTTTGAAATGTGGCGGAAATTTTTAGAACAAGTAAGCCTTTTTCAAGGCCTTGAAAACAAGTTCAAACCCTTGAAAAATAAACAGTTTTTGTATGGTGCAAAAGCTTTGAAAGTAGATGAACTGAAAATGCACAAGACAAGTGATTTATAGAGTTCAGTCCACTAGGACCTACGTCTCTACCTTAGGGATTAGATCCCTGCAGGATTTTAAACTCAATTCTTATTAATCAAAATCTTAGCCTTAGAAATCAAGCACAGAGAGTTCCCTTACTCTGTTACAGCTTGTGGTTTTCCCTAACCTGTCTAGTACCTGCTCTAGCCAAATGATTAACTAAGAGTTCTCTATTGTTCACTTTCAACAATCCTTGAGAATGAATGTATAAATAATACGAAAATGATCTACAATATATCTGTATACAGAAGATCACTTAAGAGTAGAAAACAACAGTGAAAATGCAGTGATCTTCTGTGAATGAATTGGAAGAGATGAAGAAATTCTTTGATGCTTGTCAATCCAGAATTCTTTCTCTGTATCTGCCCGTTGAGAATTGTTTTGTTTTTGATTCAAATTTGAGCTCCTTAAATACTTCAAACAGCTCTGAAAATCTCTCCAGATTTTAAGCAACAACCTTCCTTCTTTGTAGGTAACAGAGTTTGACTATGTTGAGATCTTCTCCAACGGTTGAATGACTGTAATCTTCTGATATATTGTTGTAATCCTTCCTTTAACCATCGCGAGAAGCTGTCAAACACATCTGATTGATCACAGGATCAAAGTCTTCAAGTGTTTCCAAATCTGCTGCAATCCAGTTTAGGAAACAATCCTGCAACCTTAGAAACAAATATTTCCTGCATTATCATGGTCAAATAGTTGATGTAGTACGATTCAAAACAAGTTTAAAATTTTTTATTTCATCATCTAACAACATATAATCAAACATATGCAAGGGAGATGATAAATTAGATCAGAGAGTTAATATAAAAACTCCCCCTGAGAATATGCTTTCAGGTTTAAAAATTTCAAGGCTTTCAATCCAGTTTCAAGGCCTTGAAAATAGCTCACACTATTTTCAAGCCTCTGAAGCTGATTCAAGGCTTTGAAAGCTGTTTCAAGGCCTTGAACTAGTCAAGCTCTTTCAAGCCTTGAACAACCTGAGATTTCAATCACCCCCTTGATGAAAGACAAAACCAAATTATGTTTGATTCTTATTCTCTGCAAAATAAACTGATTAGTCTGCAATTTAAAGACACATTTATCCCAAAAAGATCAAACTTATTTAAATACCAACAAAAATACCTAAAAAGTTCAGCAATTAACATCAAATAAAGCTATGATTCTAAACTGAAAACCTAGAATTTTTATCCCCCTTTTTGACTTTCATCAAGAAGATATAAGATGTTGGATCAGGTGTCTCGAAAATTTTGAAAACATAAAGAAATAAAGCAGAGAGAATATGGAAGAAAGAATAGGCAAGATTAAGGGTCATTTTCATCTTCCCGATCTCCTGTTTCTTCCTCACTATCTTCACTGTTGGTTTGAACTTCTTGAGAGATCACATCTATTTCCTCAATGAAGGAACATATATTTTTTCAATAACACTGTTGAATAGAAAAGTAAGACTTTCCAAGGCTTTCTTCCCATGCTTCAGCTTTTTCTTTGCTGCTAACCTTTTCTGTTGAGGAGAAGCAGTTTTCTTCTTTCCTGCTTTTGATTCCTCCTGGGATGGATCTTTGTCAAGTTTCCCTTTGTTGGGCATAGCATACACACCATAAGATCCTGAAGAAGTGTCTGAGTCTGAGTCTTGAATAAGGATTTCCTTTCCTTTTCCTTAAACCTCAGAGGCTGCCTTCTTCTTGTCTCTATTAGGGCTTCCACTATGGATACCCTTCTGTTTATCTTGTGTAGATGCCGTAGATTGTTTCTTCCTTTCTGGAGCTATGTCTTTTCTCACTGGCTTATTCGGTGGTGAGGATTCTTCTTCTTACTCAGTGAAGCTTTTTGACACAGAGTCCTCACTGATCTCTTGAACCTCTTCCACGGCTGCTTTTCTCTTCTTGTCTGAGATAGGTTTTGAATGACCAGCCATCTTGATTCGATCTGAGGCTCTTTCTGTGCTCATTAGGGTTAGGGAGAAGAAAAGAGAGCGATGGAATGATACGGAATGAAGGAGAAGAGAAGAGGATAAATACTGAAAGAGTTTGAGTTTCAAAAGGAAACTATTATTTCTCTGATTCTAAAAACATTTGCAAAAATCAGAAAAAAATTCGAACTATTATGCTGTTGGAAAAAGAATATACTAATACTATTTTTGGCTAAAATAAATTTTTGAAAAAGGTAGGGGCTATATTAGGCAAATATCTACAGAGATATCACCCAGTATAGAATGATCCAAGTTTATTGACTATTAGTGTAACAGATTCATTTTCAAGGCTTTGAAAAGGCTTTCAAGGCCTTGAAATACTGTAACACTGCAACAGCTAAAAGATCAAAGCTTTGACATGATATTCAAGGCTTTGATATTCAGTTCAAACCTTTGTAAACACAAATAACTTACCTTTCTTACCTTAAGCTCCCCCTAAACCAATGCAGTCTTACGTAGCATTCCCAATTCCAATCTTAGAGCTGAGAATCTCTCATCTGCTAATGGTTTGGTGAAGATATCTGCAATTTGCATATTAGTAGCAACAAATTCAAGAACAATATCAACTTTCTCGGCATGATCTCTGATGAAGTGGTGTCTGACATCAATGTGCTTGGCTCTTGAGTGTTGTACTGGATTCTTTGTAATTGAAATTGTACTAGTGTTGTCACACTTAATAGGTATGCCTCTGAAGTCAAATCCAAGGTCTCTTAGCTGTTGAGCAATCCATGGTACTTGTGAGCAACATGCTCCTGCAGCTATATATTCAGCTTCAACTATTGATAGAGCAACTGAGTTCTGCTTCTTGGAATGCCAGCTAATCAAAGATGATCTAATGAATTGACATGTTCCAGAAGTGGTTTTTCTATCAACCTTGTACCCTGCAAAGTCAGCATCTGAGAAACCACTTAAAGAAAAGTTAGAATATCTTGGATACCAAAGCCCTAAGTCTTTGGTACCATTGAGATATCTTAATATTCCCTTCACAGCAGTTAAGTGTGATTCTTTTGGATCATCTTGAAACATAGCACACATGCATACACTAAACATGATATCTGGTCTGCTTGCTGTCAGATAGAATAATGATCCAATCATACCTGTATACTCTTTAACATTGACACTCTTACCAGATTCATCCTTTTCTAAGGATAGAGTGGAGCTCATTAGAGTCTTAGCTTCCTTGCAATGAGCCAAGCTGTATTTATTCAACAAGTCTCTTGTATACTTGGTTTGATTCAGAAAAATACCCTTCTTCAATTGATGTATTTGAAGTCCTATGAAGAAGGTTAATTATCCCATCATGCTCATTTCAAACTCCCTGCTCATAAGACTTGAGAATTCTCTGCACAATTGATCATTAGTAGCTCCAAACAGTATATAATCAACATATATCTAGAATACAAGTAAATCTTTCTCATGAGTCTTGATGAAAAGAGTCTTGTCTACTAAACCCCTTTTGAAATCATTTTAAAGTAGAAACTTTGACAGTCTTTCATACCTAGCCCTTGGAGCTTGTTTCAAACCATAAAGAGCTTTGTCAAGTTTGTATACATGATCTGGAAATTTGTCATTTTCAAAACCAGGGCCTTGTGCAACATAAGCTTCTTCTTGTAAATAACCATTCAAGAAAGAACATTTTACATCCATTTGAAAGAGTTTCATGTTCTTGTAGGATGCAAATGCAAGTAAAATTCTAATTGCTTCTAACCTGGAAACTGGAGCAAAGGTTTCTTCATAATATATACCTTCTTCTTGATTGTAACCTCGAGAAACTAACCTTGCTTTGTTCCTGATCACATTGCCACTTTCATCCAACTTGTTTATGAATACCCATCTGGTACCAATGACAGACTGGTTTGTTGGTGCAGGAACCAGGTTCCAAACCTTATTCCTCTCAAACTCATTGAGCTCACTTTGCATAGCAATAATCTAGTCTGCTTCTTGGAAATCTTCCTTCACAATTTTTGGTTATACAAGAGAAATTAAAGCATTAAAAGCACATAAGTTCTTCAACTGTGATCTAGTCTGTGTACCAGTGGTTGGATCTGATATGATATTGTCAGCTGGATGAGATGAGATATATTTAAATATCTTCCTTGGAGACCATGGTTCAGGATCACCATAGATCTTCTCTAGTCTTGAAGTAGTAGCTTTGTCACTTGAATCCTTCTGATCATCTTTTTCAAGGCTTTGAGCTGTATTTTCAAGGCCTCGAGAACTGTTTTCAAGGTCTTGAAAATTTCTTCTATTTTCTTCTGAGCCTTTCTTGAATCCAAGTGGATTCTTAGTCTCTTCCTCTGATTCATGCTTGTTCAAATTTAAATCTGCAAAACTTTCACTCAAAGAACCATCATAGCTTTCATCAAAAATAACATGAATGCTCGCTTCAACCAGTTTGGTTCTTTTATTGTACACTCTATAAGCTTTGCTATTCAGAGAGTAACCAAGAAATATAACTTCATCACTTCTTGCATCAAACTTACCAAGATTGTCTTTTCCATTGTTATGGATAAAACAAGTGCATCCAAAGGGTGTGAAGTAGGAGATTTTTTGCTTCCTCCCTTTGAATAATTCATGGGGGGTCTTCTTTAGCATGGGTATGATCAAACACCTGTTCAAAATATAGTTTGCTGTATTCACAGCTTCTGCCCTGTAGTGTTTTGGCAACTTGTTCTCAAGAAGCATTGTCCTTGACATATCTTCCAGATTCATGTTCTTTTTTTCAACAACACCATTCTGTTGAGGAGTTCTTGGAGCAGAAAAGTTATAAGAAATACCAAGCTTATCACAGAATAGATCATACTCTAACTGATTAAATTCTCTACCATGATCACTTCTGATTTAAGCTACAGGTAGGCTTTCAAGTTTTGAAGTTCACTGCAAAGCTTTGAAAATTCAGTGAGAGATTCAGATTTTTCTTTGAGAAACATAAACCTAGTGTATCTTGAGAAATAATCTACAACAACTAGCATATACCTTTTACCTTTTGGAGTAGGAGTCCTCATAGGAAAACAGAGATTCATATGAAGTAATTCAATAGGTCTAGTTGTACCTACAAAACTCTTTGGCTTGAAGGAGCTTCTGGTCTGCTTTCCTTGTGCACAAGCTTTGCATAACTTATCTTCTTTGAACTTAGTGGATGGCAATCCTCTTACCAAGTCTTTGGAAATCAATTTGTTCAGAGTATAAACATTGTTTGATTTAGAGGCTGTGAGAATGCAATCTCCTGATTTCTCATGTTGCACCACACACTTCTCTTTTTCAAAGACAACTTTGTTACCATTATCACAAAGCTGAGATACACTAAGTAAATCAAACTTCAAACCTTCAACTAGATAAACATCAGAAATAGAGTTTTCCGAATTTGTACCAACTTTCCAATACCAAGTGTTATGGATCCTTCTGATTGCTCTTTTAATTCTGAGAATATAGATCTCTTTCCACTCATATGTCTTGAGAAACCACTGTCCATGAACCACTTCTGTTCCTTGGTGACAACATGCAAGCACCAATCACTGCCTTACCCAGCTGTTAGACCAAGTGTGGAATTTGGAGTCATATTCAGGATGAACCATGTTAGGTGGTCTAACCCCTTTAGGAACCCAAATCTGCTTAACTTGTCCTTTACGTTGGAAAGGGAAAGTGTTTCTCATTATGTGAGGGTATCTTCTTCTAAAAGGACAAGTCATTTTAACATGACCAGTTTTACAGCAGTAATGACAAGTAGGAGAGGTTTTGTTTCCTGCTTTCACAAATCAAGTACTGTTTCTTCTTGGAAAGTTTGGATTGAATCCAATACCAGCTTTGTGAACGGACTGTGAGCTTCCTCCAAGAATCAAGTTCAACTTCTGTTCTGATCCAGCAAGCATGATTTTGACTAGTTCAGATTCTAGAAGTTTCTCAGTAAGAGTAGTCTTTTGTCTTTCTAATTCATCAACAATGATGTCTTTCTAAGTCATCAACAATGATGTCTTAGATTACCAAGGCTGTCATTCATAGAGGAGTTTTCAGTGAGTACTACCTTGACTTGTGTTTTAAAGGCTTTGAAACTGGTTTTCAAGGCCTTAAAATCACGGTCAGTTTTCTTCTGAGAGATTTCAAGATTCTAATTTAGGCAAACAAGTTGTAAATTTTCTTTTTCTTGCTCATGTACTTTCTCTTTCACAAGCCTGATCTCTTTCAGATAATCATCCTCACTTAAAAGCATAGTTTTGAGATATTCTGAAAGAGCTTCTTTTGGCTTTAAATTAAATAATTAACCATTACCTCAATGTTCTTTTCAGAACTATCATCATGCTTGGCCATGAAGCAAATATTGGCATGTTCTTCTTCAGATTCAGATTCAATGGAGCTGTCTGAATCACTCCATGAGGGTATCATGGCTTTCTTTCTTCTATCATGATCTTTCTTCTGAAAGTTCTTCCTCTTTTTGTATGGACAATCTCTTATCAAGTGTCCTGCATCACCACACTCAAAGCAGTTCATAACTTTTGACTTGCTTTGTGAAGAGGGCTTTCCTTTTTGTCCTTGCTGCTGGATGGTCTATAGCTTTCTCTGTTGAACTCTTTGGTTGCAGAGTTTCTCTTCATTTTGAGGATCCTTGTCAGGGATTTGGAAATCAAGTCAATTAGATCTTCATCATCACCAACATCAGTTTCAAGGCTTTGATTTCTCTCATTCTCTTTGGCTTTGAGGGCTACATTTTTGACACCTTCTGGGATTTCTCCATCAACTTCATTCATGGATATCTCATGTGTTAGGAGCTTCCCTTGGAGGTCATCAATTGTAAAGTTGAGAGATTCTGAGCTTCTTCAATAGATGTGGTTTTTGGTTCCCACTTTGCCTTTGGAAGACTTCTAAATATATTCCTTACATTTTCCTCATTGAAAAAGTATTTTCCCAGTGAGTCAAGGTTGTTGACAATATCAGTGAATCTCTTGAACATATCTCTGATGGATTCATCTGCATTCATTTTTAACATCTCATATAGTTTGAGATAAATGTTGATCTTGGTCTTGTTGACTTGGATGGTTCCTTCAAAGGTAACCACAAGTTTATCCTAGATTTCTTTGGCAGTTGTGCATCCAGAGATCCTGTTGAATTTATTTGTACTCAAAGCACAATACGAAATGTTAATAGCCTTGTAATTCTTAGAAACTTGCTCTAATTCAGAAGAGGAGAGTCAGTCTCCTGTTTCAGGAGTTCTGACCCCATCTTTCTCTGTATAGAAAGTATGAGGTCCATTTTGAATAATGGTCCAAAGCTCTAGATCTAGATCAATGATAAACATTTTCATGAGAGCTTTCCAGTGAGCAAATTTTTTTCCACATAATAGAGGAGGTCTGTTAGCAGCTCTTCCTTGTGAGAAGCCACCATCACCTGCAGTACTCATGATCACCAGATGGTTAAATCTTATACAGTGATACAAGCTCTGATACCAATTGAAAGTGTGAGTATGCAGATGCATAAGCAACTAAGATACTCTAGAAGGGGGGGGGGGTTGAATAGAGTATGCCAATTTTTTGCAAAACTAGCTAACAAGTAGAAGAACTAGTGTAGATGATAGAGTTGAAGGCCTTGAACACGGATTCAAGACTTTGAAATGTGGCATAAAGTTTTAAAACAAGTAAGCCTTTTTCAAGGCCTTGAAAACAAGTTCAAACCCTTGAAAAATAAACATTTTTTGTATGCTGCAGAAGCTTTGAAAGCAGATGAACTAAAAATGCACAAGCCAAGTGATTTATAGAGTTCAGTCCACTTGGACCTACGTCTCTACCTCGGGGATTAGATCCCTACAGGATTTTCAACTCAATTCTTATTAATCAAAAGCTAAGCCCTAGAACTCAAGCACAGAGAGTTCCCTTACTCTGTTATAGCTTGTGGTTTTCCCTAACCTATCTAGTACCTGCTCTAGCTAACTGATTAACTACGAATTCTATATTGTTCACTTTGAACAATCCTAGAGAATTAATGTAGAAATAATACAGAAATGATCTACCAATAGAGCTCTATACAAAAGATCACTTAATAGTAGAAAAATGCAGTGAAAATGCCGTGATCTTCAGTGAATGGATTGGAAGAGATGAATAACTTCTTTGATGCTTGTCAATCCAAAAGGTTTTCTTTGTATTTGCCCGTTGAGAATTGTGTTGTTGTTGCTTTGAATTTGAGCTCTAAATACTTCAAACAGCTCTACAAATCTCTCCAGATTTTCAGCAACAACCTTCCTTCTTTGTAGGTAACAGAGTTTGACTATGTAGAGATCTTCTCCAACGGTTGAATGATTGTAATCTTCTAAGATATTGTTGTATTCCTTCATTTAACCATCGGGAGAAGCTGTTAATCACATCTGATTGATCACAACATCAAAGTCTTCAAGTGTTTCCACATCTGCAGCAATCCAGTTTAGGAATCAATCCTGCAAACTTAGAAACAAATATTTCCTGCATTATCATGGTCAAACAATTGATGTAGTATGAATCAAAACAAGTTTAGCAATTTGTCTTCCATCATATAACAACAGATAATCAAAATTATTCAAGAGAGATGATAATTTAGATCAGAGAGTTAATAGAAAAACTCCCCCTGAGAATGTGCTTTCAGGTTTAACAATTTCAAGGCTTTGAATCCAGTTTCAAGGCCTTGAAAATAGCTAACACTATTTTCAAGCCTCTGAAACTGATTCAAGGCTTTGAATGATGTTTCAAGGCCTTGAACTAGTCAAGCTCTTTCAAGCCTTGAACAACCTGAGATTTCATAGCGGATATGAAGAAGGCTGCCTCAAGATGGAAGGCAGACACGACAGAGCCCTGCGAAACATATATGGTCGTGGCTTCCAGCGCGAAGAACATTTGGTCTAAACGGGTGATGTACTTTTTCATGGATTTTTTCAAGCCGAATGTTGCTCGGGAGTGGCGAGAGCAAAATCCATAGTCCATCATCGGTGTTGACGGTAAACCTTTACCATATGTGGCTTTCTTTGCGTGTGGTTGTCGCGCTACCAAATAGATGGGTCCCCTCGCGATGGAGTCTTCCTCCATGTGCTCACACTCGCTATTAATTTGACGCTTGGACAGAAGGTAGCTCTAGGGCCCCTTGTCTTGGGCACATTATACCATCGTCTGGATTTGGCCGTAACACACATTGAATAGTCGCAGGGAAGGGTTGATGTCATCTCCTTCGTCAATACTGCATTCCTGACCATGTGGGTTTTCTAAAGGTGGCCCGCGTATGCCCCGGTCCCTATCGACGTGGAGTAATGGAATACGCATACTGCCAAGAAAATTGACTTCTGCCCTCGATCGTTGTGTTGGTACAAGACAAGGGTTCCTCAACGCTCCTTTGCCTTGATATGCGACGACAGCCGCTACCTTGAACCCAGGCCCTATTTTGTCCGGGTAAATAACGTGGTATTCTTGGAAAGTTTCTATGCCAAAGAGGACGTGGAGTTCGAAGCGGAGCACATAACTGAAGGAGATTGGATCTATGGGCGCTTCGTTAACTGGGTGCGAAGGGGATATCTACTTGCTATTCCTGAGTATGTGCCAGGATCCGAAACCACTAGCTACGAACGGATCACTGCTTTCTATGATCCCACTCGTGTGAGCCCCCAGTTTCGGCTATGATGCTGTCGCGCCTCTGCTATGGCCCGACTCCATTTTCAAAGGCTGGTGCAATGGTGTATTATGTGAGGAGAGTACAGCCATACTACTTGTTGAACTTCCCTTGACTCAGCCTTCACGCGACAGAAGGGGGCAGAATACTCCTGGCTAGGTCGACTTCTGGAACTTCTGAAATCGTTGTCTCATTAATCCTCAGGCCCAACTTTAGCCTAGCAAGGCACCTGCGCTTGCCACGAAAGAATATCGCTTTAAAACAAACCGCAACCGGACTGATTTCCAATATGGATTCTACTCCCTGTTGGCCAAGGATCATCATTTGTGTGCACAGCTGATTCTTGATGAAAAGGTTGACATCATCAACCAAAACTCCTTTACTGCGAGGTTTAAATATGTGGATAACTTTAAACAGGTACGCTTGCGCACATTCTCCTCATTATCATGCATATGAACTTTTTCTTAACTTGCCCCTTTTGATAACGGTGGTTTTTAAGGCGATTCGCGTCCAGGGACCGTAGCGCGAGCTTTATAGATCATCTGCGAGCGAGGAACACATCAGCGCCCGACGGTCGTATCACTCCCGCGAGTCCCATGACCCCTGAACTCCAACAATTGGTCTATGATGCGCTAGAGGACTAACTAGCTTCACATAGCAGGACCTCCGGGAGGAATAGGACCGCCGACGAACCTGTAGGTCGCTCAGCAATTAAAGCGCCCTCGAGGTGCAACTGCTGCTCCGGCTAAAAATTCCCTCCCTGCCAAGCAGAATACAGCTAAGTCAAAGTTCATCAGAAGGAGAGGTAATCATTTCACTTTCTTTCCTCGCCCCTTTTGACAAGCCCTTATGAAATTGTTTTCACTCTATTCTAGGTAGCGACGATTCCGATGAGGAGGAGATGGGGGAAGCGCTTAGCATGACTGAGGAAGAAGCAATTGCAGAGTCCAGAACCCTGGCTGAGGAAAAAGAGATAAGAGAGAAGGAAGAAGAAGATATGCAAATGCAAGAGGCCCTGCAGAAAAGCATCGGAGAGCGAGGGCCTCCCACAAGGCCTGCTCCGCGCCCAGCCAGAGTTCACTGTAGTTCGACTATTGCTTGGTTGCAAAAATCGCAGATAGCCTTCCATGACTGGCTGGTGATGAGGACGAAGAAGGTACGATCTTTAAATTTGCTTTGTCGCAACAGGAACTAATCTTGGGAGCCATATATCAGGGGGTATCTAGGTATGATATTCGTAGATGGTTAAGGGATCAGTGTGGGGAATTCTCAAGTATATCCACCTCCTTAGCACCATCATGCTTCATGCTTGCTCCCGTGTTACAATATAGATTTATTTGTACTCCAGGTCACACAAGATTTAAAGGAATCGACGATAATCTTTGCGCGGATACTCCATATGTGCCTGGAAAAAGTGTGTCTCAGTATCATAGCCCTCTTATCCCCTTTATGACTGACTTTCATTTTTGGCTATCTGCGCATGTTTATTCTGTTAAAGATGCGGAGCCATTGATTCAGACGTCCCACTGGCTTCGTAGATCCATTGTTCGCGTGCCTCCCTCTGTCATCGAGCCTGGAGGCAATAGAAGATCCCACAACTGTGCCTCCGGGACTGAGTACTGAAGAACCTACAATCACGCCCCTGGTGCCCAGCACTGAAGTGATGGATTTTGAGAGCGAACGCCTCGAATTCATCATGGAACAAGAGGAAGAGGATGAGGGACTTCAACAAGAGGAAGAGTTTGCTAACGAAGTGAGAGTTTGAAGTCCCTTGCATGCAGATGTGGACAACATTGCTCTTTGACAAGTCATGACAAATGTTCAAGCACCTACCCTTGATGCGAATTTCGCTGCAGCTCCTAGGATGCAACCTGACGTTCCACGCGAAAGTGTGCCTGAAGCACCGGAGTCTGCATCAAGTCTGGATGAAGGTATGATCATGTCGGAGTCCCATCAACACATGCTCTCCAAGGAGAGCACTCATGCAGCCGCGAAAGAGGTTCCCGCAAGGACCTCCCCTATTGTGCAAGATACTCCAAGAGTTGTCTCGTCTTCCGAAGTCCCGAGCGAAGGTTTTTAACTTCCCAGCTTAGGCTTTGACCTAGATGCGCTCTTTGCTGATAATCCATGGGCTGCATGGGGATCGCAATTCGCTGATCCAGCCGTTGGAAAAAATTATTCAATTCCTGTGGAGAATTTTACGCGCGAAGCTTAAGTTGATCGCAAGTTAGCTGAGGCAAGCGCTTCCAATGGTGGTCCAGCAATGACTCCCTGTCCCTCACTTCGGCAGATTTTTGAAGGCACTGGTAAGTTGTTTACCTTTCTGGCGTGTGGCACGCGATCTCATGCTTTGCTAAATACTTTGCTTTTTTATTTGCGCATGCAGATATCGATCAAGCTTTTATTGAGTGGCTTATGAGGGTGCGCGTGTCATATTCAGCTATGTTTGCGAGATTCCTGGAGCTTGCACCAAGGGATAGAGAGGATCTTTTCAAGATGATGACTATTCTCTTAGAGAAAGTGCATAAGGCAACCCTGGCAAGCACTTAAGCTGCTAGTGCTCAAGGTCTTCTTTCAAGCGCGAATGACCTTCAACAAATAGCACCAAGAAGATTAGACTTAGACTTCCTTGTGCAGAGATTGACTAGGATAAACAATTCTGCTCAAATCATATCTGAGTATTCCATCTATGCCAAGGAGAGGGCTGCTCTCAGGGCGCGTAAGGTGGAGCTCGATAAAGCTATCAGGGAGTTTGAAGAATCTGCAAGGCGTAATGAGAATGACAAGGCTTGTCTGGAGCAAGTGTTCGTCATCTGCATTAAGCTATCAGCCGAGGATTCTCTTCTCAAATATTTGTTCGAGAATCAGTAGCTTAGTACTGCGATAGCTTCCTTTTGAACTATTTTTATGGGCGTAAGTTATTGAATATTTTGAACAATGTTTTGACCTGCTGTTTGCGAGTACTACTTTGCGCATGTTTAGACATTGCTTTGCTGCTTTTGCCTTGCATCTTTGACTACTTTTTGATTAACGTGTTAGCACTAATGAGTAAACCGCTTAGGCTTTGACCTTATCATAAATGGGCTTGATTAAAATACTCCTATCTGGAGAGATAGGCTTGCTCTCATATATCATTGCTATCTAGACAGATAGGCTTACACTCAATGGTTTTGCTTATGTAAACAAAAGCTGTCTTGGTGCTATCTTAAGGAGATAGGCTTATGCGCGTATATCGTGCTGCTATCTTAGGTAGATAGGTTTGTGCGCGTATATCATGCTCCTATCTTAGATAGATAGGCTTATGCGCGTATATCGTGGACAAAGTCGCGCGGAATCACATATGTGCTGTTGTAACAAAAAATCAACTGAGTATCTTTGCACGATTGTTGTCAAACTCTAAATAATTTAATGCATAAGGCCCTAGTCCGCATAAGCTTCCATTATTGCCTGAGATGTTGTACCGTCGTAAGCCTAAATAGGGTAGCCAGTTACACGGTAAACCAGGCCATCATCATTTCCCAGGGCTGCTGTAGCGTCGTAGGCTTTAATAGGGTTATTGATTCTTTTCTATTTCTAAGACGCTGCTGACTCAGACGGAAACGGGAGAGTCTCCTCCACTAAGACCTATATAAAACTCCTTTTGCACTTTATCATTCACCCTTTTTCATGCGTTCTAGCTCAGTTGGTTAGGCGCTCCTTTTTCATGCTTTTGGGTTTGGCATTTAGAGATATTACTTTCCCCCATTTTTTTCGGATCCAAAACCAGGATTGGATAATCATGCTTCCTCCTTTAAATTTTTTTTCTTCTACATCTTTTGACTCGTACCGTCTCCGGATTCCTATCTCTATATGTGTCCATTGTTCCCTAGTAATGGCTCTCCAAAAATCCACGAAAGAAACCAGTGCATTGCATAATTTTTTCCAAGACCATTCGTATAAATCCTTGTATCCGAGTTGAGATGGTTTTTCCTAGTCTTGTTTGTGGAGGCCGAACTCGAAGGACCTACGTCGAGAAACACTCTGCAACTATTGTTCAAACCCGAGAGTTATGAGTGGGGTACAATCAGCTTTCTGCCCCATGAGTTGTTCTCCTATTTGTTCTTCACATAAGCAGCCTTCATTGCTTTGAAGTTCATCTTGCGTCTCACCATGTCAGGGGCATCGACAAGAGCTCTGTTTTGGCCGAGCACGTTGAAGATGGCGAGTAGTAGTTATTTCTATAGTTCGTAAGTTCAGTGTAGGAGTCTTTAATGTTCTTTGAGCACGCTTGTGATGTATGGCTTTTTTTTCAAATCTTTGCTTATATAAAATTGTGTTTTGCGTTCACCTTGTGCATTATGAACATTTTAGTTCCTTTATGTGAACATGATCAACATGCACTTGTCTTGCGACTATCGCGCATATCTGCTTTGATTGATGAGCAAGCTAGTATTCCTTGGCATAATGGCGCTATCTAAACAGGTAGTCTTTTTGCTGCTATCTGGACATATAGGCTCTTAAAATCTCGTGTGGCTGCTATCTAAACTGATAGGCTTTAAAATTTCATTTGGCTGCTATCTAGACAGATAGGCTTTAAATTGTGTATGTGCTGATATCTAAACAGATAGGCTTTCGCATCCCATTTGGCTGCTATCTAAGTAGATAGGCTTTAAAATTACATGTGGCTGCTATATAAAGAGATAGGCTTTAAAATTGTACTCAGCTGCTATCTAAACAGATAGGCTTTGAGATTGTATTTGGATGCTATCTAAACATATAGGCTTTCCTTGTCATTACTACTATCGAAGTAGATAGGCTTATGTTCATGCTTTGCTGCTATCTAGACAGATAGGCTTTGATTTACTGCTGTTATCAAAGTAGACAGGCTTAAGTTCGAGTTTTGCGGCTATCTAGACAGATAAGCTTTTGTTAAGCGAATAAATGAAAGAGCTCTCATATAGGAGAGTTATTATCATTAATTGAGACCTCATATGGGAGGATGTAAGTAAATTTATAGTGCAAACGTAAAACATGAGACAAGGTTAAGGGTAGTACATTTTGAGCCATCGCATATTGATCGGGGTAGGATTAGTGGCAGTCCCATGGCATCGTAGGATGTTGCAGTAGCCACTATCAAAGAACTCCTTGACTTCAAAAGGTCCTTCCCAGTTGGCGAAAAACTTGGGATGAGCTGCTTCGCGCATGCAATGATCTGAAGCTCGCAGGACCGGGTTCCCTATTGCGAAGTCCTGATGCTCCACGATCTTATTGTAGGCCCTTAAGATCCTCTCTTTGTACCTTGTGCTTGTTCTTTTGGCTAGTTCGCGCCTTTCTTTCAAGCAGAATGAGGTCATGGTCACGTTCATTGTCATACAAAGCATTGAAGGCTAGCCTTTCATAATTTATCTTAACCTCAGTCGGGACCACTACTTCAACCCCATAAAAGTGCAGAAACAGAGAAGTCCCAATAGGAGTTCTTGGTGACGTTTCGTAAGCCCAAAGGGCCGTTCCTAGAGAATCCGCCCACTTTTTGTGATCATATGCGACCAATTTTCTTAGGATTCTAAGAAAGGCCTTTTTTTGTAGCCTCAGCTTGGCCATTTCCCTTCGGGTAGTAAGGCGTCGAACATACTTGCCTTACATTGTAATCCATTAGCTTTGAAGCCACTTGCCGATTGACGAAAGGAGTTCCATTTTTGGACAGGATAGTTTTAAGGATTCCAAAGAGATGGACAATGTTCTCCTATATGAACTTTACCACAACCATTGTGTTTGCTGCTTTCAGCTAGACCGCTTCAACCCATTGGTGAATTGCTCCGTTCCTGTGAGGATGAACTGGCTCCCGCGCGAAGGACGTCGAATGGGTCCGATGAAGTCCAGGAACCAAGTGTGGAATGGCCTGGGGGTTCCTAATGCGTGAAATTCGACTATTGGTGCATGGACTAGGTTACCATGGAATTGGCACTGTTGGCATCTCCTGACCTTTGCACGACAATCAACTTCTGTGGTCGGCCAGAAGTAACCAACAGTTAGAAGCTGTCTGCACAACTTCGCGGCTCCTTGGTGTTCCATGTGATGAGACATCTCCATGACCTCCTGAACCTCTTGACTATGTAGTCATCTGAGTAGGTTCTCATTGTGTCCTTTCCGCCAAAGCAAGTTCTCTTGTAATACGTATCGAGTTGCTTTCCTCTTGAGCTTGTCGGCCTCCTTTTTTCGCTCGGCAATGTTCCGTCCCGCAGACAGTCTATTATAGGTCTCCGTCAATCCTCTTCATCGATTGCAGCAATCTCTAGGGAGTCCTTTATCTGTGTGCACTTTTCGTAGTTACTTTGTATGATGGCTTCAAAATATGCCATTTGAGGCCAGTGAATTCCGTATCTCTGCGCTTTCCTTTAGATTGAGATCTCGTTTTCTCCGCACGGGTGTTGATGGATTTTCTCTAAGGTTGCTCGCCCTTCCTAATCTGTTACGCATCGCATCAGAATTCCTGTAGGGCCTTTAAGTATAACAGATTATCACGTATGCAGAACCCTTTTGTGGAAACCCAGCTTTCCTTGCTCATGCCTTCAGCTATCACGCTCATTATGGGTCTTCTCCAATCTCCTTCTTCTGCAGAATCCTCTTCGCATAGGTCTTTTACCAAATATGTTGTTTTAACCTCAATCGAGATTTTCGCCGGGCACTTATCGAAGTTGATTATGGATTCGAAAGTAGCTAGGGCATCCGCATGTCGGTTATCAGATCGGTGAGTGTCCTCGTACCTGACATAATCGAACTTCCGGACCAATTTTTGCATTATTGACCTGTACTTCAGCAAGTTAATCTCCTTCAATGCGTAATCCCCTTAAGCTTGCTTTAAAATTAGCTTGTAATCCCCCATTATGACGAGATTCTGAACCTCTAAGGCCTTTGATGCAAGTAACCCTGCAGTCAAAGCCTCATACTCAGCTTCATTATTGGTCACCGCAAAATCCAGCATGGTCGACATCTGAATAACCTCTTGATCAGGTTTGATCAACACCTCTCCAATTCCACGTCCGGACCTTGTTGATGATCCATCAAAGTACAGCCTCCAATAGAGGTTGTTGATTGTGTATATCTCTGAACCTTCGAATTCCTCTTCTTCAAAGGCGCACGACTTTCATCCGGGAACTGGGCTAATAAGTCTCCCAGTGCTTGCGATTCGATGGCCTTTGGTCGCGCACAGACTATATCGTACTGAGAAATGGTCATGTACCACTTTGGCCAGCGTCCCGCAGGGAGGCGAGTTCCCCAACAGATAACGAATAGGATCATTCTTTGTAATGATAAACACTTTATGGCAAGCGAAATAGTGCTTTAATTTGTCAATGGCGAAAAATAAAGGAAGGCAGTGGCGTTTGATATTTGTGTACCTGGATTCTACAGACTGAATCATGGGCGAGATATAGTACACTGGCCTTTCCTGCCCCTCAAAATCCTGAGCCAATAATGCCCCGATGGATCTCTTTGTTGAGGTTAACTATAGTAATAAGGGCGATCCCAGTTGAGGTGCAATCATGACTCTTGGAGCCGTTAATAACCTTTTAAACTTTTCGAACGCGGTCTGATGCTCTTCTGTTCATAAGAATGCGACATTCTTTTTGAGCAAACTGCCGAAGTAGAAGGTCAATTCTGCAATGGCCGGAATGAACCTCCTTAGGTACGACAGCTTCCCCAAAAATGTTTTCAGTGCACTTTGAGACTGCGGAGTAGGTAGACTAGTGATTGCTGAAATCTTCGCAGTACCAGGCTCAATTCCGTGCCGATGAGTTACACAGCCCAAGAATTTCCCCGAGGTTACTCCAAACGCGCACTTCATGGGGTTCATATTTAGCTGGTAAGCTCGGAATCTCTCAAAGACTTTCCTTAAGTCTCTCCAATGATCATCTTTCTGCCTAGATTTTACCACTAAATCATCCACATAGAACTCAACCTCCTGATGCATCATGCCGTGGAACAACGCCATCACCGCGCTCTGATAAGTAGCGCTTGTATTGTTTAGACCGAACGGCATAACCGTGTGGTTGAAGAGTCCCATGGGTGTGATGAACACCAATTTCTTCGCGTCTTCAGGGTCCATTTTAATATGGTTGTAGCCGCTAAACCCGTCCATAAAGCTGAACATTTCATGGCCTATAGTATAGTCGATCAAGAGGTCTATGTTGGGCAACAGAAAATCATCCATTGGGCAAAAATTGTTTAGGTCCCTGAAGTCACAAACGCGGAGGCTTCCGTTCTTCTTCAAGACGGGCACTATGTTGGCGAGCAAGGTGCGATGGTGATTAGGCTCGATAAACTAGGCATTCAAAAACTTTACTATTTCCCCCATTATCTTGACGTTGATCTCTGGGCGGAAATTCCTCGCACTTTGCTTTACGGGCTTCGAGCCTGGAATGACATCCAGTCTATCCATGGTAATGGCTTGGTCTAGCCCTAGCATTTTGTCGTAGTCCCATGCGAATACATCTTTGTACACTTTCAGCAAATTGAGTAGTTCTTGTTCCTCTTCTTTACCAAGGTCTGCGCTCAAGAAGACTATACTCTTCTTTTCCTCCGTGGGGCACAGGAATACCTCCTTCATTTCCTACTTCTGAGGTTTTGGGTTGTCCTATATGCATTCAGGTGCCTCCTTTAATTCTTCCCTCAGTTTCTCACCTTTATTCTTGGCAGAAGCTTCTGCCAGCTCACAGATTCGCTCGGGGGACACCTTCGATGGGATGGGTCGAAGATGACCCCCTGTACCTTCAGATGCGGTAGCACTTCTTCCCATTAGAATAGAAGCTGCCCACTTGTTTGCCTTGGTTGTCTTGCTTGACAACCCTCTTTAGGGTGTATATGTTCTTCTTATTGTAACTTACTATCGGAGTTTCTTCCCGTATGGGCTGCTTTCCCATCGGCTCTTCGCGCATCACCATCACCCCAGCTGGTGACTGGTCCTTGATATCCTCCCATTTGGGCAGGGGAGGTTCTCAAATAGTGCAGGAGTAACCTCGTCTGCCATCTCCATGAACAAGAAAACTTTGGATAGGTGCGCCTCCTCCAAATTGAATGGGTTTACCGAGGCAGGGATGGCGACATCCCTGTCTCTCAAAATTGCCTTCATAACTTGATGAGCCGTGGAAGGCACAGCATCGAAGCGGTGGATCCATGCCCGAACGATGATCATGTGATCGGTGGTGTTGGCTTCAATGACGTGGAACTTGGCAGAACACTTAATCTCCCAATGTGGACTCCCATGAGGATCCATCCTACAGTCATTCTAGAATCGCTTCCAAAGCTCATCAATGGCGATGGCTTCTTGACAATCTTGCTTTGTGGGACCCCAGATAACTCTAGAGTGTTGAGAGAAATCACATTCACCGCAACTCCCCCATCCACAAAGGCTCTTTTGAATTTTCGACATCGTTTATGACTGCTGTCACGTACAGCGGTCTCTGATGACTCACGTGCTCTAATGTTCGATTCGTTTAATGTCATGACCAAATCGTTTGATCGCACGGCTCTGACAACTTTGCCACTTGAGGTAACCAACTCCTCTCCATAATTCTCAGCCACCGTTAAGATGGCCTTTATAATTTCTTTACTGCAGTTGCTTGAGAAATATATATCATCAAAGAACTTCCCAAACTTATCAGAGTTCTTCATGTGTTCGGCACGCGAATCTTCCGTGTCTATACCATGATATGCATCTTTGCATATTTCAGCGACCACTGGGATCCCTGCATCCGCAACCTCCTCAAGTTCCATGATCGAGATCATAGCGATCTCCTTCCCTTTGGGCTCTTTCCGCGTATGGGATGGTAAAGGGTTGTTGCGTACATCTTTGGTTGGCTCATCGACAACCAACTGTCCCTCTTTGATCATTTTATCCACCAACAATGTGAGCTTTTTACACTCCCTTGTCGGGTGCGTGACTTGCCCGTGGGACTTGCACTATATGGGATCTCGCAGCTGCTCTCCAGAGGGCTTATACTCTAATGCTAGCAGATCTCCATCTTTTCGCCACCTTTTGCAAAGGTCTATGGCATCCTTGTTTGAACAAGGCAGGGGCGGTGCCTCTCGGGGCGCGGGCCGTTGTTTCTTGTGGGGGGATGATACCGCGTGCACGTCAACATCGCGCCCACGCTTATAGTTGAATCTCCCTATCTTGAAGCCAGAGCTTGCTGGCGCGCGCTCGCTGGTATACTTCTTTCTCATCTTGTCCACTAGTTGCTCAATATTCCTGGTGTAGTCAATCAATTTTGCGAAAGTAGGCATGTTCAAATTGATCAACATACCTTTACATTCGTCGTGCATGCCTTGAAGGCATATTTCCACCAGACGACTTTCCGAGATATCATCGAGCATTCCAAGGACCTGGCCCTGAACCTTTTTATGAAGGAGACCCCTTAATCATCATGCTTCTGGTGCATGCGAGAGATATGGATGGCGCTGACCTTTTCGTCCACCTGAAAAAACTTGGTGTAGAACTTCTTTACCATGTCATCCCAAGACTTGACAGATCCTGCTTCGAGGGTTTTGTACCATTTGTACGCGACGACTCCCGAAGATTTCGGGAATTCGCGCATTAGTAATCTGGTGTCCACAGCGTGCGGGCCCATCAAATCAACAAATCTAATGACATGCTTGTGCGCATTCCCGCCGGTTTCATCAAAATTTTCCCATTTGGGTGCTTTGTACCCAGCGGAATTGGGCATCATGTATATGTCCTTCGGAATAGGAGGTGCGTTGTCGACCCTTGGGATGACGGTATCTACGAAAATCTGGTTCGCGATAATACTGTCTATTCGTTGTTCTGAAGCTGCGACACTGGCTGGCGTACGTTACACAGGAGTTGACGATGAGGTTGCTGAGAAACCCGGAATGTAGGGCCTGCTCGGATGATAGGGAGGCAGTGGTGGTAGTGTTGGAATAGATGCCCTAGAGGCAGTCTAGTTTAGTATGAATTTATTTGTGGCTAGAAATTCATTTATTATTTATTGGATATTTAATATAATGAAGTCCTTAGATTTACAATTGTGTTGTTGATCTTAAATATCCCTAGTCCAGTATAATGATTAATGGGACAATCATCTATAGACTAGTATGGGGTTGGATTGATATGGAGATATCACGATCCAACACATAGGTGTGCATTAAGGGTAATGTTGCACTGGATTTACCCATCTCCGAGAAGGCTACATACACGTTATGTTGAGTCACAAGCGCTTCTCGCGGTGCAATGGTATTGTCATCCTTAGACTTGAAGTCACTAGATATTCTAGTTGTAAATTATTGTGATTTTGGTAGCGTTAAACGCAACACCGTAACTGGGTAGTTATAAAGGTGTGTACTGGATACAATAAGAAGCAAGCTTAGAGATCGTAGTGGACGTAGATAGAATTTGTCCCTCCCACATAACGGGAGCAAATATCCTAGGCCACTCGAGGGATAGTGCTTATAGAATGTCTGGCCAGACTCAAATAAATCAATATGGGATATTGATGTTATTTGCACTAATAAGGCTATTCCCATGGATCGAGAAACTATGGATTTGATATACGAGTGTGACTTGTATGTCTCGTGTCCAATCCGGATATAGAGACAAAGGGATGAGACAATTACTTGTACAAAGGTTGTCAAGATGACTATTCTATTGGTTGGCTAGAATGGATGTTTTGCTAGAAACCGCTTCATATTAGCAAATAGTTGCTACCAACTAGATAGAACCTATGGGGTCACACGCTATAAAGAGTTGGACTAGATTTGGGAATTAATTAATTGGATTAATTAATTAGAAGGATCACTTTGCAAAACCTTGCAAACATAGTAGGGACTAATTTGAAAGAAAGGGACTAAATTGAATTCTAGTAGGACTAGAATAAGTCCTTTAGGTAGTTGGCAAGGAGTTGTTGGACTATATAAAGGACCTTCCTTCATTATTTTCCAAAATTTATGCTCATTATTGAACATAACAAAAGTGGGAGAGAACAAAAGGAGAGAGAGCAAGCAACAAGAGGAGCCCGACCGCCCCTCTTGCCGCCGCCCGTCCCGTCAACCACAAGGAGGCCGAGAGCCCCCTTTTTGGTCTCGTTTTGCGTGATTTTTCTTCCTCTTCCTCTTCCGGGCTAGCACCAAGGACTTGGGAGATATAGGATCAACTCTAGGCGTGGATCAACCATAGAGAACGTGACACAATTCGCGTTTGAAGTCATCAAAGGAGAACCCTAAGGTGTGTTATTGATTTCTTCCTTTACCATCGTTATGTCTCTTGACTTGTGATCCTTGGAGGGTTTTGCATGGTTTATTTTGCTTCCGTTGCGCATCCATGAATCAAAACCCCACAGTGGTATCAGAGCCACAGGTCGTAGAGCATAAACGTGGTTTATGTGTTCCGTTTTAGTTGTTTTACACCTAATTTGATTGTTTATCGCGTAAAACAAAAAAAAAATCAAGCATGGGATGCAATTTGTCAATAATCTATCATAACAAGATTTAATTTTTGCATTGGATGCATGAATTGGTGAGTTTGAGAAATTTTAGGATCTTAGATCTAGGGTTTGGGCATCCTTGGGGAAGAAAGAGTTCTCCCAAAACAAGGAAACAACCAAACTTGGGCACCAAGCAAGGGAGTTGTTTTGGAAACAACTCCCTCAAGGAGGTTCGGCCCCCTAGGGGACCGCCCCTCTTGCTTGCCGCCCAAGCTTGGCCACCCTAAGGGCCGGGCGACCCTAGCCCGCGGCCTAGTCATGCGGGTTATGGGCCAGGCCGGCCCTAGGGCCTTGTGGTTCACCTTTTTGGGCCCGGGCAATTTGATTGTCGGGCCCATGGACCGTTTTAACCCTAGAAATCCTAAAATCAATTAAAATTGACCAAGCGCGTTAAAATTGGATTTTAATTGTTTATGTGCAATTGGCATGGTGATTGGATATGGCCTTAGGATGTGGTTTGATGTGGATGTTTAATTTTGTGGTTTGTTTTTACGGCCTGCGAGCTGATCAATTAATTGTAATAATTAATTAGGGTTTTATGGCCTGCCCGCCAAGTTTTTTCTCAGTTTGTGAGATTTATTTTATTTAGTATAGAAGTTAGCTAGTGCTAGATAAAGTAGATTGTTAGCCAAGATTGAAGAAAAGAAGCCCAAAGCCAAAGAAGCCACAAAAGACGGAGCATGGAGCATTCCACATGACTATGAAGGATGGACCAAAAGATCAAGACGCATGGAGATGTGTTTGCTTTTAGGGTTCATAGATAATTCCATTGGCTTGGAATTATCTTAGTTAGAAAAGGCCATATCCATATCACGTTTAATTTCTGTTTTGTGGTTGTTTATTTTATTGTCTTATTATTGTGTGGTTGGTGTATGGATGATGCATGCTATTAGGATAATAAGATAACTAGACAAACCGGATCTATTATTTGGAGTTGTGCCCAAACTCAAATAGATAGATTAGTTGATATTGATCAACAAAACAATTAAAATTGAATTTAAAATCCCTCAAAATTCAAATATTGTGTTCTTGCCTTCTCGTTATTTAAACACTCATTATCATCATTATTTATCAAGATCGTGCGTGCCAAAGCATGGCGACTTGGTTCATAATGATGGAATGCGATGGCACGTAACAATGTGCAATTGTTTAAATACGAGGTTGAACACAACTGGGCTATTAATATGATTAAGAAACCTAGAGGCAATCAATTGGGATTATCCATATAGATGGATAAATAAGGATTTATTTGCCCAATTGAACCAAGAGTTGCATAAGGGATGCAATTGGAATTGTTCCTACCTAAAGTAGTCAAATTATGGGTGACTTGCCAAAGCAAGCTCATAAGGAGATGAAAGATGGATCTTGGCCCACTAGAAAATATAAGGATATTTTCCGCATTAAGATGGATCAAGTGTCATCTGGCAGAAGGGAACCCGGTGAGACCCCATGTACTCCGTATGATCGGTTACTTGGAGAATCTCGCCCGACTAGGGTTCCCGGTAGACCAAGAGTTGGAAACTGATCTCGTGTTGCAATCGTTGCCTGAGAGTTATGGACAGTTCATCATGAAATATAACATGAACGAGATCGTGAAACCACTACCAGATTTACTCAATATGTTGAGGACAGCTGAACATAGCATCAACAAGGGTAAGGGCAAGGCCATTATGATGGTGCAGAAAGGAAAGGGCAAAAGGTTTGCCTCGTCCTCCAAGGGCAAAGGCAAGTCAGTTGCCAAGTCCAAGGAACCTGGCCTTAAGCCTGTTGGTGGCATTGCCAAAGGTGTGACTAAAGGTGAGTGTCACTACTGCAGTCAGCCTGGACACTGGAGGAGGAACTGCCCAAAATATTTGGAGGAAAAGAGTCTTGGAATAGTGATTCCACCACCACCAGGTATTTTTGTTGTAGATGTCAATTTAACTGTCTCTACATCATGGGTATTAGATACTGGATGTGGATCTCATATTTATCGAAATATGCAGGATCTAAAGAGAAGTAGAAGATTGGCTAAAGGAGAGGTAGATCTGCGCGTTGGGAATGGAGGAAAGGTTGCTGCGTTGGCCATAGGCGTGTGCGAGCTATATCTGCCTTCAGGATTAGTTTTAGAATTAAATAATTGCTATTTTGTGCCTGCTATGAGCAGAAAAATTATTTCTATTTCTTGTCTGGACAAGGATGGTTTTATTATTTCAATAAAGAACAATTGTTGTTCCTTTTATTTGAATAATATTCACTACTTTAGTGCGCAATTATTTAATGGACTTTCTGTCCTTGATCTAAGCAATCCTGTCTACAACATTAATACCAAGCGGATTAAAATAAATGATTTAAATCCTGCTTATTGATGACACTGTCGTTTAGGCCACATAAATGAGAAACATGTATCTAGACTCCATAAGGATGGATTACTGGAATCATTTAATTTTGAATCATATGAGACATGTGAGGCTTGTTTATTGGGAAAATGACAAAGCTTGCTTTCAATAAGAAAGGTGAGAGGACTAGTGAGCAATTGGCGCTCGTACATACTGATGTGTGTGTGCCATTTGCCACGCCTTCCAGGGGTGGTTATGTCTACTTCATTACATTTACTGATGATTACAGTAGATATGGATTTGTGTACCTTATGAGGGCAAAATCCGAATCCTTTGAAGTGTTCAAGGAATTCAAAAATGAAGTAGAGAAGCAACTTGGCAAAAGTATCAAGGCTCTACGATCGGATCGTGGAGGAGAATACTTAAGCCAAGAGTTTGATGACTATCTTAGAGAGTGTGGGATCGTGTCCCAACTCACTCCACCCGGAACGCCACAATAGAATGGCGTGTCCGAGAGGAGGAATCGAACCCTATTGGATATGGATCGATCTATGATGTGTCAAACCGATCTTACATTATCATTTTGGGGCTACGCTCTATTTAGTGCAGCTTTCACCATTAACCGTGTTCCATCTAAATCACTCATGAAGACACCATATGAGATGTGGAGTGGGAGGCGTCCCACACTATCGTTCATGAGGATTTGGGGTTGCGATGTCTATGTAAAACGTTTACAATCAGACAAGCTGGGGACGAAATCGGATAAGTGTAAATTTGTGGGGTACCCTAAGGAAACTAAGGGTTACTACTTCTACAATCCAACCGAGAACAAAGTGTTTGTTGTTCGGACCGGCGTGTTTCTAGAAAGAGAGTTTGTCTCTAAAGAAGCAAGTGGGAGGACTGTACAACTTAAAGAGGTTCAAGAACCACAAATCACTGAACCGATTATGGAACATGAATAGGAACCACAAGCAGTTGTGGAACAACCTGATCAGGTAACACAAGAGCTTCATAGATGTAGTAGAGTGCGCCAGGAACCCGAGAGCTATGGACTTCTCGTGACCGATTCCGGTGACACGATGCTCATAGATGATGAGCCTACTACCTATGAGGAGGCCATGAATGGCCCAGACTCTCACAAGTGGCTAGAAGACATGAGTTCCGAGATGGAATCCATGTACACCAACAAAGTGTGGACTTTGGTTGAACCACCCGATGGGGCGCGGCCCATAGGGTGCAAGTGGGTCTTGAAGAAGAAGATTGACATGGATGGTAATGTGATTACCTATAAGGGCCGATTGGTGGCTAAAGGATTCAAACAGATTCATGGATTGACTATGATGAAACCTTTTCACCAGTCGCTATAACCAAATCCATCCGAATCCTACTTGCAATTGCAGCATACCACGACTATGAGATTTTGCAGATGGATGTCAAAACAGCATTCCTTTATGGAAATCTCCTCGAGGACGTGTATATGATACTGCCGGAGGGTTTAGAGGATCCAAAGCAAGCCAACAAAGTCTGTATGCTGCAACGATCCATTTATGGATTAAAGCAAGCTTCTAGGAGTTGGAATCGACGTTTTGATGAAGTAGTCAAAGAGTTTGGCTTCATCAGAAACAAAGATGAGTCTTGTGTCTACAAGAAGGTTAGTGGGAGCTCTGTAGCTTTTCTGGTCTTGTATGTGGATGACATACTACTCATTGGAAACGATGTTCCCATGCTACAATCTGTTAAAGATTGCTAGGGAAGTGTTTCTCAATGAAGGATTTAGGGGAAGCAGCCTATATACTTGGTATAAAGATCTATAGTGATAGAGCTAAGAGGTTGCTAGGCCTAAGTCAAAGTAAATATATTGACAAGGTGTTGAAACGGTTCAACATGCAAGATTCCAAGAAGGGATTCTTGCCCATGTCACATGGAATCACTCTTTCGAAGAGTGGTTGTCCTTCCAATGAGATTGAGAAGGAACGCATGAGTAGAATTCCCTATGCCTCGGCCATAGGATCTATCATGTACGCCATGTTATGTACTAGACCAGATGTGTCATATGCCTTGAGTATGACAAGCAGATACAATTCCAATCCGGGTGAGAGTCACTGGATTGCAGTCAAGAACATCCTAAAGTACTTGAGAAGAACTAAGGATGCTTTCTTGATAATTGGCGGTGAGGAAGAGTTGTGTGTAAGGGGTTACACTGATGCAAGCTTCCCAACTGACAGAGATGACTTTAGATCACAATCGGGATATGTGTTTTGCCTGAATGGAGCAGCGGTGAGCTGGAAAAGTTCCAAGTAAGAGACGGTAGCTGATTCTACAACAGAGGCTGAGTACATTGCTGCAAATGGCGCAGCAAAGGAAGCTGTTTGGATCAGAAAGTTTGTTTATGAACTTGGTGTGGTTCCTAGCATTGCGGATCCAGTCGAGTTGTTTTGTGACAACACTGGGGTGATCGCGCAATCAAAGGAACCCAGGTCTCACCAGAAGTCCAAGCACGTGCTCAGGAAGTTTCATCTGATTCGAGATATTATCGATAGAGGAGACGTTCGGATATGCAAGATTCCTAAAGATGAGAATCTGTCAGACCCGCTTACAAAGACGCTCACGCAGTGGAAGCATGAAGGGCACACTAGGAGTATGGGCATACGAGATGCGCCAGATTGGCTCTAGTGCAAGTGGGCGACTGTTGGAATAGATGCCCTAGAGCCAATCTAGTTTAGTATGAATTTATTTGTGGCTAGAAATTCATTTATTATTTATTGGATATTTAATATAATGAAGTCCTTAGATTTACAATTGTTTTGTTTATCTTAAATATCCCTAGTCCAGTATAATGATTAATGGGACAATCATCTATAGACTAGTATGGGGTTGGATTGATATGGAGATATCACGATCGAACACATAGGTGTGCATTAAGGGTAATGTTGCACTGGATTGACCCATCTCCGAGAAGGCTACATACACGTTATGTTGAGTCACAAGCGCTTCTCGCGGTGCAATGGTATTGTCATCTTAGACTTGAAGTCACTAGATATTCTAGTTGTGGATTATTGTGATTTTGGTAGCGTTAAACGCTACACCGTAACTGGGTAGTTATAAAGGCGTGTACAGGATACAATAATAAGCAAGCTTAGAGATCGTAGAGGACGTAGATAGAATTTGTCCCTCCCACAGAACGGGAGCAAATATCCTAGGCCACTCGAGGGATAGTGCTTATTGAATGTTTGGCCAGACTCAAATAAATCAATATGGGATATTGATGTTATTTGCACGAATAAGGCTATTCCCATGGATCGAGAAACTATGGATTGGATATACGAGTGTGACTTGTATGTCTTGTTTCCAATCCAGATATAGAGACAAAAGGATGAGACAATTACTTGTACAAAGGTTGTCAAGATGACTATTCTATTAGTTGGCTAGAATTGATGTTTTGCTAGAAACCGCTCCACATTAGCAAATAGTTGCTACCAACTAGATAGAACCTATGGGGTCACGCGCTATATAGAGTTGGACTAGATTTGGGAATTAATTAATTGGATTAATTAATTAGAAGCATCACTTTGCAAAACCTTGCAAACTTAGTAGGGACTAATTTGCAAGGAAGGGACTAAATTGAATTCTAGTAGGACTAGAATAAGTCCTTTAGGTAGTTGGCAAGGAGTTGTTGGACTATATAAAGGACCTTTCTTCCTTCCTTCCCACAACTTATGCTCATTATTGAACATAACAAGAGTGGGAGAGAACAAAAGGAGAGAGAGCAAGCAACAAGAGGAGCCCGACCGCCCCTCTTGCCGCCGCCCGTCCCGTCGGCCACAAGGAGGCTTAGAGCCCCCTTTTTGATCTCGTTTTGCGTGATTTTTCTTCCTCTTCCTCTTCCGGGCTAGCACCAAGGTCTTGGGAGATCTAGGATCAACTCTAGGCGTGGATCAACCATAGAGAACGTGACACAATTCGCGTTTGAAGTCATCAAAGGAGAACCCTAAGGTGTGTTATTGATTTCTTCCTTTACCATCGTTATGGCTCTTGATTTGTGATCCTTGGAGGATTTTGCATGGTTTATTTTATTTCCGTTGCGCATCCATGAATCAAAACCCTACAGGTAGCACATAGCTTTCCTGGGCTCCAATCACATGTGGAGACATTGTGGGGTAAAGTGGTGGCGTAGGTGCAAGGATTGAGCCTGATTGGGGTCCTGGCACCTGAGGTACGTGGCCATTAGGGAGAGAAGACTCTGAGTTAGGTGGGGCGGACATGTGCTCTACAAAGGCAGTGGACACCCCTGGTGAAAGCAGCTGAGTTGCTGGTGGTGGGGCTGAAGTCCCCTGAGTCGTGTTCGGAACAAGTCCTCTCAGAAGTGCCATGATATGGGCGATCGGGACGGTTTGAGCTTGCATGGCCTTAGCCTGGTTCTGAATCGTGTGCTGCAACTGATAACTTCTTAATAAGATTTATCATACGTACACTTTACATTTTTATTTGTGTGTGTTTCAGTGAAAAGTTACAAGATTTGAGCCAAAATATGAAGAAAAATGCACTTTTGGATGTTTTTGAGCTTTAATGCACAATCCGGGAGTTTCTAATTGTTTTGAGTATGATTTTGTTAATTTATCACATTTGATCTTCGCGGTAGTGTTCTTGTTGTTGTGGACAACAATTACGCATGCGGGAATCAAGTGGAGAGAAAAAACGAGCTTCAGAATAGAAGAAAAGACGAATTTGGCACGTTTTGGATGTTTTCGCCAAATATTGGTCAATAATTGAGAATAACAAAAAAATGGTCCGGAGACAGTTACTTCTCTACATGGATGAAGTCTACGTCATAAAACGAATCCAAAAGTGCAAAAATCACATTTATCGGAGTCCGGACGAAAGAGTTATGTCAAAAAGGATGCTCAAAGAGATAAAATGCGGCCAAAAGCATCCGAAAATGAGAATGACGCCTTTAGAGGATCTAAATGATGAATGAAGGGTTCCCCGGAATTTGGGAATGTTTTATAGCATAAAAGGAGTCTCAAGGTCGAGGAGATCCTTCGGAAAGCAAAGGCACGATCAAAGAAGCGAAAAACGGCGAAAAAAGATGTTTTTGGAGCTGCTCAGGATTGTCTTCGCAGTCTTCCTAGGAAGACTTTATACTTAGCCAAATTTCCATCTGCTGCGAATTTCTTCCCATAATAGTTCTCTATACTTATCTAGGAAGACCTTCGCAGGAAGAGAAAATATCTTCGCAGGAAGACCCTTCCTACGAAGAGAAAAGTCTTCCTACGAAGATAACGCTGACAAAGGAAGAATTTTGACGGTGTTTTTATGTAATTTCTCCAAACTTTGTAATATCATTAACGAAACATACTTAAGTGAATCAGGTCGTAATTTTAAGTAGTTAGCTCATCTTTTGGTACATCTTGGAGAGCTAGAAGCCATTGTTAAAGCTTAGGAGCGATTGGATCATTCGTTTGGATTCTAAACTCTTCTTTTCTCTAGGTTTTGCTTATGAGAAACATTAAACTCGTCGTTTTGAGTATGATGTGTAGTAGCTAGACCCTTTATTGCTGGGAAGTACTTGTTGGAAAGCTAGGGTTCGCTTGAATGAATGTTTTGATAATTTGATTCGTTATTTGGATTAAAATTTTGCGTTATCTTCTTATTGTGATTGTCTTGTGTTTGATTATTCAATATTCTTGTGAGTAGCTAAGTTAGGAGCAAACTTAATTAGAACTTGTGTGGTAACTCTATGAGATCTAGTCGGTAAATCATGATAATCACACTAACTTATTAGTATCTCGTAACTGGGTAGTGTTAATTAGGATCAAAGATTAGATTAAAGTACAATAATGCATGCTTTGACTTAGTCTTGGTAATTCGGTCTAAATCGATCATAAGTGTAGGCAAATTGCTTGGTAACTCGGTAATTTTTAGGATGCTCGATTGATAAGAGTAGTGTATTTTCGTTCCAAAGATCAAGACAACATTCTTAGTGATCCACAAGAAGAATTTCTAGCACTTGTCTCTCTTATAAGAAAACCCCTTACAATTCTTGTCTTCATTAATTGTGAAGAAACTCATAATTAATTGAGATATTGTTATTTCATTTTAGTAAAATTAGGAAAATAAATCAAATTTGTGACTTGCCCACCTAAGGTTAGACATAATAACTGATTTAACAAAGTCTCTTGGGTTCGATTACCTGGATTTCGTGATATTACTACACACGACAGCAATACACTTGTGGTTAAATCGTGTTAAGTTTTTGGCACCGTTGCCGAGGACTTCGGTTGAATTATTTATTACCTTTAGGGAATTTTATTTTTGATTTTTTTTATTTATCTGTTGGTCTCACCTGCTTCCTAGCGAATTATTGTGCAGGTATCTTGGTGATCATGTGGGGGCAGAATTACTATGGGAAATCTCCAGTCTACCAACCGTACTACTCCCATGGAGATATGTACACCCCTCCTCCTTGCAATAAAAAAAAATGAGCAGATTAAAGAAGTATTGAAACTCATGATAGCTAAAATTGACGGAATGAAGGAAGCAATTAATAGGATGGATGAAACTCTCTAGCTGAAGGGACAATACTTGGCAGAACTTTCGAGTGCATTGGCATGTGAAGATAATGACGATGGGCCAAGTATCATCATTCGTGACTTAATTGAGGAGTGTGAAGAGGAAGACAAAGAACCCCCAGAGGTCTATGTCTACAATGTTGTTCATCATGAAGTAATAGATCCTCGGGCTGCTTCAGACTCAAATTCGGACTCAGATTGGGATGGTATTGTGAAGCCTATACACTTTTTGCCTCACACAATTCCGGAATCGTGGCATGTATGGGAGAGTGTTGACATCGCTATCTTCTTGCCCACTGCAGATATTTTCTTTGAAGAAAGTCATGAAGCTAAGGAATTACCAAAGTGAGATGTTTGCAAGGACATGTATCAAGAAAGTCTTCAGTATAATCCTTATCTTTTGGAGATAATAAAATGGGGTGAATCACATGAGGAAGACCAAATACCACAGTCTTATGCGATGAATGATTTGCCACCTGCGATTCCAAGACAAGAGCTAGGGAATGAAGCAGCCAAGACAGCACTCCTTGCAATTACTGTTCAAACTGAGATGCCATTTCCACATAACCGATCCTCAATGATATTGATTTTGAAGAATTGGAAGAAGAAGAAGAAGAAGAGGAATGGTACAATGGGTCATGATGTGGTGAATGAATTCTCGAGAAGACCGGTGATCAAGGAGTGGAAGCACAAGACGAAGAAATTTTCAAATGCCGTCTTCTAAAACTTCTTCTTTCCATACGTGTCTCATGCATGCTCACATGAGAAGAGACAAAAAGAGAGACAATGGTGGAAGAAGAAAAAGTGGAGGGAAAAACCTCCTTAAACATCTTTTGAAGTAACTGGATCGGGTCGTCGACCTTAAAGTACAAGGCGCTTGTTGGGAGGCAACACAACCTATTTATTTGCTTTAATGTAGTTGTGTTTTTAAATTCAGTTATTTTATTATTATATTTGGAGAGCTGAGAGAGAGAGGGACTAATGATGTTTCCTAGTGATATATTTGAGCAGGATATGAGAGAATCAACCCCGGTGTGCCATGGCACACATGACCATCATAGGGGCTTGCATTAGCCAGTTGGGGAGTCTTCAGACATGGATTTTAGCAGAGGAGGCAGTCGACCCCGGTGTGCGAGAACACACTGACTTTAGAGGGGCATGGTGGAGCCACTACTGTGCTTGGGGACTGCTTGGCTCGATTTCGTCCCCACCCTTGAGGTGGTTGTGAGTATCTTTTTCTTTTGCTGGATTTTGTGTCACTTTTAATGTGTACTAGCAAAAGTGGCGCACGCGTTGCGTCTGCAATCACAACCATCTTCAAAAAATTAATTTAATTGCGACATATACACACTACAATTTGGCGGAATAATATTAGTTTGGGAAATGTCAGTGAAAAAGAATACACGAATGTGTGAAAAGATCAATAACTTTTATTGAAAGGATTTCAATACATTACATGTTGAAACCATATTCGCTAAAACAGTGAACAATTTGTTCCAAATCAACTACACAATAAAATACCAAATATAATTCAAAGAAGTCTAAGATGATTCTAAATCGCGCCAGCAGACGCATCGTGTTTGCCACTTTTGCTAGTCATTATAACCCTCCCTGTCGATTCCTACAATTTATTCTTCGAAATTACAATTGTTGTTGTTGTTGTTGTTGTTGCTGAATGATTGGGGTGCTCTCCCCTGTCTGAGATTGTTTCGACGCCTTTCCTGGTTATCGCCATGGTGAACATGGCTTCTGGTGGCACGGTTGACGCGATTCGCTGGTCTTCTTGCACTTTGGCAGTTGCACGACATTCCAACCTTTGTGCTGATTTTGATTAAAAAAAAAAAAAAAAAAAAAAAAAAAAAAAAATTGTGCTGATTGTTCGCTGGTCAAATTCACAATTTGGGCTTGTTCTAATTGGCACTAACGAAAGTAATTAATGCCCAACTCAAATTATTGAGAAAAATTAAATTTAATTTACGACTTTATTCACGGAGTCCATTTCGACTTCTACAGAATAAAACATATTTCTTCGCTAACTATATTTCACTCCAGATTGGTCAATTTTTTGGAATTCGGAATCTGGATTTAAGCCAAACTAATCAACTAACTGCAATGCCTTCTTGTTGTTTTCATTGGATTGTAACATAAGCAACTAATTCTCTAACTAAATAAAGTAAGTGCCCCTCTAAAATTTCTCATAAATATTAAATGTAATCTACAGCTTTATTACGTAATCATTTTCGACTATACAGTATTAAACAAATTTGCTACCTATATTTCACTTTGGGTTGGTCAATTTTCGGGATTTCGTAATGTAAATTTAATCCAAATTAATCAACATCTTCAAGTCAAGTAACTTTATCAGTGTTATGACCATAATTTCTTGGTCAGTCTCCATTACTATTGTTTCTGCCTCTATATCTATCGCCTAAATATAGATATGTAAAAATAACTCTCAAGATAGGTAGCATATTTTGGAATGTAAAGAATCAACCATAAGAAACAACTAAACTAAGATTTACATGATACCTGATGCAAACCTGGAGAACAACCCTGAGTTTAATGACCCCCCTATTTATCCATCTTTCAAACTCTCTGGACATCACTTCACTATTGAATTATCATGGCTTATCATTCTTCCTTCCGCATGATTAGTTCGATTGTTCATCCTCGAAACAGGCTGTGCTTTGTTATGACTTCCGACAGAGGTAAACATACTTCTTTTATTTGAGTGATCCGACATTCACATCATCAACATATATGTATCAAAAACAATGAATATATTTATTATCACTGTTGCAGAAACTTATTTTGTGTTTTTGCACCATACAAAAACACAGAATCTGAAATAGTTGACAAAATTGAGAGACAATTGAGAGACGGCGATAAACAGACAGATCCGAAACTATAAACAAAAACAATCTTCTTTGGGACTGACCTTGAGTTCCAAGTACGAATACTCAGCCCTGAAAAACCAATCTGAGAGCGCAAAACGACTAAAACCTGGAAAACAAACAAACATTCTGCAGCCAACAGGTGCGAAGAACAAAACTAAGACGCCAATTTGTTGGGCTCTTACCTGAGTGCAAAGAATGACTAATAACCCCCGAAAACTGGCACTATGGCCAAGAACAACCGAAACCTGAAAGAGAAACAACAGTGTGCGATGAACACGTGATTCTTTTTCGATTAGTTATTGCAATTGACTAAAACAGTGAAAAACGGAAATCACCAATTGAGAGACGAAGAAATCCAAAACGGAAATCACCAATTTTTTAAACTCACCTAAGAGCCAAGAAAAAACTAATCGACCCAGAATAACCGACTTCAGAGCCCAGAACAAACAAAACCTAGGTAAAACAGTGAACGAAATTGAAGCAATTGAAAGAGAGAGAAATCAAAAACTTGAACAACAAATCAGACTGACCTAAGTGCCAAGAACAAATAATCGACCCAACAAATCCGATTTAAGAGCCACCTATGTGCGAAGAACAACAAATCGACCCAGCACATTCGATTCGAGAGCCAAGGACGAACAAAACATGGAAGATAAATGTTCTGGGGTGAAACAGTAATCTAGGTGTAGTCTTCATCATCGATTTTATGGGAGATGAACAATGGTCTGTTGGAGAGAAATCAAGTTGATTTTCGTAGGTTGTTGATGACACTCTCCCAAACTTTCCTCCTCATATATCGGCAAACTGGGGGAGTGGGTTACGTGAAATTGGGGATGGTGGGGATGTGGGAGATGTTGGTTGTATTAAGAAATTTGACCGTTATGCTCTTATATGTGATGAATACTTTGTTTAAATTAACAACATATTTGGAAGGGCAAAATCGTGAAGTCCAAAATGTGACGGGCTTCACTTTTCTGATTTCACCAAACTCGCCGTTGGCTTTTTATATTAGTATCGATGTCATTGTCCATCTCATCTACTGGTCTTTCACATTGATTGCTGAGTCCTATGTTAAATTTCTAAATTCGTTCAGTACAACGAAGCATTCAGTGTGGGGGTGGTTTAACTGTCTACTAGCTGATTTGTTTTGCATGGCCAGTTACATGTTGAATGTTTAGAGGTATTGTGAGTCAGTATTGTGGTTTTTTTTAAGGGTTTTTTTTAAGGGTTTTTTTTTTTTTAATTGTATTGTGTATGATAGATTTACATATTATTCACACTTTTAAATAATTGAGTCTACCCACCAACAAAGTAGTTTGTGTAGAGTCAAAGGTTTTCGAGTCAAGGCCTTGCATATAGAGTTAGGATATTATGAAAAAAATACAAAAAAAAAAAAATAGAAAATCCATAAAAAATTGAAAATTTAAAATTTTAAGAAAAGGCAATTGAAAGAAGTATAGACTTGGTAGATTTAGTGAGATGTGAAAACTTTAGGCGTAGGGTGTGAATTTTGACTGAGAACAACATTTTTAGTTACCCCTAGTAAGTATAGAGAGAATCTCATTACGGGAATGCCTACCTATTTTCAAATTAAACAGAATTTTAAAAAGTAAAGTGTGTGTTGTTTTTCTCTACAAGAGTTGAGCTTGGTGTTTTCTAAACAAGCCGAACGTTCATGTTGTCCGTCTTAGGTAGTCGCCGGCCCGCCTCGTAGTGACACACAAAACAGCTGTGTGAGGATGTGTATCAGAGCACTCACTGATTTTTAGATCTTACCGTCTAGGACAACTAGATAACCCTAATTGATTCATGGATTCATTGTTATCCTCTATGACCTAGGGAGACGATTCTTGGCCTTCATCATATATCGTTTAGAATTACATTTCTAGAGCGTCACGAGGGAGCAGTAGTTGGGGGGGGGAGGTTCGTTGAGGGAGTACTTCATTACATATTTCTGTGAGTTCTCCAGATCGCATATGATTGATTTGATATCTTCAGAGGCATGCGAAGGTGAGTGAGTTGGCTTCCAAACTAAGGTGTAGCGGTGTTCCATGTCATTACATCGTGGACACAGTAGTGGAGAGCCTGAGTGCATGACATCTAATCCGCACAAAAATGGGGTTGGTTGTACTTAATTTGTGGATCGTGCTAGGTATTGGATTTCTATTATCTTGGTGTAGGAGGTTCGGTTGGATTAGGCACGTGACACATCTTATTTGGTTACTTGAGAGGGGGACGTGACTACATTCTAGTGTGGGATGTCGACATTTGACTACGGACATAGAGATTGTGCATTGATGACTCCACCCCCATACATGTGTTGACTATTGATTTATGGAATCGCGTGTTCCATGGAGTTAGGGGAAGATAATTTATTATTGTGATACTTATTCACGGATTTGTTTATTTCCTTCCCCTGACATTATTACTGCTGCTTAAATCTTGGAGGAGGGTCACTAGTACATTTTTTTTAAATTGTATTATTGTTGTTTTACTGAGAGAAATTAAAAAAAAAAAGTTATAATAATAAAAAGTAAAGAAAAAAAGAAGAAAAAAAGAAATGAAAAGGAGAGGAATAAAGAAACATTACAATTGTGCTTATTGGAAACTGAGTGGTGAAAGTTCTTCTTCCGGTTGAGGATTGATTGAGTTTGCGTATGCTTTGCTTTGATGGCCACGAAATTGACATGGTACCGGGGTTTGAGGGGATTGAGGGCCGGAGTCGGTGAGATTCAGGTTGTGGATTCCTATCATCAGGGTGAGGGTGTGTGAGATATGGGGATTGGTGAGTTTAGTGACACAATAGGATTAGTTTCTTCATACAAGTTATATCATTTTTGTCCTCAAGCCTCATCATATTTGACCATTAGCGCAATAGGAGCTCGTACTATGAATGTGGTTTAGCCTTGGTTAGCCTCTTATTTTTATCAGCACACATGAAGATATAGGTTGTTATTTACAGTACAGTGAAGCTTTCTATACTAACTATGGGGAATTACTTGCTGTCGAGTTTAGTTGTAGCTCGCACCTCTTGCCTAACTTTTTCATCACTTCATGAGCACCTAGTCTATGTGTATTGAAACTGTATGATCTCAAAAAAAAAGAAAGAATTTAAAAGTTTTATGTTTTTAAGATCGAGTCTAGATTTACATTTGCATCATCTTGCTGCATTCGTAGTGTCTTGAGTCATGTTAGAGCCGTTTGAGTCTAGTTGGCTTGTAGACAGTTAGATGCAGTAGATGAGACTTTGCTCGGGACACGCAAATGGCTAGTGTGGGGGGTATTTGATAACTTCTTAATAAGAGTTATCATACGTGCACTTTACATTGTTATTTGTGTGCGTTGCGGTGCAAAGTGACAAGATTTGAGCCAAAATGGAAGAAAATGAGTGGATGTTTTTGAGATTTAATGCACAATCCGGGCGTTTCTAATGGTTTTGAGTATGATTTTGATAATTTATCACATTTGATTTTTGCGGTAGTGTTCGTTTTGTTGTTGGATAAGAATTTCGCATGCGGGAATCAAGTGGAGAGAAAAAACGAGCTTCGGAATAGAAGAAAAGATGAATTTGGCGCGTTTTGGATGTTTTCACCAAATATAGGGCAATAATTGAGAAATACGAGAAAATGGTCCGGAAATGGGAATTTCTCTACATGGATGAAGTCTACGTAATAAAAGGAATTCAAAAGTGCAAAAATCACATTTATCGGAGTCCGGACGAAAGATTTATGTCAAAAAGGATGCTCCAAGAGATAAAATGCGGCCAAAAGCGTCCGAAAATGACAATCATGCCTTTCGAGGAGCAATATTGATGAATGAAGGGTTCCCCGGAATTTGGGAATGTTTCATAGCATAAAATGAGTCTCGAGGTCGAAGAGATCCTTCGGAAAGCAAAGGCACGATCAAAGACGCGAAAAACGTCAAAAAGGGATGTTTTTTAAGCTGCTCAGGATTGTCTTCGTAGGAAGACTATTGTCTTCCTAGAAGGACTATATACTTAGCCAAATTTCCAGGTTGTGAGAAAGTCTTCCCAGAACAGCTCTCTGTACTTATCTGGGAAGACCTTCGCAGGAAGAGAAAATGTCTTCGCAGGAAGACTCTTCCTACGAAGAGAAAGCTGATAGAGGTAGAATTTTGACGAGGTTTTTATGTAATTTCTCTAAACTTTGTAATATCATTATGGAAACGTACTTAAGTCAATTAGGTCGTAATTTTCAGTAGCTAGCACATCTTTTGGGACATCTTGGAGAGCTAGAAGCCATTGTTGAAGCTTAGTAGCGATTGGATCATTCGTTTGGATTCTAAACACTTCTTTTCTTTAGTTTTTGCTTATGAGAAACATTAAACTCGTCGTTTTGAGTATGATGTGTAGTAGCTAGACCCTTTATTGCTAGAAAGTACTTGTTGGGAAGCTAGGGTTTGCTTGAATGAATGTTTTGATACTTTGATTCGTTCTTTGGATTAAAATTATGCGTTATCCTCTAATTTTCTTGCGAGTAGCTAACGTAGGAGCAAACTTAATTAGAACTTGTTTTGGTAACTCCATGAGATCTAGTCGGTATATCAAGATAACCACCTAATATTATCATTATCTCGTAACTGGGTAGTTTTAATTAGGATCAAAGAGTAGATTAAAGTACAATAATGCATGATTATAATTGACTTAGGCTTGGTAACTAGGTCTAAATTGATCATAAGTGTAGGCAAATTGCTTGGTAACTGGGTCATTTGTAGGATGCTCGATTGATAAGAGTAGTGTATTTGCATTCCAAAGATCAAGACAACATTCTTAGCATCCTTAGTGATCCACAAGAAGAATTCCTAGCACTTGTCTCTCTTATAAGAAAACCCCTTACAACTCTTGTCTTCATTAATTGTAAAGAAACTCATAATTAATTGAGATATTGTTATTTAATTTGAGTAAAATTAGGAAAATAAATCAACTTTGCGACTTGCCCACATAAGGTTAGACATAATAACTGATTTAACAAAGTCCCTTGGGTTTGATAACCCGGATTTACGGATATTACTAGACACGACAGCCAAACACTTGTGGTTAAATCGTGTTAGCAACGCCTCCAAAGAAGGGTTACTTATGGTAGCTGTCTGAGTGTTGGTGTTGGGAGTCTCCTCCCACGGGGTTTCCTCTATCAAAGGAGATTGATCACCCTCATGAAGATGGCCCACAAGATACATAGCTTTTTGGCTAATTGGTTGATGTGTTTGAAAGTGGATGATTCACGTCGGGTTCACCAAATTGTGAACAAATAAATCCTCAAGAGAGATCCAAGTGTACACCTCAAGTAGGGGATTAGATCACATATAAGTGTAGGGTGTGAGTAGGGAGAGCGTAAGCAAGGGAAACTGCTCTTGAAAGTGAGACAGTCGACTAGCAAAGATCTGAGAGAGCTCAAGATGTCCAAGAGAATCAGAGAGAGTATCCTAAAGGGTTAACGATCCTATATATGGTGGGTAAGTGATCGTTGTAAGAGGGTTAATGCACCATAAATCGTGGCTTAATGATAGCCTCTGTAACGGCACGTTTGACCGTCTATTTAGGGACTGTTAGGCACCTGCCCACATATATCGGAGACCGTTATGAGATCATTTGCATTTATGGGATACACGAGCCTTAAACCTCTCAGTCAGTTACCAGAGGTCGCGCGAGATCTTGGTTGTCACTCTTGCGCGAGGGGCCTTACTCTAGCCTCCAAACCACTAAGTCCCTACAAGTCCCGTGTAGTTAGTCCGCGAGGGCCCTGTCTGGCAGCCCTAAGTGGATAAGCATGGGTAGTTATCCGGTGTGTATGGAGCACATCTAGGTGTGCTGGATGGCTGCCACATGGCTCTAATGAATCTGTCTGGAAAGCACCATCTACAACAGTCATCCTAATCGACAATAATACTATACTAGAGATATTTAAGAATACAACATTTACTCTAAGGACTTCATTATGTCAATATATTTTCAAATAGATAACATAATTAATATAAAGCCTTTATATTTGTCAAGATACTCAAAAAGTCTCCCACTTTCATGAGAGCCAATCAGGTGCATCTCGTATGCCTATAGATCTATTGTGGCCCTCATGCTTTCTCTTAGCAAGAAATTTGGTAAGTGGGTCCGAATCATTGTCATCTATTGGTACATCGATATCCTAACATCTCTTCTTTCGATGATCGCTCGAATGAGATATAATATCCTAAGTATGCGCTTAGACAGTTGATTAGATATGGGTTCATTTTCTTGTGCGATTGCATCATTGTTGTCACAATATAGTGCTATAGGATCCACAATGCTACGAACAATTCCTAGTTCAGTAATGAACTTCCTGATCCAAACAACTTCCTTTTATGTATCTAATTCAGAAATATACTCAACCTATGTGGTAGAATCCGCAACTCTTTCTTGATTCGAACTTTTCAAGTTCAGAGCTCCTCCAATAAGTCAAAACACAAAACCTGACTCTGATATGAAATCATATTTATCGGTTTGGAAGCTCGCATTAGTGTTAACTTTTAAAGTGAGGTCTTCTTCTCCTCCATATATCAAGAATTTTCCCTTAGTTCTTATCAACTACTTAAGGATATTCTTGACAGCTATCTAGTGACATTCACAAGAATTTCACTGGTATCAACATGTGACACATCTGGCCTATTACACGTGATGGATCAAATTGCCGAGGCATTCAGAATCTTCTTCATACGGTCCTTCTGAATCTTATTGGAAGGACAACTAGCCTTCAAAAGACTAACCCCATGTGACATACGTAAGAATCATATCTTGGATTCTTGCATGTTAAACCATTTTAACACCTTGTCAATATATTTACTCTGACTTAAGTCGATCAACTTTCTTGATCTATCTCTATAAATCTTAATACCAAGTATATAAGTTGCATAGCCTAAGGGTTTCAATGAAAAACAATTCCCTAGCCAAACTTTAACATATTGTAGAGTAAGGACATCATTCCCAATGAGTAGTATGTCAATGACATACAAAACCAGATAACAACTTTGCTCCCACTAACCTTCTTGTAAATACAAGGTTCAACATCGTTCTTGATGAAACTAAACTCTTTTATTGCATCATCAAATTAAAGATTCAAACTCCGAGAAGCTTGCTTTAGTCCGTAAATAGATCGCCGCAACTTAAAGACCCTTTTGGCATGCTATGGATCAACAAAACCCTCTGGTTGTGTCATGTACACATCCTCGAGGAGTTTTACACAAAGAAACATTGTTTTGACATCCATATAACAAATGTCATAATCTAGTAAGCAAGATTCAAATATATTGAAGCATTGCAACTGGGGGGAAAGATTCGTTATAGTCTATACCATGCACGCGCCTGAAACATGTAGCCACCAATAGATCCTTAAAAGTAATACATTACCATCCATGTCGATTTAATTCTTCTAAACCCACTTCTAGCCTATCGGTTTTAACCCTTCGGGTGGTTCCACAAAATTCCGTACTTTGTTGGTATACATGGCTTCCATTTCGATTATCATGGATCCATGCCATTTGTGAGAGTCTGGCCCATTTGCGGCCTCCTCATAGGTTGTAAGCGCATCTTGATATATGAGAAATAAATCACCAAGTTATTTCATGATAAATCCATATATCTCTGGTCCTGGACATATCCTACCTAATCTACGAGGTTCTTGTGTTACCTGAGCAAGAACTTGCTCCAGAACATCTTGTGGATCATGATCATGTTCCATCAAAGGATCAATTTTCTGTTGTGGATCATGAACTTCTTTAAGTTCTACCGTCCTCCCACTGGTTCCTTTACAGAGAAACTCTCTTTCTAGAAACACGCTTGTTCGAGAAACAAACACTTTTTTTCTCGATCAGATTCTGTAAATAATATCCCTTTGTTTCCTTAGAATATCCCACAAAAGACACGTTTATCCGAATAGGGTCTAAATTTATCTTACTTTAGATGATTTACATAATCTCGCAACCCTGAATATTCGGGAATAAAATATAGGACGCTTCCAAGTCCATAACTCATATGTTGTTTTCATTACTGATTTGGATGGAACACGGTTAAGGGTGATGCTGTATGAACAACATGGCCCGAAACGGAACTGGAAGTTATGCATGACACATCATGGACAGAACCATATCAAAAAGGTTCGATTTCTCCTCTAATATACACCATTCTATCGTGGTGATCCAGGTGGATTGAGTTGGGATAAGATCGCACACTTCTTTAACTGCCCGACGAACTCTTGGATTAAGTACTCGCCTAAAAGATCTGATCATAGATCCTTGATAATTTTTCCAAGCTGGTTTTATACTTCATTCTTAAATTGTTCTTCATAACTTACACAAATCCATATCTACTTAGTTCATTAGTAAATGTGCGGAAGTAATGAAAACCACTTCTAGCTCTTCTGCTAATTGGTCCACACACACCAGTATGCTTGTGTCCCAAAAGATCACTAACCCTTTCACCTTTTCATGTGAATGTATACTTAGTCATCTTGCCATATAAACAATCTTTACATGTTTTATATGATTCAAAATTAATTGAGTCCATAAATTCATCCTTATGGAGCCTAGAAAAGCATTTATCATTTATGTGGCCTTAAAGAAAATGCCAAAGTTAAATAGGGTTCATATCATTACATTTAAACCTCTTAGTATTAATGTTAAAGATGGAATTATTAAGATCAATGTCATAAAATCCATTAGAAAAAAGTGCATTAAAATAATGCATATCACCAAAGTAAATGGCGCAACATTTTCCCTTTATTGTGGTAGAAGAAAAATTCTTGTCCAAACAAGAAAATGAAAATGATGTTTCTTCTCATAGTAGGGACATAATGGCAATTGCCAATTCAAGAATAATTCCATAATGTGGAGATAAATGACAATTTTGTACGGCTAATGCAGCAATTGTTGGTCCATTTCGTACGTGTAAGTCTATCTTGCCCTTAGTCAATTGTCTGCTTCTCTTGAGGTCCTACACATTTATACAAATGTGAGATCCACATTCATTATCTAATACACATGATGAAGAGAAAAAACATACTGACTTCTACAAAAATATACCTAAAGTGGAATTCACAATTACATTCTTCTTTTCTTCTAGGTACTTTGTACAGTTCCACTTCCAATGACCAGCCTCGCTGCGATAGTGGATGTGCCGTCCTAGGCTATACAACCTTTTGGCTTCAAGGAAAATTCCTTTGGTTTAGAAACAAAATTTCTTTTACCCTTCGAGTTCTTAACAATTGTGTTGCCCTTTCCTTTATTTTTAACCATCCATATGGATTTGCCTTTGCCTTTATTGATTCTTTCTTCAGCTGTTCTCAAAATATTAAGTAAAGCTGGCAGAGATTTGTTAATTTCATTCATGTTGTAGTTCATGATGAATTGACTTTAACTATCCTGCAACGATTGTCGAATAAGATCTGTTGCCAATTCTTGGCAAAATGGGAATCACAGCCATTCAAGATTCTCAAGATACCCAATAATTTTGAGTACATAAGGTCCCACTGGGTTTCCTTTAGGCAAATTGCTTCTGAACAAAGATCTTGACACTTCAAAAACTTTCATGTCTAGCTTGCTCTTGAAAGATCTTCTCTAATGTATGATCTTATCATACTCCTAAAGTTCTCATGTTGCTTTTGATGCTCATAGCTCATGGTAGCTAACATAAGGCAAGTCACGTCCAAATAATCATCTAGGAACTTTTGGTGTTTCTTTTTTGAGATTCAGTGGTAGCAGCTGGTGGGGGAGGGATTTCATGTTCTAAGACATACAACTTTTCCTCTCGTTTAAGAACAATTCTAAAATTTATGTACTAGTCTAGAAAGTTAGTTCTAGAAAACTTTTCCTTCTCAAGAACATATAATAGCGATGTTGTCGAGATTTGTGAGTTTGATTCCATGGATATTTATCACAGAAAGAAATAGATATAAGTATTGTGATATAATGCTACATTCAACAGGGCATTTTATTGAATATATCTCCCACTATTTTAATAGAATTAATAACCCTCAACATTAAAATGGAAAAGTACCCTATATCTTTCTAGTGGAGAATTGATCACAACTAGTGACAAAGTTGCCTAAAAATTGTGGTATAAAAAACTTCAAATGCATTGTGAGTCGCCTTATGTTAATACTTTATCAACTCCTGTTTCATACATATTACCATCTGTTAATTAATATCTACATTAACTCTATGTTTTCTTTCATCTTGGCAGCCTCAACACACATCCATTGATCATATTCACTTTTCAAAGAGCAAGAAACACGGAGTGTCCAACGTCTCTCACAATGGGACTTGACCAACACCATTCCTTTTTTCCAATGAAAGCCCGACCTTCAAAAAAAGCTCAAGATCTCCTCCAATGATTTCACCAGCTCCACCGATGCGATCAACCATTTCAATATCCTTGCACCTTATCCTTGTTAAATAATTAAAATTGCATGTTTTAGTATGTTAATGAACTCTTCATAACTTGCTAATATGTGTAATCTATCTATTTTGTCTCTCTTTCTATACATATGCTTCTTTTCATAGTTTTGGTTGTTTTTATCTTGTTTTGTAGGCAAAGACATGCTTTGGAACACAAGAGGCTAGGTTTGGAGGCTTGAATGATGAATAAAAGAGATTTGGATGCCCTAGAGACATAAAAAGGGCATTAGAAGCGCTGATTTGAAGACTCAAGAAGCTAATTTTCAAGAAAAGTCAAGGTAAAGGCCCAAGAAATGAAGATTCCAATGGAATTGGGGCTAAAGTGAAAGTTTTTAAAGTTATATAGGGCTGATTTTAACTGTTCTTAACGGAGCGGGGGTCTTTCTACTTTTATGTTCTGCACGGGGTTGGTTTTGAGATGCTAAAACAAGACCTGGGGGCATTTTGAAAGACCCCGACAAACAAAGGGACTAAAGTTGAAATTTCTGCCAACAGCTCTTCACAGCGCACCATTCTCTCTCTCCCCGGTGCTAAAACCAGCAAACCTCCATTGTTGTTCGACGAAGCTTCGAACTGAGCTCACCCGGACCTCAACTCTCCACCAAAATGGCTCTTACCGGTCTGAAATCACTCCCAAGACCGAGCTCTACCTTGCAATACTCTCAATTTGGCCTAAGAGTGAATGGACGAGAAAGCCCCAAATAAGCTAGGGTTCTTGAAGATTCTGAAAATCAACGAAGGAGATGGATTTGCACTAATTGGAGGGTTAATATCTTTACTTGGAGGCCAAGGAAGGTTGAAGACAAGTTCTATGCTTCTTGCAAGCCGAACCTTTTTCCTTCCTCTCTCTTTGTCTCTCTCTCTCGGTGTGGGCCGATTTCAGGGTTTGTGCTGGTGTTTCCGAGCTCTTTCTGAGCTAACTCAGAGCCAGTAGAAACCATAGAAGGAGAGAGGACGAATTCACGTCCATTTAGGGGTTGTTTTTAGTGAGTTTTTAGGTTGAATTCTGTTGTGGTCTCCTTCTGTAAGCAGTAGCAGTGAGCTGTTGTTAGTTTCCTTAGTGACTTGTTGAATGCATTCCTAGTTGGTAAAGTGTATTTCCATCAAATTCTAGTAGATTTGTTCATCATTTGGTTGCAAGCTTGTGTTCTTGGGTTGTCTTGAATGGTATTTAAGCTTCAATATAATGAACATCTTCATGAATGCTCTTGATATGCCTTGTGTTTTGCTCTTGAACAAGAACAACTAAGACTATTGTTGGCTTATGTTGATGAACCTAGATGTTGTTGGGTGTGCATTCAATTGTTATATTACTGAGTTGAGAAGTTCCTATGGTGATTCATCTCGAACAAGTGCTGGAATACAAATCTAGATTGTAGGTTCATCTTGTATGTTGATTCATGATTGAATATGAAACAACCCGGGATCTTGGTTCAGGGTTAAAGAGACAATCGATAACCAAAAGTAGAAATATACTATTAAGATTACATTTCGCTTAGTGTACATAACAAAATTTCGATAATAAGTACAATTTAAACATAACATTTGTGATCTACTAAGTGATCTAAGTTAAGCTATACTTCTTCGTCTCGATCCGCGTTCCCATTCCCCAAACTTGATTGACGACCTGCGGTTTTAAAATGGCAAATGCCGACGCAGTTTTGAAGAAATAATCAGTAAAAACTGAGTAAATACATACTACGACATGTAAAGCAACGAGTCGCACGGAAGCATGAGTTGGAACAAATTAGAAGATTTAAACAGTAAAGCTATCATGTTGGATAATTTGGAACGACTGGAAGTAAACGAGTAACAAAAACATCTCAATTTAATAACATTGAGAAACCACGAGTAGTTCGTAACATAACCAGAGTAAACAAGTCCATTTAAGAGGATAACTTAGTTCATGAGTAGCCAAATCATAACAAATCATTTCAATTGATTATGGCAATCAAGAGCCACAAACAACATTAATAAAGTAGTCAATTTTTAATTTCGACTTCAATCAACAGTTTAATTTAGCTGAGGCGTGTCAAGAGCCACCAGCAGAATCGATGTAAACATGAGGATCACGAAATAATCACTAAGGATTCCTTCTAGGGTCTATCAAACCCTATTTCACCCGAGCGTTAAGGGAGCCCATTCGTCAACCCCGCTCACAACATTAGCTAAAAGGCCTTAAGTGTCGACACCCCTATACCGTAGTGACCCTTACAAGTATAAGTAGCACTCTATAGCTCTATAAACCCCTTGGCCTCAATATCTTGATACATTTTGGCTCATCGGGGGCGGATTTGTGAACATTAACATTCTATCCAATAATAAAAAGCATTGCTTCAATGGTCTTAGCCATAAGAAAATGGAGGATCGCTTGACGCCTCCCATTAATAACAGTACTCTGTACATCGTCCTAAGTCTATTAGAGGTATTTTATTTCTCTTTCACATAACTAGAATCAGAATATCAAATTTCACAAGTAATTTCTGAGAGTTCTCAAAGGAGATGAATAAAATAGTTTAACAACCTTTGAGTGGAAAACATGCATTCTCATACTATTTCATATAACGAACATTCATTTGAAGCATCAAGCACAAACGCATATTTTGATATGAAAAGGCCGTACATATGTACTTACCTCTGAGCCATGAAAGGCACAACGCAAAGCTAGCACTCCTACAACTCTCGTCCCATATTGGTTCCGGGTCTTATATTAAATGCAGCAACACAATACATACGTCTACTTCGAACGATCCTTAACGTCGGCTGGATATAAACAAGTCAAGTATATAGTCTATTAGCATTTACCCTCTATATGAGGTTGTATGCAGGAATGCAAATGGAAATGCGGGTCATGCAAGCTAACTTGACCAAAATGCCCCGATACTTTGAAACTGTCCAGTACAGTCCCTGACTGTGCCTGAACCTCAAATTATACTCATATTGGCCCAAAAACATGTAATAATGACTCTAAAATCTCCCATATGAACTTAGCATCGAAATATACAACTTTTGGTAAAATACACTTAGGCCCCTAAAGTTTGCTAAAATTGCAAAAAGACCCCCAACTATTCATTTGGTGACTCCCGAGTCAAATACTTCATTCTTAAGACTCCAAATATCCTTATAAGTCAGGTTGTCGGTCTGAAGACATTGACTTAGTCTCAAGTAGTTCAAGTGTGAAGTTTTAATTAAATGCACATAGCCCCCGGAGTTTAGTAAAACTGCAAAAGACCCCCAACATTTGAGTTGGTGAACATTAGCCGAGAATTACATACGAGTTCTCCAAATACACATACAAGACATGCTGACAAACTCCAAGTTACTAAACTAATCTCAATTCAAAGTTTAACTGAAGTTACTATTTTGCCCCTCCTATACAGTTCAGTCAAACTAGGGTTTCCGAAAAGTCAAACTTCGTCAAACTTGATATTTAGACTCAGAATATGAATACGAACAAGTTTCGTGAAGAACGCTAAGGCCAGAAATGTCATTTAGAGTGAGAAAATTGAAAGTCAAAGATAGAGTGAAATCTTCTCAACTAGTCAACTTTGGAGCTGATTTGTGGTAAAATGAGGGAGAGTTTAGGAAATATTAAGGTGGGGTATTGAAGAGGGTATTCCAAGCTTTCCAGAACATATTTGAACTCCTAAAAAATCCAAGTATTCAAAGAGATATCGCTAGTCAAAGTTGGACAAAAATTCCGAATCAACACTTAGAAAAATTCACTAGTGCTTCATGAGTTCAAACTAGAAACTTTAGGTTCGTTTTGTGAGAAATCCGTTATGAATTTGAAGATGACCCAGAGACGATGAAATGAAGTATTATGTGCCATCTTCACAGAAGGAGAAAGAAACACAAGATTTTATTTAGATTTGAGGAAGTTATAGATGTCAGAAAATGGGTACTTCAACATAGTTCTATACTTAGAAAAAAATTCAGCTTTTAACGGTTCAAAAACACATCAAATCAGCCCACTTCAAGGCCAAATTTAGATAGGTTAGACTTGGAATCAAACAAACAAATCTGAATGAGAGTTATAGAGCTATGTCCAGGCTTTCCAGAAAGCTAAGAATCATCAAAAACGGATTAAAAACGGGAAAGATACATGAGTCCAAAGTTGATGAAAAACTAGGATTTCAACACTTAGAAAAAAAATTCTGCACTTGGACAGATTCAACAACACAAAACGCAGCGACTTCAAGTCGATTTTTAGGTGGTTTAGAGACCGAATTTGACAAAATTTAAAACACGAAGTTGTAGACAATCATCTGAGGATTCCAGAAAGATAAGGCTTGAAGGATTTGAGCGAGTAACGAGAGAGATACAAGCCCGTGAACAGGGCTGCTTTGCATGCCGGAAAAATGATGAAAAGCCGAGAAAAAATCGAGCCAAACCCAAATCAAAAACGATTCTGGGTAAATTTGAGGTTGCTAGCATGATCAATAATGTCCTAGGGGTCATTTTGATGCAACAAACAGCAAGAATAAGCAAGGATTGAAGGTTCTACCTTCTCCCGTCGGCCATGGAGGTTTGGCGGCGGCGACACGGTGGCTGGAGCAAAATCCGGCAATTTGCAGGGCATTCTTGTGCTTCCCAGGTTCGCCTCGACACAAGGAACAAGAATATGTGGGTTAATTTTGATGGGTTGCAACGAGAAGGGAGAAATCGACGAAATACCGAACTAGGGTTCTTACCTTCAAACTCGGATTTCTCACTCGATACTCCATCTTTTTTGAAATCGTTTTGTGCGTTTTACTCCTGGAATCGATGCCTACCTCCGGTAGCAGCAGGTCGGAAAGAGGAATCCTTATGGTGGAGTTGGTGGTGGTTGTTCTTGAGGGAAGAAGAAGAAGAAGGGGATGAAGATGTGAGGTGAGAGAGATATTGTTTTTTTTTTCCCTCAGATTGTGCTGGTGAAGAGGGGAGTTGGAGGTGTTGACTTCTCATCTAGTGAGGTGTCTAATTGGGTTGAACAAGTGGCATTCATGCAAGGGGGGTGAAAGTGTAGTTTTCCAAACTTTAGTGTATAAATTATAATTAGAGGTTCTACTTAATTTCTAAGAATTGCACAACCACCCCGAACATCTCTAGTGCTTCAAAATCATCTTAACAACGTCCAAATATCGCCAACTCTCCAAAATGCCCACATAAAATCCGTGACAAAATATTTACAAATTCGCCCCCAAAGTCTTGATATTGCACTAAGAATTCTCTCGGAAATTAGGGGTGTTACAGAATACATATCTTAGATTGTTGATATAAAAAGAGTTCTTCATGAGTCAAATTTTACTTCGAAATTAGAATCCACATTCTTCATTTGAGTGTTGGATTCATGCACAACACATATAGGGGATCCAACTAAGGTAAACATTTCCTCTCAATCTTAGAGTCTCTATTTGGATATTAGTTCATCTCTACTTGCTTAGTTTCTTCATTTCTTTCATTTATTTTTTTTGCAATTTCTCACAAACCCTTGCTCTACCAAGTTCTACTCGCTAGATTTGAAGCTTGGCTAGCTTTAAAGCCATTGAGAAGTTATTTTAGTCACTTTAGTTAGTTTCTTAGTATTTTTGTTAGCTTAGAGTGTTCCCTCTTTCTCAATCCTTGTGGAAATCGACCCTGTTTTTACTCGGGTACTACTTGAATCGATATTCATATACTTGGCAGTTATCAGCGAGCAAGTTTTTGGCGCCGCTGCTAGAAATAATTCCCAAGTATAGGAATATCGATTCAAGTAGTACCCGAGTAAGAACATGGTCGATTTCCAATACTTGGTAATTATCGCCGAACAAGTTTTTGGCGCCGTTGCCGGGGATTGGTGCTAAGAGACTCATTCATTAGCTATTTGCTTATTTTTTTTACTGGTTTTTATTTTTTAGATACGCTTGAAGAAAATTCCGGGTTGGGATTTCAACTTTCGAACAAAGAAAAAGCGAAAAGTAAAATATCACAAAATATATCCTTAGCTTGTATTTCATGAGTGTGCGGCAACGTGATGGTACTCAGAGATTGCATCACACTTTCCTTGAAAAAGAGTGTGGGAATCCCTTTTAGGCAAAGTTCTTCTATTAGTGGTAGTAGTTGTCTAGCCCAATCCAACGATTCTAGATCTCTTAAAAGCTTTGAATCATGGATGAAGATGATGGGCATAGTAGCAAAAAACGAGATGATGCCATTTCGTATATTTAGAGATTTAATGCATCCTTCTAGGCAAAGTTCACCTTCTTGCTTTTTGTTTCCATTAAATGAAAGAATCTTTGATGTTAAGCCGGGCACTATTCAACTTCTACCTAAGTTTCATGGCCTAGAGTCCGAGAGTGCTTACTCACATCTTAAAGACTTTAATGATATTGCCTCAACGATTAATTTCAATGGCGTCTCTAGTAACACTATCAAGCCTAGATAGTTTCCTTTCTCTTTAAAGGACAAAGCCTAGGCAAGGCTTAACTCCTTGATACCTTGGACCATAGGAACATGGCAATAATTAGAGAAAGAGGTCCTTCCCTACTTACAAGACAAATTGGGACTTTTTGTGCTAAGGAGGGAGAGCAACTTTCGCAAACTTGGGAATGATGTAAGAATCTCTTGATTGCTTGTCTCACCATGGATTGATACTTGGAGGTTGATTAACTCCTTTTATGATGGTTTTCCATGTGACTATAAGCACACAATTGAATTCATGAGTGGGGGAGATTTCTTTATAAAAAGGTGAAGATGAGGAGTGCGATTGTTTAGATGAAATTTGTGACAAAGTCCAATCTTGGGAAATCAATGAGCCTTCCAAGGATGCTCACTCTAAGCCTAAAGGTACCGTGTATCAACTTAAGACTATGAGTGAAGCATTGTGCTCATTTCGTAGTGATAACTCTCATGATTTGAGAAGGTGTCCCGATTTTCTAAGAGCCCAAGAGTCATGGGTGAGCAAATGAATATGTTGAATTCCTACAATTATAGGAAATCCTATAATAGCTCACCCTACTCGGAAACATATAACTCATATTGGAGGAATCACCCTAATTTTTCATGGAGACAAGCCCAAGACACCCAACTAAACCCCTTAAGTTGTACTTATATCCATCCAAACAAAAGGAGTCTGAAAAGACCTTTGAGCAATTCATGGCTAGCCAAAACCAAACAAAACAAGATTCGAAAAAGACAACTCAAGCGTTGCAAAACTCTACTCTGGAGTTGAAAAACTCTAAACAAGAGTTGATAATTTTTTGACTAGGTTGCAGTCTACCATAAATGCTCACAAGAATGGAAAATTCCCATCTCAAACTCAACAAAAATCAAGGGGCTAAAGCTTCAACCATGTGGAGCATGCTAAGGCCATCACTGTTTTGAGAAGTGGGAAGGTTGTTAACAATGGACTTCCAAGTGGGGAGTTTAATGGAAAATGAGGAAGAAGAGGTGTGTGAGGAGAGTGATGACCAAGAGAGAGTTTTCAACTCACAAGAGTCAAAGAGGAGTCCTTACAAAGGGAAACAAGTAGTGGAAGAAAGTGAGGAAATTAAAGTTCCTCCACCATTTCCCCAAATACTATTGGCCTCTACCAAGAAGGCTATAAACCAAGATATCCTTGAGAAATTTCAAAATGTGAAGATAAACATCCCGCTCTTGAATGCTATCAAGCGAATTCCGGCTTAAGCCAAGTTTCTCAAGGATCTTTGCACCTTCAAGAGAAATCGTAAAGTGAGAAAGAAGGCTTTTCTCACCGAGCAAGTGATCTCAATTCTCCGAAATAATCTCCCTCCAAAGTAAAAAGATCCGGCTTCACCTACTATCACTTGAATCATTGGAGATCATAAAATGCATAAATCTTTGTTAAATTTGGGTGCAAGTGTAAACCATCTTCCATACTCGGTGTATGAGAAGTTGGGGTTGAGTGAATTGAAACCCACAAGAGTAACTCCCCAATTAAGCAGTAGGTCCACTAGAGTCCTTAGAGGCATCATTGAGGATTTTTTGGTTCAAGTAAACCAATGCTATTTTTCAGTGGATTTTATAGTTTTAGACACCTCTCCGTTAGCTAGTGGCAAATCATCCAATCCTATTATTTTAGGGAGACCATTCCTTCATACATCTAATGCAATAATAAATTGTAGGATTGATATTATGAATATTATATTTGGGAACATGACGTGAGAGCTCAATATTTGTATGCATGTATTCACACAAGCTCACAAGATGATGATGATACTTGTGAAGTGAGTTAGGTAGAATCATGTGATCAAGAAGTATATAATCTAGCTACATGTTCCAAAGAGTCAAGTGGGCTTAATTTGGAAGAATTAGAAGGTTTATGTGATAATGATACTACGCTTTCATCCCTTCTTATGGAAGAAGAATTTGAATTTGATGAATTGGAATGACTCTTTGGTCAACTTGACCGAGTCATTGAGTCGACTCACGAGCATTCTAGTGTTGATAGTGAGTTTCAAAGGAGTGAGGAGATACCTCACATTGTGAGGGATCCACCAATTTGTGAGTTGAAACCCCTTACTTTGGATTTGAAATATGCATTTCTTGGGGTAATGATACTTATCCAATTATCATCTCATGTCTTCTTGATGTTGAGCAAGAAAAGAGGTTACTTGGAGTTTTGAAGGACTACAGGGGTGCCATAGGATGGTACCATGAGGATATTAGAGGCATAAGTCCTTCCATTTTCACTCATAGAATTCATTTAGAGGAAAATGCCAAAACCTCAAGGGAGCCTCAAAGGACGTTAAGCCCTAACATGCAAGAAGTTGTGAGAGCCGAGATGCTCATGTTGTTAAATTTGGGTATGATTTACCCCATCTCGGATAGTAAATGGGTAAGTCCTACCCAAGTGATCCCTAAAAATGCGGGAGTCACCGTTGTTGAAAATGAGAAGGGGGAGCTTGTGACCACTAGAGTTCCTAATAAAGTGCCGGATGTGGATTGACTATTGGAAATTATATGCCGTCACTAGGAAGGACCACTTACCCATACCATTCATGGACCAAATGTTGAAAAGGTTATCCGGACATGAGTTTTATTATTTCTTATATGGCTACTCGGGTTACAATCAAATATCCATAGATCCAATGGACCAAGAGAAAACCACTTTCACTTGTCCATTTGGAACATTTTTACATATGAGGATGCCATTTGGTTTGTGTAATGCCCCTGCTACCTTTCAGTGTTGCATGTTCAGCATTTTTTCAGACATGGTAGAAAAATGCATGGAAGGTTCTATGAATAATTTTTCGGTGAATGGAAACTCATTTGATTCTTTTCTTCAAAATCAAGAGATGGTTTTTAGAATATGTGAATAAAATAATTTTGTCTTGAATTGTGAAAAATGACATTTTATGGTTATGAAAGGAACTATTTTGGGTCATGTCATTTCCTCTCATGGTATTGGTGTAGACAAGGCTAAAGTAGTTGTGATTACTAATCTTCCACCTTCTAAATGTGTTAAAGATTTTAGATCTTTTCTAGGTCATGCGGTATTTTATAGGAGATTTATCAAGGACATTAGCTCTCTTTTTGCTGGAGTAATCTCCACCGAAAGAAGAATTCATTTGAGTGGTCTAGTGTATGCCAAACGGCCTTTGAAAATTTGAAGAATTTATTGGTGACGGCCCCTGTCATGCAACCACCCAAATGGCCTATTCCTTTTGAAATCATGTGTGATGCTAGTGATCCTGCAGTTAGTGTTGTTTATGGTCAAAGAGTTGAAGATAAGAAACCACATGTTATCTACTATGCAAGTAAAATTTTGAATGATGCTCAATTGAACTATTACACTACGAAAAAATAGCTTTTGGCCATGGTATTTGCTATTGAAAAGTTTAGGCCATAATTTCTTGGTTCAAAAGTGCTTGTTTACACTGACCAAGCCGCCTTGAAATACCTTTTTGACAAAAAATATTCGAAACCTCGTTAAGTCCATCGGGTACTTTTACTTCAAGAATTTGGTATTGAAATCAAGGATAAACGAGGTGTGGAAAATGTTGTGGTGGATCACTTGTCTAGGGTTGACATTCCTAAGCCAATAATTTCCTTGTCTATTCTTAGGAAATTCCGGATGAGCATCTCTTTGCCCTTTTAAATGTTCCTTGGTTTGTTGGTATTGCTAATTATCTTACTAGTGGAATTTTGCTGGAAAATTTAAAAGGGCAAGAGAGGTTGCGATTTGTAAGAGAATGCCGAAATTTATTTTGGGATTACCCCTACTTGTTTAAATATTATTCGAATCAAATTGTTACGAGGTGAATCCCAAATGAAGAGTTTCATAGTGTTCTTTCATTTTGCCATGAGTGCTTGTGGAGGCCATTTTGCGGCTAGAAACCGCCACCAAGATTTTGCAAAGTTGTTTATATTGGTCGACTCTTTTTAATGATGCATTTAATTATTGCAAAGCATGTGATAGGTGCGAAAGTATGGGAGAAAATATTGGGAAGAGAAATATGATGCCCTTGAACCCCATTTTAGTTATTGAAATATTTGATTGTTGGGGTATTGACTTCATGGGTCCATTCCCATCATCCTTTGGCAACCTATATATACTCTTGGCGGTGGATTATGTGTAAAAGTGGGTTGAAGCCATAACTTCAAAAACCAATTATCATAGAGTTGTGATCAAGTTTCTTCAACACCACATTTTATCTCGTTTTGGCATGTCTCGAGCTATGATTAAGGATGAAGGGACACATTTTTTCAATAAGCCTTTTGAGAGCCTCGTGAAAAAGTATTGAATTGTGCATAAAGTTGGCACACCATACAACCCACTAACTTGTGGGCAAGTGGAAGTTTCTAATTGGGAAATTAAAAGGATATTGAATAAAACGGTAAACCCAAACCCCAAGAATTGGTTTCTAATTGGGAAATTAAAAGGATATTGAATAAAACGGTAAACCCAAACCCCAAGAATTGGTCTTTGAGGTTGGTTGATATTCTTTGGACTTACCGTACTGCTTACAAGACTCCCATTGGTGTGTCTCTAAATAGACTAGTGTATGGAAAGGCATGAAATCTTTCGGTGGAGTTGGAGCACAAGGCCTATTGGGCCATCAAATTATTGAGTATTGATCTTGCAAAAGCGTGTGAAGAAAGGAAGTTAAACTTGAATGAGTTAGAAGAGCTTAGAAATGAGGCTTATGAGAACACTAGGATCTCTAAGGAAAGGACAAAGGCTTATCATGCTAAACATATTATTCCTAAGTTTTTTGAGCCTAATCAAAAAGTTCTTCTCATCAGCTCAAAGATGAGACTCTTTGGATGAAAGTTGAAATCAAAATGGAATGGTCCATATATTGTGAAGAATGTCTATCCTTATGGGACCATTGAATTGTTGAACACCTAAAGTGGGGAGATTTTTAAGGTGAATTGTCAAGATTTGAAACCATATGTTGAAAATTTCGAGGCCAAGGTTTAGTCCATTTCTCTTATGGACCCAACCTATACTAACTAATGTTCATCAAAAACATCACCCTTGTAAATATTAGTTGTACTTCTTTTGCTCTTAATTATTTTGTAGGTAGCTCATGGAGCATTGATGGTGCTTGGTGATCAAAGATATGTATAAGGTCTCTCTATCCCTTATCTCTTGCTAAAATTTGCTTGTTCTTCCATTGTTCCAACACATTGAGAACAATGTGATATTTTAGTTGGGGTTGAGTAGATTTATTGCTTGATAAAATGGTTACTAGCATGATATTTTTTCATTAGCGCTTTACATGAAAAATCCAAAATAATTGAAAAATAAAAAATCCAAAAAAATACAAAAAAAAAATTATAAAAAATTGTGAACCTTTCATGAGAAGAATCACTCTTTTTCCGTGTCAAACCATGGAATTTTTCTTTCTGTGGTAGTTTTATTTATTTTAACCTCTCATCTTGAGTCTAGATTTTATTTTCTTCTTTCATAGATTTATTGAGTCTTAGAAAGTTTTAGCTGAGTCACTGATTTCAATAAACAAGAAAAAAAGTAAGAAAAATGAAAAAATAAATAAAAAAGTGCAAAGAAGGATTTTTAGGAAGCTAGATGTTTTCAAATAATTAGATCTCTAAGTCCATATTCTTTATGTTTTTATTTTGATAAGGAATTATTTGCATATACTCAATACATCTACACTAATATCCCACATTCCACGATCTCATGCGTTCTCATAAAGCGCACAATAAATTTATGTTTCATGTGTAAGTCCTTCAAGCTAATTTGATCCCATAAACTTTGACGTCTTTTAATTTTGAGAAATGATGTACTTTCTAAAGCTATTTGGACTTCTAAAAATATTTTATTCTAATAGTTTGGCGGTGGAAATTTGTAGCCCAATGGAGTTGTGGTGACCAATGACACCCCATGACACCCCATCCGGGGATCAATGTTACTTCACCACCTAGATAACTCCATTGGTTTAGCTTAAAAATCCCACTCGCGTGTATATCTATTTTTGTGTGGGTCATGGAGAGCCTTGGATTGGAGGTGGACATATATGATTTTTTTTTATTAATCCTATAAATAAAAATTGCTCCACCTCCCAAAAAAATCCACAAAGGATCATAAAATCCCATAATCACACCCCCCCCCCTAAAATGAATTTTTCAAAGCTTTGGAGGTCCATCCTACATGAGCGCTTTTGAATAAGTATGAGAATGACTAGTTTCATGTGATCCTTATTTTTGAAGGCATACTTTCTTGCGAATTGAACTTTAACTAAACAAATTTTGTGGTTCGCATGAGTCAACTTCTACCAAACATTGATCACATTTGTACGGGTATATGCTTAGACGTCCATAGATGACTTTCTTAATCTTTGTGGACTTTGAGAATTTATTTGAGAATATATTTATGCATTCTTCTTTTTCCCCCACCAAAAAAATTAAAATTAGTTAGTAATCTTTATGATTTTATTTTCTTTGGGTTGTCACTTAAGATATATAAAGTTTGAGTGTGTTTTGTAAATATTTGAGTCTAGTTTAGAATTAAGTCAAGCTTTGTCTTGCTGAGTGTGTGCCTCTCATGATTCGTTCTTCACTATTTTGCTTATCTTATCGCTCTCTTTGCTTGAGGACGAGCAAAATGCTAGTTGGGGTTATGTTAAAGACTTAAAATTGCATGTTTTAGTATGTTAATAAACTCTTCAAAACTTGCTCATATGTGTAATCTATCTATTTTATCTCTCTTACTAGACTTATGTTTGTTTTTGTAGTTTTTGTTGTTTTTATCTTGTTTTGTAGGCAAAGACATGCTTTGAAACACAAGAGGCTAGCTTTGGAGGCTTGAATGAGGAATTAAAGAGATTTGGATGGCCTAGAGACATAAAAGGGCATCAGAAGCGCATGATTTGAAGATTCAAGAAGCTAACTTGCAAGAAAATTCTAGGTAAAGGGCTAGGAAATGAATATTCTGACTGAATTGGGGCTAAAGTGCAAGTTTTTAAAGTTATGAAGGGCTGACTTAAAATGTTCTTAACGAAGAGGGGGTCTTTGTGCCTTTATGTTTATGTACAGTGTTGGTTTTGAGATAATAAAACATGTTATCGGGGCCATTTTAAAAGCTCCCAGCAAAAGAAGGCACTGAAGTTGCAATTTTGGCCAAAAACAGCTCTTAACAGAGCATCCTTCTCTCTCTCCCCGACCGTAAAACCTGCAAAGCTCTATTGTTGTTCGACGAAGCTTCGATAAGAGCTCAATTCAACCTCAACTCTCCACCAAATCGGCTCCTACTGGTCTCAAATGACTCCCAAGATCGATCTTTACCAAGCTATACTGTCAATTTGGCCTAATAGTGAATGGACGAGAAAGCCCCAAATAAGCTAGGGTTCTTGAAGATTCTGAAAAGCAACGAAGGAGATGGATTGGGACTAATTGGAGGCTTGGGATCTCTACTTGGAGGCCAAGGAAGGTTGAAGACAAGGTCTATATAAGCCAAAGTTGAAGAAGAATAAACTCTCTCCCACCTCAGGTTGATGAAATAACCTCTGTCCTTCCTCTCTCTCTCCCTCTCTCACTCTCTCTCACTTTCTCGGCCTTGGCCGATTTCAGGTTTTGTGTTGGTGTTTCCAAGCTCTTTCTGAGCTATCTGGAGCTAGCAGTAACCATAGAAGGAGAGAGACGAATTCAAGTCCATTTAGGGGCTGTTTTTACTTAGTTTTTAGGTCGAATTCTGCTGTGTTCTTCTTGCTGTAAGCAGTAGCAGTGAGATATTGTTAGTATCCTGAGTGACTTGTTGAATGAATTTTTAGTTGGTTAAGTGTAGTTGAATCAAATTCTAGTAGTTTTGTACATCATTTTGTAGCAAGCCTGTGTTCTTGGGTTGACTTGAAGAGTATTTAAGATTGAATATTATGAACATCCTCATGAATTCTCTTTATATGCATTGTATTTTTCTCTTGAACATGAACAACTAAGCTCATTGTTGGCTTAGGTTGATGAACCTAGATGTTGTTGGGTGTGGATACGATTGTTTAATCATTGAGTTCAGAAGTTCCGATTGTGATCCTGAGTGACTTGTTGAATGAATTTTTAGTTGGTTAAGTGTATTTGAATCAAATTCTAGTAGTTTTGTACATCATTTTGTAGCAAGCCTGTGTTCTTGGGTTGACTTGAAGAGTATTTAAGATTGAATATTATGAACATCCTCATGAATGCTCTTTATATGCATTGTATTTTTCTCTTGAACATGAACAACTAAGCTCATTGTTGGCTTAGGTTGATGAACCTAGATGTTGTTGGGTGTGGATACGATTGTTTAATCATTGAGTTTAGAAGTTCCGATTGTGATTAATCTTGAACAAGTGTTAAAATACAAATCTAGAGTGTAGCTTCATATTGTATGTGGATTCATGATTGAATACATATCCTAGATTGTTGATATAATTTAGTTTTGAATTTCAAAAGAGTTCTTCACGAATCATACTTGCGACATTAGAATCCACATTCTTCATTGTGAAAATTGTTTGGGCGTTGGATTCATGCACAAAACATCTAGGGGATTCAACCAAGGCCAACATCTCGTCTCAATCTTAGAGACTCTATTTCGATATTAGTTCATCTCTAATTGCTTAGTTTCTTCATTTATTTCATTAAGTCTTATTGCAATTCCTCATAAACCCTTGCTCTACCAAGTTCTACTTGGTAGATTTGAAGCTTGGCTAGCTTTAAAGCCATTGAGAAGTTACATTAGTCACTTTAGTTTGTTTCTTAGTATTTTTGTGAGCTTAGAGTGTTCCCTCTTTTCCAATCTTTGTGGAAATCGACCCCGTTCTTACTCGGGTACTACTTGAATCGACCTTCCTATACTTGGAAATTATAACCGAACAGTCCTCCCCAAGAACATGCTAAGAATTTACCTTCTATTCCAATATTCGACTATAAACCATTTACATGGATGAATCTAGCTCTTCACATGAAGATGAAAACACTTCCACAGTGGTCCTTCTTCAACACTGCCACTTGAGCATCTGCCATAGCAGACCTTTTCCGGATTAATCGTTCAGCCTCCGCTCGGAACAAACCTTCACATCCAGCGATGAAAATAGAACCTCTCCATTACCATCCCATCGCACATAGCTCATACAGATAAAAATATTTCACAGCCTCTTACTACAGATGGAAGCAAAGTGACCTTCCTTTTCTACCCATAGCCGTATTTAGGCTCTACCCATCACTTAGGAGACCAATGACTTCACCACACATTCCTCAAGCACGAGTACAACTTTTTGGAACCCCACTGCTAGCGCTACAATATCTAGTAGTGCCCAACCTCATCCACAACCCCAATCTCGGTCTCAACTATTAGAGATACTAGTTAACATCTCAATATTTGGTTTCAAATTATGTTTGTGATATCTTAGTAATAATTCAATTATGGTCTTTTTGATTTCCTTGTTTAGTTTTTTTGCTATTATTACCAAGTGTAGGTTGAGTATTATTTAAGTTTGGGTTTGCCCATATAAAGGCCCCCATTGTACATATTCATCCAGAATTCAATAATATATTATCTTCTTCAGAACTTAATATGGTATCACATCCGTATCAATCCATAAAAATCCATTATGTTTCGTCTGCCTTTTTCACACGCCACGCGTTAGGGGCGTAGTGAGACTCATTGCTTGTTCCACGTTGGCAATCTAATTGTTTCGCATGTGCCTAATGAGACACTAAGGCTACTCCCCTCATAGCCAATTGGTTTTGGCTCTACTACCATGTTATGAATCTTGGGGTTCTACCTAAAAAAAAAATTATAATTACATTATAGAGCAGGGTTCATACCCAAGACCCCATACATGGGCTTCAAATGCTCTACCACTGAGCTATGACCCATTTTGCACATGCTCGTATTACTTTATTTTTCGTATTTGTATTCTACTGTTGGATTATACCTTAAATGGGTAAACCAAGCTACTGCAGAGATTGGTTTGAATACAGGCCATATGAAGGATTCCAGAACAAATCTGAAGAAACTTGGTGGGAGCAGAGCTCGTACGAGTTTTGGGAAGCTCGCATGAGCTGTGGTCGGGGCTGGGCTGCAGTTCTCATTTTAGGAAACAAGTCTAGTTGGTATCTTTTTGTCTATTTAAGCTTGCTTTGCTATATAAAAAAGTATAGTTCCATTGTGAACGTTTTATCCCGAAAATGAACGACTTCTTTGCGCGTGGAAGTAGTTAAAATTCCTTTAACAACTCACATTGAATCTTATCTTCTTTATTCGTTCTTTGTTCTTTTCATCGTTCCTCAGGTTAAGTTCCATCACACAAAAAATCTGATTTATTCGTTCTTTTTTCGTTTCAAAGTATGGTTTCTAAACTCCACAAAGAACGATGTTGGGATCGATGTTGAAGATTGATAAATTTACCGGGAGGAATAAGTTTAGTCTATGGAGGATCAAGATGCATGCTTCATTGAAGCAGCAAAAAATCTGGATTCGCTTCGTAATGGATAAGTAAGGCATGGACATATTAACGACATAATAGAAGAAAATATAGGAGAAAGCGGATGACGTACTCACCAAATTCGCGGACGAAGAATTCGTTGCCGGTTTATGGCTCAAGTTTCAGAGTCTCTACATGACGAAGCCACTCACTAGCAATTTGATACTAAATTGACACATGTTTAGTCCGCGGATGATAGAAGGCATGCCTCTAAAGGAACACCTTGATCAATTAAGGAAACTCTTTTATATTTGCGTAATATTGAGAAAAAGGTGGATGAAGAAGATGAAGACCTTATTTTGTATGTTTCGTCACATCTTCGTATGAGAAATTTGCGTCGTCCTTTATTTTGAATAAACAAAGCATGTCCCTAGAAGAATTTGGATCGGCTCTTTATACTAGGGAATTCTTCCATAAAGGCGCGTACAGCGGCAGAGAGGACCATACCTCCGGGTTTTATGGTATCAGGAGGCAAGAAGGTCACGAAGCGCAATAAGAAGTTCCAGGGCTCTTATTTATCAAATTCTATTTGTTCCTTTTGTAAAGAAAAGGGAAACTGGAACGGAGTTGTCCCAAGAGGAACGAATAGAAACATAACGGATCTGCGGCTATGCTGAACGTAATAACTCTTTAGAGGATGATTATGTTATACTTGCACATAATCTCATTCATCAATCAGATGTATGGTTTCTTGACTGGGGGGCATCTTATCATATTTCCTTAACAAGGAGCTATTTTCTCAATACAACCTTGTAGATGGGGGCATTGTTTTCATGGAAAACAAAATTATATGTATGGTAATACGAAGCAGTTCATTTAGGTTCTAGAAACAAGATGGGAAGATTTTCGCATTAAAGGATGTCATACATGTGCCACTTATCACAAAGAATCTGATATCATTGATTCTTCTCGATAGGATGGGTTAGACCTTCAAGGGTGAAGGTAGAGGTCTACACCTTTCCAAGGGTTCGAATGTTATTCTCGAGGGGTCAAGAGTGGGAATTTGTATGTACTTGAAGGATCTACAATTACGGGCAAGGACTCTGATCAAACCAAGCTATGACATATAAGACTCGGTCATATGACTGAGCGTGGGCTGCAGGTAATCTTGAACAAGGAACTTCTCAGTGTCATAGGGCCAGAGCACGGGGTTTTCTGAGGATTTTGTTTTGGGGAAGCTACATCGTAGCAAGTTTACAAAGGCATTTCAGAGGACTAAGGAAACTTTGGACTGCATTCATTCACACATCTAGGTTCCACCTCTAATTCAATCATTTGGAAGTCAAAGGTACTTTCTAAGCATCATTGACGATAACTCAATGATGACTTTGTCTTCTGTAATGAAACACAAGAGTGACGCCTTCAAAAAATTCAATGAATGGAATACACTGATAGAGAATAACTTCATGAAGAAGCTCAAGAGACTGCCCCCACACAACGGCCTTGAGTTTTTTTACCGTAGTTTGACATTTTTTTTGCAAGAATCAGGTTATTGCTCCATCACACAGTTTGGAACACATAACGTCATAATGGTGTAGTAGAGATTATGAATTAGACACGTTTTTCAAAAGCACGGTGTATTCTATCGAATGCGGGTCGTCCATGAAGGTTCACGGGGAGGGAGTATCAAAATCATGTTATCTCACAAATCCATTCTCGAACACTGCCATTAATTGTGAACACCTTTTTACTTGTGGACCATAAAAGCTGCAGATTACCCCAATATAAGGGTTTTTTGCGGCACCTATTACTATTATGCGGATGAAGGTAAGCTAGATCCAAGAGAAATGAAGGGAGTTTTCATGGGATATAGCATATGTGTGAAGGGATACATGATTTGGAAATGGGTTTTCAGGGAGAATGATAGTCACTTGCAAATGGGTTTTCAGGGAGAATGAAGGAATTTCACCAGCAGTGGGCATCAAGTATAAGGCACGAGTGGTTGCTAGAGGTTTCATTCAAAGAGAGGGAGTTGAATAAAACGAGATTTTTTCTCCTGTGTTTAGACGAACTTGAATGAAAGTACTACAAACAATAGTAGCACATCAAAATTCAAAACTTGAGAAACTTGTGTGAAAATAACTTTTCTACATGTAGAGTTTGAAGAGGAGATATAACTGAGCCAGCCGGATGGGTTCCAAGTTAGAGGTAAAGGATACTATGTGTTCAAGTTGAAGAAACCTTTGTATGGACTTAATAACTCTCCTAGGAAGTGGAATAAGCACTTTGTTAGCTACATGTTACATCTTGAATATCAGAAGTGCACATACGATTCATGTGTAAACTACAGGGTACATGGTGACTCGCACATCTACCTAATATTGTATAAGGATGATATTATGATTGCATATAATAATAAGGGGGACATTCAGGAATTGAAAGGGTCTCTCAGTGCCGAATTCAACATGGAGGATCCCGGTGCTGCTCGAAACATCCTTAGAGTAGAGATATATAAAGATAGGAAGAATTTTATTAATTTAAGTCGGATTCATCAACAAAATCTTGAATAGGTTCAGTTCAACAGCATTTCAAGACCTTGAAACCATTTTTAGATCCTTGAAAATAAGACTGGAAACTGGTTAGTGAATAACTTATGGATCATTCAGTATTGGGTGCTATCTTTTTAGAAATTTGTTCAATATTTCCCCTACCTTTTTCAAAATTGTTTTTAAGTCAAATATAGTATTTAGTTATTTATTTCCAACAGATTTAAAGATTTGAATCATCTCTGATCATTACACATCTTTTGAGATCAGAGAGATTGCAGTTTCATTTTCAAATACAAACTCTCTGAGTATTTATCTCATTCTCTTCTCCTTCACTCCATATCAAATCCACCTCTATCTATTCTTCTCCCAAACCCTAATGAGCACTAGAAGAGCCTCAGACAGAATTAAGATGGCCCGAGGTTCAAAACAGAGTACATAGAAGAATAGAAAGACAGCACTGGATGAGGTTCAAGAGATTAGTGGAGACTCTAGCACTAGAACTACTAGTGTAGAGGTATTTACAGAGCTTCCTCCACCCAAGAAGAAATTCATGAAGGATGCAAATCCCTCCTCGAAAAGGAAGAAGAAGAAGAAGAAGATGACAGAGAAAGCTGCTGCAGAGAAGCAACCAGAAACAGAGATCTCTAGCCCGAAGAAGTTGAAGAAAAAGAAGAAGGCAACTCAAGCTGAAAAAGGGAAAGGAAAGGTTATAGAGGAACAACCAGAAGACAATGTGGAGAAAGCATTGCAGATCTACTCAAAGAATACTGCTCCTGATGAATCATGGTTCATCTCCAATACTTCAAATGGTAAGTGGCTATATGGTTTTGCTTCTAGGCCTATTGCTTTCTGTAGCTTTGTCAACATGCATGTGTTAACTGGAATTAATATCAATTGCATTACCCTGCTAAAGAAAAGCTCTTTGTGGTTCATGCTGAATCCTCCTGAGCTAGCATTTTAGGAATAGATGCGCTAGACGAAATCTAGTTTAGTATGAACATGTTTGGCTAGAACATTCGTTGTATTATTAATTGGATGTTTAATATAACGACGTCCCTAGATTTACAATTGTGTTGTTTAGCTTAAATATCCCTAGTACAATATAATGATTAATAGGACAATCATATATAGACTAATATGGGGTTGGATTGATATGGAGATATCATGATCCAACACATGGGTGTGCATTAAGGGTAATGGCGCACCGGATTGACCCATCTCCGAGAAAGCTACATACATGTTATGTAAAGTCTCAAGCGCTTCTCGTGGTGACAACGGTATTTTCATCCTTAGACGTACAGTCACTAGATTATCTAGTTGTGGATTATTGTGATTTTGGTAGCGTCAAATGCTACACCGTAACTGGGTAGCTATAACGGCGTGTACCGGATATAATAAGAAGAAAGCCTAGAAATCGAAGTAGATGTAGATAGAATTTGTCCCTCCCACATAACGGGAGAAAATATCCGAGGCCACTCGAGGGATAGTGCTTATGGAATGTCTGGCTAGACTCAAATAAATCAATATAGGATATTGATGTTATTTGCACGAATAAGGCTATTCCCAGGATCGAGAAACTATGGATTGGATATACGAGTGTGACTTGTATGTATCGTGTCCAATCTGGATATATAGACAAAGGGATGTGACAATTACTTGCACAAGGTTTGTCGGATGACTACTCTCTTAGTTGGCTAGAATGGATGTCTTGCTACAGACCGCTCCATATTAGCAAATTGTTTCTACCAACTAAATAGAACATATGGGGTCACACGCTAGATAGAGTTGAACTAGATTTGGGAATTAATTAATATGATTAATTAATTAGAAGGATCACGTTGCAACACCTTGCAAACTTAGTAGGACTAACATGCACGGAAGGGACTGATCCGATTTCATGTTGGATTTGGAAGGGCCTTTAGGTAGTTGACAAGGAGTTTTTGGACTATATAAAGGATACTCCTAGCTTAATTCCCAAACTAATGCTCATAACATAAGTTGAGTGGGAGGGACAAAGGAGAGAGAGCAAGACACAAGGAGGCCGAACCGACCCCCTTGGTCCCCCCCCCCTACCCGTCGGCCACAAGAGGAAGCCGAGAGTTTCCTTTGTGATCTCGTTGAGGGATATCTTCTTCCTCTTCCTCCGGTCCAAGCTAGCAATAAGGAGAAGGAATATCTAGATCTCAACACTAGGCGTGGATCAACCGTAGAGACGTGACACAATTCACGTTACAAATCATCAGAGGAAAAACCCTAAGGTGTGTAACATGATTCTTCCATTACCATCGTTATGATTCTCTTCCTGTGATCCTTGGAGGGTATTGAGTGGATAATTTATCTTTCCGCTGCACATCCATGATCAAAACGCTACAGTGGTATCAAAGCCACATGTCGTAGAACATATACGTGGTTTATGTGTTACGTTTTGATATTTTCACTTTAAATTTGTTGTTTATCGCGTAAAACGGACAAATCAAGCATATGATGCGATTTTTCAATAAACAAACAAAACAATAGTTTTTTTTGCATTGAATACATGAATTAGTGAGTTTGAGAAATTTTAAGATCTTAGATCTAGGGTTTGTGCACCAATTTGGAAACTAGTTTCATATTTGGAAACTTTTTTAACTTGGGGAACAAGGAAGGAGTTGTTTTGGAAACAACAAGGAGGTTCGGCCCCTAGGGACCGCCTCTCTCCCTTCCTTGCCGCCTAAGCCACCTAGACCAAGGGCCTAGGCCGTCGGCCGTCCCCACGGGTTGGGCCGACCGGCCTAGGCTAGGCCCGGGGAGGCTCCAAAGGGGTTCGGCCATATGATGGTGGGCCCCTTGGACCGTTTTAACCCAAGAAATCCTAAAATCAATTAAAAATTGACCAAGGACGTTAAATTTTGATTTTAACTGTTTATAAGCAAATCGCATGGTGGTTGGATATGGCCTTAGGATGTGGTTTTTGTGTGATTGTTTAAATTTGTGTTTTGGTTTACGGCCTGCGAGTCAATCAATTTAATATAATAATTAATTAGGGTTTACGGCCTGCGAGCCAATTTTTTCTCAACTTGTGAGATTTATTTTATTTAGTATAGTTGTTAGCTAGTACTAGATAGAATAGATTGTTAGCCAAGATTGAATAAAAGAAGCCTGAAGCCAAAAGAAGCCACAAAAGATGGAGCATGGAGCATTCCACATGACTATGAAGGATGAACCAAAAGATGAAGATGCATGGAGATGTGTTTGCTTTTAGGGTTCATGGATATTCCCATTGGCTTGGGAATATCTTAGTTTAGAAAATGCCATATTCAAATAACGTTTATTTTATTTTGTGGTTGTTTAGTTTTCTTGTCTTAGTATTTTGTGGTTGGTTTATGAATGATGCGTGCAATTAGGATAATAAGATAATTAACAACTCGGATCTATTATTTAGAGTTGTTCCCAAACTCAAAATAGATAGATCAGTTGATACGGATTAACAAAACAATTAAAATTTAATTTTAACATCCCTCAAAATTCTAAGATTGTGTTTTGTCTTCTCGTTGTTTTTACACTCATTGCTCGTGCATACAAAAGTAATACCACTTGGTTCATAATGATGCAATGCGATGGCACAAGCAAGTAATGTGCAATTGTTTAAATTAGAGTTTGGACATAACTGGGTTATTAATATAATTAAAACCTGGAGGCAATCAATTGGGATTATCCATGCGGATGGATAAATAAGGAGTTATTTGCCCAATTGAACCAAAAGTTGCTTGGCATGCAATTGGATTTGTTCCTACCTAAAGTAGTCAAATTTTGGGTTACTTGCCAAAGCAAGCTCAAAAGGAGATGAAACATTGCCTTCTCGTTATTTTTACACTCATTGTCATCATGATTTATCAAGCTCGTGCATACCAAAGCAAGGCGACTTGGTTCATAATGATGCAATGCGATTGCACAAGCAAGTAATGTGCAATTGTTTAAATAAGAGGTTGGACACAACTGGGTTATTAATATGATTAACACCTAGAGGCAATCAATTGTGATTATCCATGCGGATGAATAACTAAGGAGTTATTTGCCCAATTGAACCAAGTGTTGCAATCATTGACTGAGAGTTATCGATAGTTCATCATGAACTATAACATGCACGAGATCGTGAAAGCGCTGCCCGATTTATTCAACATGTTGAGGACAGCTGAACAAAACATCAACAAGGGTAAGGGCAACGCCATTATGATGGTACAGAAAGGAAAGGGAAAATTTTTTTCCTCATCCTCCAAGGGCAAAGGAAAGTCAGTTGCCAAGTCCAAGGAACCTGTTCTTAAGCCTGTTGGTGGCATTGCCAAATGTGTGACTAAAGGTGAGTGCCACTACTGCAGTCAGCCTGGACACTGGAGGAGGAACTGCCCAAAATATCTGGAGGACAAGAGGCTTGGAATAGTGATTCCACCACCACCAGGTATTTTTTTGTAGATATCAATTTAACTATCTCTACATCGTGGGTATTGGATACTGGATGTGGTACTCACATTTGTCGAAATGTGCAGGATCTGAAGAGAAGTAGAAGATTGGATAAAGGGGAGATAGACCTGCGCATTCGGAATGGAGCAAAGGTTGTTGCATTGGCCGTAGGCGTGTACGAGTTGTCTCTGCCTTCAGGATTAGTTTTAGAATTAAATAATTGCTATTTTGTGCCTGCTATGAGTAGTAACATTATTTCCATTTCTTCTCTGCAAAAGGAAGGTTTTATTATTTCAATATAGAACAATTGTTGTTCCATTTATTTTAATAATATTCACTATTGTAGTGCGCAATCATTTAATGGATTATATGTCCTTTATCTAAGCAATCAAGTATACAAAATTAATACTAAGAGGATTAAAATGAATGATTTAGATCCTGCTTACTTATGACACTGTCGTTTAGGCCACATAAACGAGAAAAGTGTATCTAGACTCCATAAGGATGGATTTCTAGACTTATTTGATTTTGAATCATAAGAGACATGTGAAGCTTGTTTATTGGGTAAAATGACAAAGTCCCCTTTAAATAAGAAATGTGAGAGGACTAGTGAGCAATTAGCACTCGTGCATACTGATGTATGTGGGCCATTTTCCACGCCTGCCAGGGGTGGTTACGTCTACTTCATTACATTTACTGATGATTTTAGTAGATATGGATTTGTATACCTTATGAATGCCAAATAAGAATCCTTTGAAAGGTTCAAAGAATTCAACAGTGAAGTAGAGAAGCAACTTGGAAAAAGTATCTAGGCTCTACGATCGTATCGTGGAGGATAATACTTGAGCCAAGAGTTTGACGACTATCTTTGAGAGTGTGAGAACGTGTCTGGCGTGTTTCTAGAAAGAGAGTTTGTCTCTAAAGAAGGAAGTACCACAAAGCATTGAAAGGGCCCGACTCTCAGAAGTGGCTTGAAGCCATGAGATCCGAGATGGAATCCATGTATACCAACAAATTATGGACATTGGTGGAACCACCCGAAGGGGTGCGGCCCATAGGGTGCAAGTGGGTCTTCAAGTAGAAGATCGAAATGGATGGTAATGTGATTATCTATAAGGGCCAATTGGTGGCTAAAGGATTCAGACAGATTCATGGTATTGACTATGAAGAAACCTTTTCACCATTCGCTATGACCATATCCATCCAAATCCTACTTGCCATTGCAGCATAATACGACTATGAGATTTGGCAGATGGATGTCAAAACAGCATTCCTCTATGGGAATCTCCTTTAGGACGTGTATATGATACAACCGGAGGGTTTTGAAGATCCAAAGCAAGCCAATAAAGTCTGTAATCTGCAACAGTTCATTTATGGATTGAAGCAAGCTTCTAGGAGTTGGAATCACAATTTCGATGAAGTAGTCAAAGTGTTCGGCTTCGTCAGAAACGAAGATGAGTCTTGTGTCTATAAGAAGGTTAGTGGGAGATCTGTAGCTTTTCTGGTCTTGTATGTGGATGACATACTACTCTTTGGAAACGACATTCACATGCTGCAACCTGTTAAAGATTGGCTAGGAAAGTGTTTCTCTATAAAGACTTAGGGGAAGCAGCCTATATACTTGGTATAAAGATCTATAGAGATAGAACTAGAAGACTGCGAGGCCTAAGTCATGTACATATATTGACAAGGTGTTGAAACGGTTCAACATGCAAGATTACAAGAAGAGATTCTTGCCCATGTCACATGGAATTACTCTTTCAAAGAGTGATTTTCCTTCCAATGAGATTGAGAAGGAAGACATAAGTAGAATTCCCTATGCCTCGTCCATAGGATCTATCATGTACGCCATGTTATGTATTAGACCAGATGTGTCATATGCCTTAAGTATGACAAGCAGATACCAATCTAATCCGGGTGAGAGTCACTGGATTGCAGTCAAGAACATGCTAAAGTACTTGAGAAGAACTAAGGATGCTTTCTTGATATTTGGCGGAGAGGAAGAGTTGCGTGGAAGGGGTTACACGGATGCAAGCTTCCAAACCGACATAGATGATTTCAGATCACAATCGGGATATGTGTTTTTCCAGAATGGAGTAGCGGTGAGTTGGAAGAGTTTGAAGAAAGAGATGATGACCGATTCTACAACAGAGGCTGGGTATGTTACTGAAAAAGGCGCAACAAAAGAAGCGGTTTGGATTAGGCAATTCATTTTTGAACTTGGTGTGGTTCCTAGCATTGTGGATCCAGTTGAGTTGTACTGTGACAACACTGGGGCGATCGCGCAATCAAAGGAGCCCCGGTCACACAAGAAATCCAAACACGTGCTCAAGAAGTTCATCTTATTCGATATATTATCGATAGAGGAGACGTTCGGATATGCAAGATTTTTACATATGAGAATCTGTCAGATCCACTTACAAAGCCGCTTGTTCAACACAAGCATGAAGGACACACTAGGAGCATTGGCATATGGGATGCATCAGATTGGCTTTAGTTCAAGTGGGAGAGTATTGGAATAGACGCCCTAGAGGCAATCTAGTCTAGTATGAACTTCTTTTGTCTAGAACATCCGTTGTATTATTTATTGGATATTTAACATAATGAAGTCCTTATATTTACAAATTTTGTTGTTTATCTTAATATCCCTAGTCCAATATAATTATTAATGGAAAATCATCTATAAACTAGCATGGGATTGGATTAATATGGAGATATCCTGATCCAACACATGGGTGTGCATTAAGGGTAATGGCGCACCAGATTGACCCATCTCCGAGAAGGATACATACATGTTATGTAAAGTCACAAGCGCTTCTCGTGGTGACAACGGTATTGTCATCCTTATACTTGAAGTCACTAGATTATCTAGTTGTGGATTATTGTGATTTTGATAGCGTCAAACGCTACACCGTAACTGGGTAGCTATAAAGGCGTGTATCAAATACAATAAGAAGCAAGCCTATAAATCATAGTACACGTAGATAAAATTTGCCGCTCCCACATAAAAGGAGCGAATATTCGAGGCCGCTAAAGGGATAGTGCTTATGGAATGCCTGGCCAGACTCAAATAAATCAATATAGGATATTGATGTTATTTGCACAAATAAGGCTATTCCCAGGATCGAGAAACTATTGATTGGATATTGGAGTGTGACTTGTATGTCTCGTGTCCAATCCGGGTATAGATACAAAGGGACGTGACAATTACTTGCACAAAGTTTGTCGGATGACTATTCTACTAGTTGGCTAGAATGGATGTCTTGTTAGAGACCACTCCATATTAGCAAATTGTTGCTACCAACTAAATAGAACCTATGGGGTCACACGCTAGATAGAGTTGAACTATATTTGGGAATAAATTAATATGATTAATTAATTAGAAGGATCTCTTTGCAACACCTTGAAAACTTAGTAGGACAAATATTCAAGGAAGGGACTAATCCGAATTCGTGTTGGATTAGGAAGGGCCTTTAGGTAGTTGACAAGGAGTTGTTTGACTATATAAAGGATACTTCTAGCTTCCTTCCCACATTAATGTTCATAACATAAGTTGAGTGGGAGAGAACAAAGGAGAGCAAGACACAAGGAGGCCGAACCGACCCCCTTGGTTTGCCCCCTACCCGTCGGCCACAAGAGGAAGCCGAGAGCTTCCTTTGTGATCTCGTTGCGTGATTTCTTCTTACTCTTCCTCCGGTCCAAGCTAGCAAAACGGATAAGGAAGATCTAGATCTAAAATCTAGGCGTGGATCAACCGTAGAGACGTGACACAATTCACGTTACAAGTCATCCCAGGAAAAAACCCTAAGGTATGTAACATGATTCTTATTTTACCATCATTATGATTCTCTTCTTGTGATCCTTGGAGGGTATTAAATGGATAATTTATCTTTCCGCCGTGCATCCATGATAAAAACCCTAAAAGCATAACCTAGTCTTACAAGATTTTTTTATCTTAAAATGAAGCAACTTAAGAATTCCCCACACTTGGTAATCAAGACTGTAGTTGCTGGTGTTACTATGGAGTTGGATCACTCTGAACTGTTCTAGGCTTTGCCAAGATGTATGACACACAGAGTCATCCACCCAAGAACGAGGCCTTGAAGTTGGCCAAACAGGTATTCTTTCTACCAAATGTTCCTGCATCATCCAAACAATTGACACACTCTGTGTTAAATGTTGAAGCTAAAGTGTTTTTCACTATATTGATGGGATGCATATTTCCAAGGTAACATTAAGGAGTTAATCACTGAGAGAATACTCTATATTATGTATCTGGTTATGCATGGCTATGAGAATGATCTGCAGAAGCATGTAATGGAGCATATGTTGTTCAGCGAAACAGATCAGAGAAAGCATCCTTTTCTTTATGCAAATCTGCTAACTCTGTTCTTTCAAAACCTTGAAATTCCTACTGCTGGCGAGGAGTCTGTCAATTCTGGAATTGGTGTGCTGAATGAGAAAGATTTTTGAGAAGATTGGAGTTGTTAAGACCAAATAAAATATTTGGAAGTTATATTCTTATTTGACAGAAGAAGAGCTCAATGCAAATAAGTTTGTCAAGCCCAAGACCTTGACCCCTACTTCAAGCCAGACTTCTCAACCTCTTGATTTATCTTCCATCCTTTAGAGACTTGATGGTCTAGAGATGGATAACAGTGAGATCAAAAGGAATTAACATGGGTTTGAGACTGATCTCTCACAGGTCAAATACATGGTGGAAACCATTTTTAGAAGCATGACTATGTTTGATGTTCCTGAGGATGAAGAAGTGCCAAGAAAGGTGGCTCGGAAAAAAAAATTCCAAGTGAACATTCCAACTAGGAAGAGGCTGCTCCAATCAAAGATAAAGGAAAGCATGTGGTAGTTGAACAAGCTGCTCAGGAAGGAGATGAAGTAAACAGTTCTGACTCAGATGACCTGCTGATTACTCTGAAGAAGAAAAAGAAATCTCCAAATACTTCCGCTAAGGACAAAATTGAAGAAGTGACTACTTCTGGTGAGAATGAAGAAGAACAAGAAGAACAGGATAAGACTGATGAAGACAGTGAGGAAGAAGAGGGAGATCAGGATAGAGATGAAGACCCAACCCCTTAATCCTGCTTACTCTTTCTTTACCATTCTTTCTTTTTCAGTTTTTAAGTTTTTATTTTCCAAATTTTCCAGACACTGATCCAACATCTTCTCATTCTTTTTGGTGAAAGTAAAAAAATGGGAGAAAAACTTTAGGATGTTTTGATTTTATTTCTGTTTAGATGACCTATCTTTTGGTCAGTAGGATTTTCTGCAACTTACTTGCAGTTGTTGATTTTGTTCATTAATAAGTTGGATCTTTTGGAATTACTGTGTTATTATATGTGTGAATAGTGTGCTAATCAAATTTTTTTGCGGAAACTAAGAACCAAACAGATGAGGTTTTGTCTTTCATTAAGGGGGAGATTGCAAGGCCACAGGTTTCGTAGACTTGAAATACTTAGGTATTTCAAGGCCTTGAACCAGTTTTAAAAGCTTTGAATCAGGTTTCACAGGCAGAGCAATTTCAAGGCCTTGAACCAGGATTCAAAGCCTTCGAACTGTCTGACCTACATACATGTTCTGAGGGGGGAGCTTTTCTAAACTCTTTTGATTTAATTTTATCCCTCTCACCCCTGTTCTTGATGTATTATTATTTGCGGATGAAAGAAAAAATGTTTTGATATATCTAACTTGTTTTAATCCATCATTTTGACTCAGCTTTGCAGGAAAATTTTATTTCCTATATATGCAGGATTTGTTTCCATATCTGACTTTTGAAGGAAGGAAATCACTTAGTGAAGATGATCCTGTGATCAATCAAAGACTTGTGACAGATTCTCAGAATACAATATCACAAAAATATCTCTGAATATTGTGATCAACTATCCATTGGAGAGAGCTGTTAAGAGAGTCAATTTGTTACCTACAAAATATAAATTTGTTGTTGAAAATATGGGAAGATTTTCAAAGCTTCAAACAATATAAATGGAGATCATTTTGAAGCAAAAAAACACAACACTCAATAGGCAAAAAGAGAGACACAATTCTGGATTGACAAGAATCATAGAAGTTCATGACTCTCACAATCCAACTCACGGAAGTTCACTGCATTCTTTACTGCAGTTCTACGCCCTAGTGTTCTTCTCTATTGTGCTTTATTGGTAGATAGTTTCTATAATACTTCTATACTTAATTCTCAAGGAATTTTCAAATTGAAAAATAGAGAATTCTTAGTTATTCAGTTAACTAGAGCAGGTACTAGATAGGTTAGGGAGAACCACAAGCTGTAACAGAGTAAGGCAATACTCTGTGCTTGAGATCTAGGGATTAGCTTTTGAATAATAGAAATTGAGTTGAAAATCCTGTAGGGATAAGATCCCTGAGGTAGAGACGTATTTCCAAGTGGACAGAACTCTATAAATCCTTTGTCTCTCGCATTTACAGTTCATTCACTTTCATAGCTTTTACTGCATTCAAACTTGTCTATTTTTCAAGGGTTTGAAACTCTTTTCAAGGCCTTGAAAAAGACTTGTCTATTTCATTGCATACTGTATTTCATTCCAATGGCTTGAATCTGTGTTCAAAGCCTTGAACTCCTTTGCAGTTGAACTAAAACTCTTTTCCTCCTCGAGTATTCCAAAAATTTTGCATACTCAATTCAACCCCCCCTCCTTCTAGAGTATATGTGCTGCATATTCATCTGCATACTCCCCTTTCAATATGTTATGATTTATGCTGAAATGTGCTCATGTGTATTTTTTGAGAATCACAGTATCAAATAGATTACGGTTTTTTCTTTCTTCAAGGGGGGGATTTTAAGTTCGTTGCAGGATCAAAACATGATATAGCTTGTCTATTTGAAGGCCTTGAAACAGCATTAAAAGCCTTGAAACAGACTTAGCTTTATATGCATAAGCTTAAGGGGAGTTTCTGATCTTAATCCAACTCCTAAACCCATGTGATTGATTAGTTGATACTTGATGATGAAAGACACGTATTTTGAAATAGTTTACACTATCTAATATCATATGTTTGATTTATTTTTGCAGATATATTATGTTTCGTATTTTATAGGAATTTGTTCCTAACTTATGTTTTGCAGATATGGTAACTGCTTGATGATTTGATTCTGTGATCAATTTGCTGCATTTAAAATCTTCCCTACATACTTTCATCAATATCAAATCAGAATCCCTGAAAATACTGAACTACAAGTCGTTGGAGGAATCTGTTAGAAGAGTCAAGATTTGAAACTGATTTTCAGGAATGTTTGTTGAGATGATTTTGGAGATCTTCATTCAAATCGGGTGTTTAAAAGGAGAATTGCTGTAGAAATTCACAGACACGACACAGAGCAATTCACAGAGACACTCAAATAAATTCAAGGATTGAAAAGAAACAAAGAAGAAGATTCATTTCTCTCAATCCAAGCTTTAGAAGAACACTGCACACTCACTGCAGAATCAGTTTCTGTATTCTTCTTTCAGAACTTCATTTGTACATCATTTTGATAATACTTCTAGTTCTCATTCTCAACGATTTTTCAAGGTGAACAATAGAGAATTCTCATTTAATTAGATAGCTAGAGCAGGTACTAGATAGGTTAGTGAGAACCACAAGCTGTAACCGAGTATGACATCTCTCTGTGCTTGAGGTCTAGAGCTTAGATGAGGACTAATAAGAATTGTGTTGAAAATCCTACAGGGAGAAGATCCCTGAGGTAGAGACATAGGTCCAAGTGGACTGAACTCTAGGTATCTTGTGTCTCTTGCATTTACTTTTCACTTGCATACTTAAAACATTTACAGCATTCAAAACAGTTTCATTTAAAGGGTTTGAAACTCATTTCAAGGCCTTGAAATAGACTTATTATTTCCTTACTCTAAATGTTTTCATTCCAATGGCTTGAAACTCATTTCAAGGCCTTGAATCTCTTTCCAAATCTTTTGAAACCACTATTCTTGCAAAGTTTAGCAAAAGTATACATACTCTATTCAACCCCCCCCCCTCTAGAGTTTTGATCCTGTATTTCTACCTACTGTAAACCCCATCATCTACCTTTATGAAATTGTTCATGAATTAGAAAAAACGATTATGTCCCTGCTATAAGTAGGTGCATTTTCATAGTTTCTTGTTTGGACAAGAAAGTCTCTCTATCATAATAAAGGACAAATGTTGTTCCATTTATTCTGATATGCATTATTGTAATGCAATTTTGTATAATGGATTTTATATCTTTGATCATGATTATTACATTTATAACATTTAAACCAAGAGATTTGCATATATTGATATGAACCTCACTTATCTTTAGCATTATCGCTTAGGCCACATAAATAAAAGATACATATATGTTAGTCCATATGAATGGATTTCAAGACACATTTGATGTTAAATCATATGGGATATGTAAGACTTATTTATGAGGCAAAGATATGATCTTTTGGTAATCATACATATTGATGTATGTGCGCCGCTAAGAACAAATGATAAAGGTGGTTTTCAGTATTTCAGAATATTTACTTATGGGATCAGAGAAATATGGATTTGTGTATCTTATGAAGTAACAAATCAGAATCCTTTGAATTGTTCAAGGAATTCAAGAATGAAGTAGAGAACCAGCTTGGCAAAAGTATTAGGTCTCTACGATTGGATAGTAGATGAGAGTACTTGAGCCAAGATTTTAACAAGCATCTATAGGATTGTTGGATATGATCCAAACTCGCTCCACCTAGCACGCCACATGGGTATGGCGTGTCTATGAGGAGAGTTCAAACCTTGTTGGACAAAGTTCGGTCCATGATGTAACAAACAGAACTTCCAGTTTACTTTCATGGGCTATATTCTAATTATAGCGAATTTCGCCCTTAACCTTGTTCCATCTAAATAAGTTATGAAGAGCGCCATATAAGATATGGACCGGCAAGCGTCCTAGTATGTCATTCATAAATAATTGGGGTTATGAAGTTCATGTAAAAGAGTTTACTGATAAACTTGGACCCAAGTCGAATAAATATTTGGTGGGATTGATGAAAAGGATATTATTTCTCCAATCCAATCGAGAACAAATTGTTTGTTTCTAGAATCGCTTTGTTTCTAGATAGAGATTGTCTCTAAAAGAAACAGTGGGAGGACAGTAGAACTTGAAGGATTTCAAGAACCACAACAGAACATTGATCCTTTACATGGAACATGAGTAGGATCACAAGGTGTTGTGGAGCAACCTACTCAAGTAACATAAGGACCTCGTAGGTCAGGTAGGATATGTCAAGGAGCTAGAGAAATATGGATTTCTCATAACCCGGTGATATACTGCTCATAGAGATGAGCCTACAACCTAAGAAGAGGTCACAATTGGGCAATACTCTCAAAAATGGCTTGGAGCCATGAGATGCGATATGAAATCCATGTATGACAAAAAAGTTTGGACTTTGCTGGAACCACCTGAAAGGGTAGGACCCATAGGGTGCAAGTGGGTTATGAGGAAACCAACATGGATGGTAATATGATTACTTTTAAGGGACAATTGGTTGGAAAAGTGTTTCTTGTGAGTTCATAGTATAGACTATGAAGAAATCTTTTCCCCAATTGTGATTCTTAAATCCATTAGCATCTTGCTTGTAGAAATCTGTCTATAGATTAAGTCAAAGCTTCTCGGAGTTGGATTCTTCGAATTGATGATGCAATCATAGGAGTTTGGTTCCATCAAAATTGAAGATGAAGCATATGTTTACAAGAAGTTTAGTGGGAGCATATTTATATTTATGGTCTTGTATGTAGAGACATACTAATCATTGGGAATGATGACCCTACTTTGGAATCTTATGTAGATTGACTAGGGAATTAATCTTCAATGATAGACTTAGGCGAAGCGACCTATGGAGATCTATGGAGATAGATCAAGATGGTTGTGCGGCTTAGGTCATAGTACATAAATTTTCAAAGGTGTTGAAATGATTCAACATGCAAGAACTTTGATTCTTACCTATGTCACATGAAATTAGTCTTTAGAAGACTAATTGTCTTTCCAATTAGATTGGGAAAGGGACCGTATCAATGAGATTCACCATATACGCCATGTTATGTACTAGGCCATACGTGTCATATGGTATGACACAAAGATACCAGTCAAATCCAGGTGAACGTCACTGGATAATTACCAAGATTATCCTTAAGTACGTGAGAAGAACTAAAGGATGAATTCTTGATATATGAAGGATAGAAAGGCTCCATTGTAAGGGGCTATAGTGATGCGAACTTCCAATCTAACAATGAAAATTTCAGATTATAAGTCAAGTTTTATGTTTTTCACTATTGGGAGAGACTATGAGCTGGAAAGGTTCCAGGCAAGATTCAGTCACTGATTCTAACATAACGGACTAAGTGAATTACTGCATAAGATGCCTTTACTAAGAATATTCAATCTCAATCAAATTGTTGATAGAGGAGACATGAATATTTGCGAAGTACCAGAACATGCCTCTACCTTGCATAGTGAAAGCGTGAGGGTTGCTCTAGATCAATGGGCATATGATGCAGGAGATTGACTCTAGTGCAAGTGGGAGACTGCTGGAATGATGCCCTAGAGGCAATCTATTTTTGGTGACATTTACGGATTTACGATTCATTATGTTATCGATATAGAGATATAATAACATGAATTAAGTCCTTAGAATATAAGTGTTGTATTCTTAAATATCCCCAGTCAATTATAATTATTAAAAGGAAAATCATCTATAGAGAAGTATGGGGTTGGATTGATATGGTGATATCACGATCAAACACATGGGTATGCATTAGGGGTAATGGCATACTGGATTGACCCATCTCTGAGAAGGCTACATACTTAATTCTGTAAAGTCACAAGCGCTTCTCGTGGTGACAACGGTATTGTCATCCTTAGAATTGAAGTAACACGATCATCTAGTTGTGGAATATTTTGTTTTGGTAGCGTCAAACGCTACACCGTGACTTGGTAGTCATAAACGCGCGTATCAGACACAATATGAAGCAAGCTTAGATATCGTAGTGATATAGATAGAATTTGTCCCTACCACATAACGGGAGCAAATATCCGTGGCCACTCGAAGGATAGTGCTGATAAAATATCTGACCAGAATCAAATAAATCAATATGGGATCTTGTTGTTATTTGCACGAATAAGGCTATTATGAGGATCGAGAAACTATGGATTGTATATAGGAGTGTCACCTGTTTGTCTCGTGTCCAATCCGGATATGGAGACAAAGGGATAGGAGAATGCTTGCACAAGGTTTGTCGAATGACTATTTCTATTAGTTGGCTAGAATGGATGTCTTGATAAAGTCCACTCCGTATTAGTAAATATTTACAACCAACTAAGTACAAACCTATGGGGTCACACGCCATATGGATTGAACTAGACTTGGGAATTAATTAATATGATTAAGTAATTAGAAGGATCAAACGCAACCACTTGCAAACTTAGTATGACTAATTTGCAAGGTGGACTAATCCATGTATAGACATGATTAGGATTTTCCAAGGTGGACTAATTCATGTAGAGACATGATTATGACTAATTTGCAAAGAGAACTAACCCATCTATAGACATGGTTAGGACTAGTTTTCAAAGGGGACTAATCCTTACATGAGTAGGATTAGGAGAGGGGTTCTTTATGTAGTAGGACAAGGAGTTGTTGGACTATATAAAAGAACACTCCTAGCTTATTTTCTCGACACATCTACATACTTTCAGTAAGAGAGAATAAAGCAAGGAGAAAGAGAGCAACAAAAGGAGGGCGAAACCCCCCTTTGTTGCCCCTCTACCCATCGGCCACATAGAGGTGGCCGAACCTCCTCTTGGTCTTCCGTTGCGTGATTTATTCTTCCTTTTCCATCGTTCCTATCTAGCACAAGGATTTGGAAGATCTAGATCTCAATCCTAGGCGTGGATCATCTGTAGAAACGTGACAATATTCGCGTTTGAAGTCATCACAAGAGGCCTACAAGGTACTTGTTATGAATCCTTTACTATCGTTATGAATTCTCTTCCTGTGATCCTTGCCGGGTATTGTGCGGTTCTTGTTATTGATTAATAATGTTGCGTAATCCGTCGCAAAACCTTACAGACCGTTGAGTACATAATTGACTTTTGAGTTTACCGTTGACCGTACAATTGACTATTTAGTTCATTGTTGACTTTCTTTGGCTGAACCTAATAGTGTCACCAAGTGGTAGCCGCAAAGTTGACCGTTCACTACATAATTGACTTTGTAGTTGACCGTTGACCGTAGAGTTGAGTTTTTAGTTCATTCTTGACTATCTTTGGTTGAACCTAATAGTGTCACCAAGTGTTCGCAACAAAGTTGACCGTTCACTACATAATTGACTTTTTAGTTGACCGTTGACCATACAATTGAGTTTTTAGTTGATTGTTGACCTTGTTTGACCAAACATGTTAGTTTCTCTAATTGGACACTGCAAATTTGACTAAATATTTGACTTTTGCCGTGACCGTATGCCATAGAGTTGACTTTTTTGTTCACCGTTTACTCTCTGACCGAACCTATTAGTTTCTGCAAAGTGGACCGTTGGCTGCATATTGACTTATGAGTTGACCAAGGACAGTACAATTTACTTTTTAATCAATTGTTGACTTTTCATCGACCCAACCTATTACTTAATTACAATCTACGCGTTTTACGCCAATTATCAACAAACAATCAATTGCCATTACTAAACTAGAAGTCACACAATTTTACAAATTATTAACAAGCAATCTGTGAGTCGTTACACACTTGATTAGAGAGTTCAAAATTAAATGATGTTACAAAACACATTGCAACAAATTCATAATATATAATAGTAAATATCCAAACGACATTTAAAAACCTTGATTTCAAAAATATCACTACGAAAAAATTATACATGCGACACAGAAGCACAAAAGAAATCCCACACTGCCGGAAAGTAGCAAGTTATTCTTTGGTGTAGACGTAGCACGTCCTGCAAAATAATTGGATGGACCAGCACAACGGCGTTCCTGATTTGCCAACAAGGCATTTGTAGCCACTTTGTAATATGCATACTTGTGAAAGAAAGCGCCTTTTTATCATGTTGTTTGTTGCTAACACTCTTCCCATGTCTTATAGGCCGCTTTGTCGGCCAACAAATACGACATAGTAAGTCTGTTTGCGATTCATTGCCACAAGACAGCACACAAAGACAGTCAATAACAGATACTGATGAGGAATAAACTAATTCAATATGGCACTCAAGTACTAAAATGTTAAGTCAATAGCAAATTATCTAAATTCTTACAATAGCCAAACTGTTTAAAGAATAGTGATAGCATATCTGTAACTGAATACAAAATAAGAGATGAGCACAGGCTGCAAAAAGAAAATGGCCCCTTCATGCGTATTACAATATCTCAAGTGATCGATGGATCCATATCAATACGGCCTCTTATGATCATTGATATAATCTGGCCTGCTTAACATCTCATACAAAGCACAGTCAGAACTATCAAATACGTTCAAATTTAAAGCCACAATCAGTAGCCACACATAGCATAGGTCACAAAAGATTCACAGAAGATAGCACTGGAATAGAGATAGGCATGAAGCAACATAACAGAAAATACTCTTCTGGAATACAGATTCATTCAGTTGGTTATCAGAGATGAACACTTGACAATTCTAAGAAAACACACGTAGAATGAGGCCCGACAACTATTAATGAAAAGCAAATAAACGATGTTACAACGAGACACCACATGTAATTACGCCATAAGAGATACTGTAATACAATCCCAAACATTCGATACGGAAAGAGGCTCTGATCAGTCATGAAAAGGAAATAAGAGTTAATCAAAGGCTCCAAAAGGATTTTGCCATGCATATTATACACTCTAGCTATTAGCCTCAACGAGTGAATTCGATAGATCCATATTTAAAATCACAGACTCTTTAGTGAGCATGAAAAGGCCCAAATTTGTACTCATGGAAAGCAAATGAGAGATGATCACCGGCAAAAGGATTTTGCCTTGACCTTATGACACTCTATCAGCTTCAAAGAGTGAATTCAATAGATCCATAGCATCACAGACTCTTCAGTGAACATGACGATGCCGACTCAGATCGGTACTCATCAAAACTAAATAAGAAATGATGACAGGCTGCAAAAGTATTCTGCCTTTCCATGCATATCACAATCTATCGGCTTCAATGGGTCAGTTCTATAAATAGATCCAAATCATGAGGGCGTTTGAAATTCTAACAAATATTCACAGCTAATGCAACCACAAAGAACACAAATAGCTATATATATAGATCAGTTAACAGGTGTACTGCATGTACCACGTAATGTGTTGTCCAAGTAAATGAGACGTAAAAAGTTATTTCACCAGGAAAATGGAATGCAAGCAGCAAAGAGCCACTCTGACTTTAAAACTTTAATTTCGTAAATATAAATTCGGATACATAGACTATCAACTAACTTAGTTTCATCCAGCACACTTGGAAACATAACATTCTTACATCCAAAAGTATCACACAACTTCATGCATATCCCAAACAATTCAAAATTATAGACACTAGCATATCACCCCGCATGTCAGTAATTCACATATTCAAATGAAAATTTTCATCTTTAAGACAAACAAGAAAATAAAACCCACACAGAAAAAAGAAAAAAAAAAAAAACATAACAAGTTGTTGGAATCAAGAAAAAAGAAATCCCCAAGTACAATACCACTAATGCATCGCAGCAACAGAAGCCCCATATACAGATAACCTAATATATTAATTGTAAATCAAATCAGTGAATTCTTACTTGATTATTGGGGGCAAAAAGTAGCTTCGACTTCGATTCTTCCACGAAGTTCTTAGCAATTTCGATCGATCGATGGCAACCGGACCCCTGTTAGGGTTCCAGATCTAAGTGCCTAGTCTCTCCCTCCCTCTTTCGATTGACCTAGCTCTCACATCATAGAATAATAGGCTCGTGGTTATGTTGCTAGGGTGGGATTATCGATCGATGAAGAAAAGATGATGAGCTAGAGATCGAGGAGAAAAGAGGCTTATGAAATCGATCGATTTTCCCGCGGGTGTGTGAAGAAGAGAAGAATAGAGATCGATTTGCCTGCGGGGTGTGAAGAAGAGAAGAAAAAATATCTAGTGCTAGAGATCGAAATGTGAAATAATAAGTTGAAAATTTAGATCCATTTGTCGCGGGTTTATGTTTTGGTGAATTGATGAATGGGTTTTGGCTCTAAAAATTTCGTGAATTGATATAGTTTCCCCCTCCAAAATGTTTGCTAAATTTTCATTGGCCGCCCAATATTATAATAGGTGACCTAAATTTAGTAAAAATTTTGTTTTTTACCACAATTGTTTCATATAATTTTAATTTCCCCCCAAAAGTTTTGCCAAAATTGTGTTTAGATCCATTGGCGACAATACTACACGTCCTTGATAATTTTGGATTTCGGATGACTAGTCGTTTTCCTATGAAAAAATCACACTTGGTCTTAAAAAATCTGAAAGACGACCACCATGACGACAAATAGAAAAAAACGACGGTTTGTTCCGCTTTTAAAGACCATAATCCTGGTTGTCGGAATGAAACTGGTCGGTGAAAGCAGAATTTGTTGTAGTGTTCACTGGATTGGACTATTTGTAACTTAATACTAGTTCAACCTTAATATTGAATTATTATTGCACAAAATCAAACATAGTATTTATTATGCACGCCCTTTCCCAGCAAAAACAGAATAAGAACTAGAGGTTTCCTTGGAATGAGAGTTATCTTTCAGAAATTGGTATGTTTCGTTCGCTATCTAATGAGAAGGCTTTCACCAATAAAGGATCAGCCGCTCAACCAGGAAATATTATTACACTGCAGAAGCTCACGCTGGAGCTATTCAATTTAGCATCCAAAATGGTCTCCAATGTGTGTCATTTTAGGTAATCTATATATAATATAATATAAAAGCAAAAAAGTGCCGAGAGCGATCGCAATTACCATTTGTCCATTTATTATTAATTAGGTGTTGACATATGTATACTTACATGGACTTTCAACTAATGAAAAGTATTTAAGGTGCCAACATATCAAAGTAAATCTACAATATGTCAATGACTCATCATGTAACTTCCATAGTAATTACCAATTAATTTCTTAACTTGTCAATTGATAGCCACAACTAATAATTCATTTTATTTTATGAGTTATAAAATGACATAGTTCAATTTTTGTGAATAGTTTTTAAACTATTAATTTTTCTTAGGTGGACTTTTTTAAATTTATAAACAGCATCCATCACCCAATTAATAGCCACCACTAGTTATTTATTTTATTTTATGAGTTATAAAACGACATAATTTAATTTTTGTGAATAGTTTTTTATACTATCAAATTTTTTTAGGTTGACTTCTTAAATTTATAGACATCCATCATAGTGTATATATTGTTCTTCATAAGAGGGTAACCTGCACTTATACTATACTATTCAAAACTATCCACTCATTTTCTATATAAAAATATTTATTATGTAAAAACAATAATGTTTCATAAGAATGTGATGTGACTAATACTTGAAGTCAATTTGTAGTCCAATACAAATGAATTAAATTATAATGTAAATTATTAGCCAAATACATTAATTTACTGATACCACAGATCTAATATTACAGTAATTATATAATAATATTCAAGGTTTAGCCCATCAAGTCTATAATTGATATTATGTTATTTTTCTATTAGATCCAATCCTCATATTTAATAGAGTTTTCAAGAAACTATAATTGTCAAATTTAGAAATGTGTGTCATACAAATGTTATAGCTCATATTCATTGTATAATGCATCAAATAAACAATATATATGTTACTAATTTTGCCTCATTGTATGCAATTATATGAAATACACGTGATTACTAAAATTTCATGCAAATTACGAAATGACAGTGTAACTTTTCTAATTGATTGTCTCTTATATATATTTAGTGAATTAGTTAATAGAAATATTAAATACTTATATAGATAAGAGATCGTAATTAAACATATTTTGTTATTTGATTAGCACATGCAGCAGTTATGGGGGACTTGAATATTTCTTAAAATTATATAGTACCTTCTTAGCTGAAATAGAATAAAAAGTATATTAGAAGACTCACAAGAATGTGCAAGGTTTTGGAGGAAGTAGAGGACTAGAACATAGTTATTTTGAAATTGAATTATTGATAGATCGATTGATAAATATACAAGATTTTGAAAGTTCATTTACAAGTTAGCATTTAGCATAGCGGCGAAAGAAAAAATTCTTGACTTTCCTTTGAATCTCCGAATTAAAGAAGATAGAAAGTAGTATGAATACACATGAAAGATCAATAATTCTAGGCATCAATCACGATCTTTGGCGGGTCAATGTAAGCTAACACACTAACTATCGCATATACATACACACATACATATATATATACTAGGGTTGCCTCGCGCGCGTTGCGCGCGCGGCACCGGAGTGTTCGGCGTAGATATTTGTTGTCGATTTGATTTTCTACCAATGAATAAGATGCCTAATGCAGTAGGTAATTATTTTTGGAAGAGTTTACTAAATAAATACAATGGGAGAGACGTTATTGCAGCAATGAAAATTTTGAATTCAGAAATAAAGGATAACAGTAGTAGAAACATCACAGCAGAATTTAACCGGTACATGATTTGCAGCTTCATTTGCCTTGTTTGATGGTGTCTGAATTGTGATGGGGTTGCATTGCTGTGCTGATATCCTTTTGTTAGGTGTTCTGGATACGGCGAATTACCCACCTTGTTAATCGGGGATTCCTGTTTTGTGTGCACCTGAGCACGCGGACGTAGAATTTTGTGGTTGGGCTCTTTGCATTTGCTGATGTTATGAGATTTTGCTGTTCCTGAGAAGGAAGCAAAGCAATTACTGTAGCTGTAGTTACTGTGTGTTGTAGTGTTAGGGATTGTATATATTAGGCAATGATAGTACCTGTTCAGTCATTGTTGACATTGCTGCAAGTGTGCTGTCCAAAAAGGTTTCGACAGGGAGCCCAAATATTGTAGCATCCATAATTCCAGTTTCATCTCGGAGCCCAAATATTGTAGCATCCATAATTCCAGTTAGGATCCAGTTTCTGTTAGCGTGTATGTGTGTGTTTTCCTGGTATAGAACATGTTGATGTAGCTATATGTAGTGGATATGCCGTGCAGTAGCAAAAATGTTGCATATAATGTATGTTGTGTTTTTTTATCTAACCATGGTATTATGTTGCAGTTAGCATTGCCACAGTTATTGCAGGTTTGACAGATACGTTCACATTTGCAATGTCGGCAGGCATTGAACCACGGTTGTTGAGTTGTCGGTATTGCAAGTATCGAAACACTTAACCATGTTTCAGCATACAGCGGCTGTTACAAGATTGAGTATACTGTACTTCATTTGTAAGTATCACAATTGTAAATGAATAAGTGAATTGAACAAATGTCTTACCAATGTTCGTCTTGCATCTGATATATTGTTGACCTGCATTGGAAGTTGTTGTATTTCTTCTGTGTATTGATCGAAGTTTTGTTTTATCTGTGAACTGTTTATATAGTGTGTTATGTGCTGTGTACTCGGTTAATTATATTGTGAGCGATAAAATTGCGCACACTTCAACATTCATTGAATATTTACTATGATCAGATGGATGTTGCAAGATTGCGGAGATTTGCAGTGAATGCAGGTATGAGTGCTCCATTATCAGCCATGTGATCAATACGTGTTGTGTTGTTGATGCCAAATGTTTGGATACAATATTGTTGTATGCCAAGTGTTTGTATTGCATGTTAAATCAGAATTTTGCATGGTTGCAACTTGTGATATTGAGCTGTCAAGAAGGAAGAGAAAATGTCAATATTAGAACTGGAAGCAGCAGATTCAGTAGGCTGGAACAATGCATATGTTGGCACACAATTTTTAGTACATTGGTAAGCTACCCAGTATGTTGGCTAACCACTGTTAACGTTGAAAATTAGATTGCAAATACATATGGTACATGATTGACATGGTGTGTAAGTGGTTTATTTGCGATATTTATATGGTTTGAAATTGTGTTTTTCTTAGCCATATCAGCAAAACTACTGTATGTGATGCCGGATAACTGCAAATCCACAGAATTTGAAATGGCATTTTGGTACATTGACCAGCAGAAAATCAGTGAAAGATTGGGGATTTGCAGGTGATAATGAAACTATTCAAACGGTGGAACACGAAGTCAGTGATGAGGAAGAAGGTGACGGAAGCTGAGGATTTAACACAGCAAGTATTGTATTTTCTTGCAGAATATGTAATTATGAAGTAGTAACTTCTTATATATGATGAGTGCAATTACTTTTGTAAATTGGGAAACGATGCCCATTTATGTAAACATGTCTGCAACTATTATATCCTGGATTATGTGGAGCGGGATGAATATTTTTGTGTGAATGGTTAGGTTGTTAATTAGTGTTTGCAGTTTGGTTGATGTGGTAGTTGTTTTGAAGCATTCTGGCGTTATTTATATGTTGGGTGTGTCCACCGTCGTACATATGTTGGCATAATATCTGTTTAACGGAGGTAGCGAGGAATTATTTATATTCTAGTTGAGACATCGTATTATGTAGACTAAATTACAATATATTGTAGACATCTGCCGACAACAGAGCTTCGATTCCAAAAACATACAAGACGAATTTGGCATCTTATTTAGTTTATTTCGTCCAACGATCATATATTCGTCCTTGTGATCATGCATCAAGCTTCGACCACGTAACGTACAGTCCAACAATTGATTGGGAACCCGTTTCCATTGTGCACCGGGAAAGGAGGAAGTAAAATCTTTATGCTACTGTTCATATTAACGGTCTCCAGAACACTTTGTTGTTCCTGGAAATCATTACAGTGGTAAAGATAATGAGCTGTTTTGTTGTGAAGTATACTTTCGTACGGGGAAATTGTGTTTGATACCTCAGTTGACATTGACGACATGGTTTCTGCATTTTTCCGTAATACAGTGTCCACTGACTGTCCGAAGATGCGTTCCTCGAGTTCAGCGTTACCGTCGTGAAGCTGCACGGTTAAACGCCCCCTGGGAAAAAGAACAGAATTAACATTTGGAATCTAGATTTCATTTTCTCTTAAAAACCTTGTAAAATTCATCTTCTACGAAATTATATCAATACAGTATACGACATATTGGTTGTCAGTGTTATTATATACCATGGTATAGCATCGCAGTCATTATTTTGGCAGGTCGAGCATTGAAATATGTTGTTTGGAGAACGATTTGCAACACGATTACAGAACTTGCATGCGTAATACCATGCTCGCTGATTTGTTGGTAAAGCATGAAAACTGGCGTTTACCCAAATTTCGCGCACTGTATGCTGCAGTAGATCATAAAAAGCATACAATATTAAGTGAAACTGTTGGAAAACTGTATTAGTTAGTGGGTGATAAGTGTTCATTAGCGAAGAAAATGCTTACCGACAATGTTGGCAGATCGACTATTGCACAAGGCTTCATTTCTTGTTGATATGGATGATCATAATCCAAGTTTCGAGCTTTGGTTGAACTGTTGTTCGAAAGTGCAAACAAAGCTTCTGGGAGGAAGTAATGTTGCTTTGTTGCTATGTGGTGTGGGAAAAATTGGTTTGTATGATAGTATTTATAGTGACATTGATTACAGGGGTCGTTGGTCATATGAATTCTGTGTGTTATAATTATATAATGCTCTGTGCTGAATGTTTTTTCCTGTTTAGTTATGACCATTACATGCAATGTCACTCTCAGCTGATGATGTGAATAACAAAACGTAGGAATTTTTAGATAATTGTTTTGTATTGCCATTCAATAACTCTTCTTATACCCAAATGTAACGAATTTATATTAAAAGGAAAGCAAAAAAAAAAAATCGTGTTTTTCGCCATTTGAATTAGCTAGTCTGAGGCGCGCAGTTATGGTTACAAAAGTGTAAGTGATGCATACCACTGGAAATGGAGTAGGTATGTGGTCATGAAGATCGTGAAACTTTGAAATTTTAAAGTTTTTTTTCATATTGATGTAGCATAACTCATTTTGGGTGTAGTTGTAAATTGTCATTAAAAAATTTATATCTCTTTCTAAGTGAAATTACGTGGTATGAATGGCCTAGTCGCGGACGAGATAAATCAACACAATGTAAAGTATTGAGGATGGAGTAGTACTGTGGTATTAAAAAAAATACATGTTATTAGGAAAAAAATATTGATTGAATGGGTCAGTACATTGTCCATAGTCACATGTGCTATAACATTCAAATTAGCTGATGCAGGCGGTAATGTCAAAAGTTGACAAATTTTCATATGGTGGCACACAGTTCAAGAACATCGGGAAGCTACTCGTTCAACTGTGTAAATAATTTAGATCGCTTTTTTTATTTCTTTCCGCATAATCAGTTTGTTGAACTTGTTGTTGTTTTGTTACAACAGACTGATTTGGATAGCAAAATAATAAAATTTATTGATAATCTCTTCACAACATGATATGATACATTTTGCTGAGCAATATTCTCGAAAAATTATCGAAAATTGACACTGGATTGCTATTTCGAAAACCAGTTGAATGTGATGTAACAAATATATATGATGCATATCGGTGCATTCAATAGACCCTTTTAGCAAATACAAGCATGCCGAGCCACTTTTGAAGCTATTTTCAGTTAGATATTCACATGATAAATATGTAAGGATAAGAACTGAATATACAACATATATATGCAAATAAGATGCATTTTCCCAACCCGAATAGTTGTTACAGCATAGAATAAATAGATAACAGTCATGAACGTAGTAGTAGCGAATACAGGGATGGGATTAGAAGTACTACAGTAGTACAGTTATACATACAATTACAGTATGATAGATGCAGCAAAACAACAACAGTTCAGTAGCGGCTACATAAGTAGGCAAGTGCGCTGAGTTAGTTGTTTGACGAGATATGATCTAATGCCTTCCTTATGCTGTGAACACAACAACTCGGAATTTTGGGATACTCGCATCAACCAGCTCGAAAACACACGCATCCCCCAAAGTAAGGCCTGCATATTGAGTAAAGCGATACCAGAATATGCGTCGTTTGGTGTCGTCATCAGAGGGGTAGTCGCACCGGAATTTCCAGGTTGTGTCACGTATCTCATTCTCAACTTCGATATGGCTTATGCATCTCCGAGGTAACTTCTTGTAAACTTCACAGGGATATTCTGCACTCATCATAAGTAGTCATTAAGCAGTGAGTAACATGCTGAGAAGATATGTAATCCGATACAACTATGAAATATGAATTCTTACCACTCCAGCCCGTGATGTTATGTGAGTTTTTGAAATTTTAACTGAAAAGAAAGGGGAGGCCCTGCTCAGCATATATGCATCAGCCTTTTCCATCGGATCAGGAGTTTGATTCACAGCTTCATCATCATCAAGTTGTTGGGGAAGAGATTCAACCTCAGCAGTAGACATATATTCGTCAGCCTTTTTCATCAGATCAGGAGTTCCATTCACAGCCTCATCATCATCAAGTTGTTGGGGAAGAGATTCAAGCTCAGCAGCAGACAGATTGAATATTGTAACTTTGAAGTTGGATTGGCCTTTGTATTCAAACACAAGAAAGTATCCATAGGAGAGTGAATGGTGCTTAACGAATTCCTTCCAGCCTGTTGATAGGAAAACATTTCTGCCTTTGCATTTAATCTTCATTTCCCATTTGTCGCCATTCCCATCATAGATTTGGGCAGTAGGCCCCAAATCGAAGTGATGTCGCCGGGTAAATTCATCAGGGAGCCTCTGCAGTTTAAGTAAACAATGTTGGTATATTTATTACAGCAACTATGAATGTATTGTTTGGTAATCAATGAGAATGATGAAATGGAAAAAATATGGGTAAGAGAAGCCAACCAAGGTATCAGTTTGGGTCTTCATGTTGATGAGAATTCGAAAGAACTTCATAAACAGTGTTCGTTGCAGCAGACCTGTAACTTCCATATGAATAGATTGATTAGTTAATAATGGGAAGTCCGAATGCAGCAATTGAGACCGCCGTAATGGAGGCAAATATGTTTGTTGCAGATCTTCCTGGAGCCCGAATACAAAACACATCAAATGAACTGTTGATATGTCGAATATGAGAACCAAATATCATGGTAACTTCATCTCCTGTTGCTGGAACTATTTTGCCAAGATACCGACATTCAAATGTTTGCCACAACATAGGCACTGACTATGGGCTCCAGACAAATCAGCTAAGAAATTCAACGGTATGTAACAGTAAAAAATGTAATTGAATGCTATGGTTATACAGTTTATATTGGCACCAAGTAAACATGTAATTATATAAAGCAGTACAGATAATGTCTATGTTCTGCAATATGTATTGGGGAAGTTAGCACAAATAAGCCAGCAGGTAGTGTTTCCATTGAAATTAATATCACGCAACTGATATGCAAATATGAAACACATATGCGAAGTTCAGCAGACAGCGGCAACAACACCGATAACGTTAAGGTCGAAACAATATAATAATCACAATAGTAATAATAGAATTCCTAACAATAGTACTAATAATAATAATACTGGGAAGGAGAAAAAAAAAAAGTAGAGCAGATGAAAATAATTCCCATAATAACAATAATAAAAATAATAACACGCATATTAACAATGATGAGAAATAATAATAATAGTAATACTAAGAAAAACTTTGGCTAGAAAAGGGGCACACAGAGATGGTCACACAGAGGTAGAGAAAATGCAAACACACATACAATATTCATAGCAATATGAATCCTTAAGAGGGGATGTAGTTTCACAGAGAATATGAGATTAAGATAGATGAGCAGTACATCTCTGAGATCGTGCATGGACAGATCTGGGGAGTGTCAAACATTAGCAAGAACATAGAATCGAAGATGAAATTGCAGGAGGTAGTAGCAAACCCAAAATTGTAGCGGTAGCAAGTTTTTCAACAGCTGTATATAACAAATCGAATACTAAATCAAAATCATAACAACAACTAAATCGGATTAGGGGAAATGAAGACATACCTCTACAGAGCGACAACCAACCAGAGGAAACCGAATAGCTGCTTTGTGTTGGTATGAAGAAGGTGAAATATGTTGAAGGAGCAGTAGAAGAAGTTATTACTGCACAATTTAGTAATAATTTAATTGAAATTGCAGTTTGGACCTTCCAATTATGAGTATTTGTTTGCTCTTTATGGTTGTTGATGTGTGTGTGTGCTTATATATTTTTCCTTTCTTCTTCTTCTATCCAATTTGAATCTTTATAAATATATTTTACCTCCGAAATCTAATTTACGTTGTTCTTGATCTCTTGACGCAGTTGGTTTTCTTACTAATTTGTATTTCGTTATACCAATCTGCAATAAGTATATATGTATTTATGATATGCAGTTAACCTGCTTTAACAATACTATATATCGATTATATAAAATATGCCCAATATATGACATAGACTTTATATATTACATGATTGCTGCGAAACAATAGTGTGTCACATTTTTCCCCAGTTCTATTTGGATATTATTTTGAATGTTATCAATGATTTCAATTTTTTTCCAAATTCAGACGAACGAAATCAAATCAGACTGGCATTTATAATATCGTAATAGAACAATCCGTGTGACTTCAGTTAACATGTTTTAACCAAAATATATATTGAGCACAGAATATGTACCGATTCTATAACATATACACTTTATATGTAGATCACAACATTTCTCCGCAGATGTAAGCTTTAAAAAGCAGCAATAATACGCTTACATATAAGAATTGGTGCATGCAGCAAATATCGGAATGTTTGATATTTGTACCTGCTAAATGCATTTAAATAAACTGTTAGAATGGTTAACAAACTACAAATTAAGACCAAACCCAGAAATTGCATATGTTGAACAGCAAACACCACACCATATACACAAAAACAAAATATGCACACATATATTCCCGGCAGAAAGAGCTCTATGGGACAGAACATACTGCAGTTGAGATACTATTTACATAACTAGAGTAAGGTACCGGGTGCTGACATGAGAATGCAGTGCCTACAGTGGCACAAAACGATATCTACGGACATACCATATTACAAAAAATGATTTGCTAACTATGGACTCCGACGTTAAATCTATACTTGCGATTCCCCGAGTTCAATAGTCCACAAAAGGCAGGTGGATGGTAGCTGCAGCAGTAGCACATAACATCGACAGACATTTACGGACGTCAAAAATCATTACTGATTACAGTATATCTATATACGGATCTACTAGCATACAAAATCATAGCCTCCACACCAGTAACCACGCAAATCGTTTCTAAGCACGTTCCAGTTGACGCAGTGTCCACTTGTTTGCCCAGCGTTTGTTTTTTCTCTTTGAGACAGCAAGACGGAAGTAGTATTTTCTGTTCAAGCTGTTTTCATTTGCTTTTGAAATCACATCAGTTTGTTCCTGCACACCAAACGCACCAAATGCATATACTCCTGAATACTGCGTGTATTTGATATGGAGGATGCAATTAGATTTTCGACGTTGAATTATAATGATATAACACTGCATTACTTACAGTTTCAGTCATCGCAGATAGAATTGCAGAAGTTTTCTCCAACACTGTGTTGACATCATGTCCAAAAAGTGTGATTTCAAGCTCGCTGTTGCCATCAGTGAGTCGAACATTGAGGCGACCCTTGAGAGATACATAGTAGTTTGTTTAAGTTTCAATACATGAACCAAGCCAATTTAAAAAAGGAGGAGGACAATAGATACAGAATGAATTTACAGACGAAGCATCAACAGAAAAATTATGAATACATTGGAACTTCTTAAACATAATTGAACACCATATTCGTGGAACTGAACTAAGAAAATACTGCCAGTTGAACAAACCAATCATAAGACCATATAGATATTTTATTTCATCATTAATTAGTTTAGCTTTATGAATTGAACAATGTTTATCATCTGGAAATACTCAAAACACATAACTTCGGCAACAATATATGTTAATGGATACATATTGTTTATCCATTAACATATATGTCAACTTAATTGTGTTACAAAAATATACCTAATACGTTAATTTCTGATATGCACATGTGAGGGGTATCAAATCATGAATCCTTATGTCAACTATTAACAAACATACGAAAGAATATTTGCGAAGTTGCTAATTGCAATTTAATATGCAGTATTACCAGACTATGCAAATGCATCCTGTATTTCCACAGCTGCTGCAGTCAAAAACTTCTCCCATAATATGGCCAGTAGACCGGTTGCAGCGATTGCATTCATGGTACCATGGTCGCTGGTTGGGTGGTGATATCAGGATTGAGGCTTTTAACTAAATTGTAAAAGGATGGCACATGTTCATAGGACATTACATGGTTAAAGGTAAAATAAAAGCTTGATGAAGTAAATAGAAACTCAAAGGAGTACCGGATTAGTTGGTAAATCTGCAATTTTGGATAGCTTGAACTCTGGTGTTGGATTTTTGGAAGACTTTCTTATGAACAAAAACTGGGAGTTTTTCAGAACATCAATTTTGTCAGAATTCGCATCACGCCTGTAAAGAAAATCTGAAGATGAGTGATCCGTGTAATCTCCTTTAATAAGAATTTAATTGAACCATACCATTTTGAAACATCTTCAACCCGTGCATCTTTAACATCATACATGAACATGGAAGACTCTGTTGTTTTTAGGGAAAAATCTGCAGGAATTAAATATATTAGTGGACAACAAATTTCAGTACTATACTAATTTATTTTCCACCGGAAATTCAATAGTCGGAAATAAGGTATATTTTACCTAGATACTTTGTTGCCACAATATTAGTGACGACAAGAACAGGTTGCGATCGCACTATAGCAGCTAACTTTTCCGCGTCAGTAGTTGCGGCATCATCCCAGGCAGACAGGTAGGCAGGACAAAGACTGCAGATGACAACGTAATTGTGTATGTTTGTTTCATTTTCAACAGTAATGGAACATATAAATACCATATGTCAGGAGTGACGACTAACTAATCAAACTCGTACGATTCGTCAACAACAACAATGTCACGGACAGTTGCACGATCAGCTGAATCTTTGCGACTTATAGTCCTAGTTGACATGACAGCAAAAACAACTACAGCTACATCTGGCATACCCGAAACACATGTTAGCAGTGAAAGCCAATTGAAGTATTTTAACAAATCCCAATAATGTAAATACAATAAGTGAAGTCTTATTACCGAATTTCTCACGGTTCTCAACACATACTTCAGCATCTTTTAAACGTTTGAATCTGAATTTACTGCTTCCAATGGCATCTTCAGCATCATCATCAGACACAACTTTCATCTGCCGATCGAGGACAAGTACAAAATCATGATCGATATAACGGTGCTGCGGATTTACAGGACGCACGATGCCTTCACTAAACCAGTATAAATGGTATGGTTCACGTTTTGCATCAAAAGTTGGAACATTATCCTCAAAAGCAGTCCCCTGAATTCTGGTACCCTGAATCCAGATATAACACAGAATTAAACGGAAATAATTCCATAAGGAAAATTCAACACAGGCTGTTGATGTAAAATCGACAAACCTCAGTATTACTAAAACCATATCGCTGATATCGCTTGTTACCGTAACGGGCAGTGAGAACACGGGATTTTTCGGCAACCCGGAGTCGGATTTTCCAGTCCATGCTTTTATCATTCAATGTTGATAACTTAGCTGTGCTGCCAGCCATTTATTGTTTATATATTATCTGCATAGCAGACATATTGCAAATGATTTCCACCATTAAATAATGTCAACTTTTGAGCATCATCATACAGACAGCATTTTATAAATAACATTGGTCTAAAACAACAACAAAGTGTTAGTAAGTTTAATATCACAGTCAAGCATATCAAAGGCTAACATGATAGATAAATATTCAGATACATCCAACTTTTTTCTCCCTAAAACCACTTCCCAAGATGTATTACATTTGATTATCAACAAAACAAATAAGTGATTAGAAAACATATAATATATGAACAATAAGATGAAAGTAGGAATATTAACCGTGATGAAGTCATTATACTACATTTGGCAGTAAGATGCTCTATGTAATAGTTCTTTGAACACGACATTTTGCGTACTACATGCAGTTTGGGCACGCGGGATAGGATAAATCAAAACTTTAACTGTCGCTGAGAATTTAGCCCGGGATAGCGCGACATAAAGTTGGCCATGGGAGAAAACGGGATGGGGAAGATAGACACCAACATATTCTAGTGTCTGTCCATGTGACTTGTTAATTGTCATAGCGAAACATGGTCGTACAGGGAATTGTTTCCTTTCAAACTCAATAGGGAAATTATCTTTTTGAGAAGGCCTAAGAGGTATTCTAGGATTGAAAACTGATTTTCCCTTGTTAGGACCGACCGCTACTTCGGCATGAATAATATTTGGCAACAAAATTTTACAGATAAGCTTAACACCATTTGAAAGACCGGATGACGGATCTAAGTTTCGGAGTAGCATGAGGGGACAACCAGGTTTAAGGACTAACTGGTGAGGTGGTAATCCATTTGTGGTTAGAGAATGCAAAAATTCTAAAGGATGATTTTCTCAACTGTCAGGTAGGCAACTATCATAGCTACTGTACACATGAGCCTGAGCAGGAAATCTACCTAACAAAATATCATTAATTGCATCAACACTATCATTTCTCGGAGTCAGAATAGACCGGCCAGTAAGATAGTCATAATTGTGACATTCTTGCTCGAAATTTGGATAAACAGAGTTTATTAACTCATCAATGGATGTACTTTCATCTACAAATGGTACGATCATAGATCGTGGCAGCTCTATCATCGATTCATCTTTCTGCTGAAGAGTACCGTCACCAACTGAGAGAAGGAAGCGGGAAAACGATGGATCGTGCAAAGCTCTCATGTTCTCTGTCAGACGTATTTTGCACATTTTGCCCTACATATGAGAATCAACAACACTATTTGATATAGACTCCTCTTTGGTTGCACGCACCGTTACCGGCAATACTTGCCTAAATTCACCACCAAACACAACTACTTTTTCGCCGAAATCAACTTCACTGGAGAAAATATCACGAAGCATACTTTCAAATGCTTATATGTTCTGCTTCTTCGCCATAGTCACCTCGTCCCATATTATTACCTTTGCTTTTCTAATAAGATGCGCAAGAGCAGTTTTCTTACCAATGTTGCAGCAATTATTTTCCCTAATATCAAGAGGAAGTTTAAACCGTGAATGTGCTGTACGTCCTCCAGGTAAATTAGATGCTACAATCCCGGTGCTAGCTGTTGCCAAGCCTATATCGCCAGCAGATCGAACATGGGCTAAAATTGCTTTGTATAAAAATGTTTTCCCCGTACCGCCAGGGCCATCAATGAAGAAGCATTTCCCTCTATTACTTGCAATATGATCGATAATCATATCATATGCTTCCTGCTGCTGCTGGTTCAGTTGATTTGCTGCAGCTATATCTTCTGTCGGTATCAGAATCGATAACTCTTCATCAATCTCACGATTAGCACAACCTGAACTGTCGGTGGACTGGACACATACCGGCAAATTGAAATCACTTAGTTGCTTGCCCATCGACTCAAGAAACTGACCAACACCTTTGATCGTCTTAGATAATATCTCCGGCTCATCCCATTGTCCTCCATGTCGATAATCTTCACTCAGATCATTGTAAAATCGATCCCACAAGAATCGAGGGTTTGTTGGCTGGAAAAATACAAGAAGAGTAGCAAACAAGCGCCGCAATGTTTGCGGCATTTGGAAAGAAGCAGCTTCCGCTAATGAATCCTCCAAAGCAGTATCCTTCTCCAGCAATCCTAATCTTTCGCAAGCCTCACGTAATGTAGCACACACATGGTTGTTGACAGTCCGTAGCTGCTCAAATGACACTACTCCACGTACATGCATTAGCAAAATCTGTAAGAAAAACCGTTCGCCCTCACCAGGATTAGCGGCGACAATAAGACCAATACATTGTCTTTTCTTGCGCGAATTCCAACATAACGCATTAGAATCCCACACATAATGTTGCGGGAACTCACTATACAAAAACCGCTTGGCATTGTTATCATGCTTATTCATCTCAAAGTATTCTATCAGCATTGTTTTCGTATGCTTCTTGTTTGTGGCGATGTATGGTAAGTTGCTTTGCTCGTTAAAAGAAATCGACTGCATCCCTGGAAGGTGGAGCAGTAAAGATATCACATATGGATACATCTCATTCATGGGGAATTTGAACAGCCGCGAAGCAGCTTCAGGAGGAGAAATCCATCTAGCAGATTGGAAAGCCGCAATTTCATCAATACCTGAGCTTTGGGTGGACACCACTTGGAGAACAATCTTATCATGACCCTTGTAGATATACTTGTACAAGTATTTCACAGCTTTGACAGTTGAAAAAATCTCGACATTCAGATGGCAGTCATATTTAGCTTGAAGATAAGGATTGTAAGGGACAACCCACCTGTTGTCTAAGGTGTGCCCTCTGACGTGAACAGTTCGTCCATTATTTTGACGTTGATATATGGGAAATGAATCATCACCAGATTTAGTCATCTCAGCAAAATCTCGCGGATACTTGTTCTTGCAACCAGTTTTAGGACGCATACAAGGACTATGAAGATTATAATGACCACATGGACCATGCATCATGTGCTTCTTTACAGCATTGTGAAGATGAGGATTTATCCTCGGATTTGGAATTTCGGCTGATATATATCTATCATATTGATCAGGCCGCATCAACTTAGCAAACTTCTTCAATATCAGAAGGAAATGTACGTGGTGTAAACCCCGCTTCTGGTACTCAATTACATAAGTGTATGCAGCAATAGGACCAAGAATCTCTCTGTCAACCAAATCGCGCTTTAACTCATCAGTTTTGGCCCGGAAAGTACGAGCAACTAAGTCTGGCCTATTATGAGAATGCTCATGAGGTAATAACTCTGCTAGGATCTCAGCCCAGCTGGGATTACATGTCATTGTAACAAAACAATCAGGCTTGCCAAACTTCCGCACCAACGCCATTGCATCTTGATAGCGACGCTTCATATCTCGCGGGCCACCGATGAACGATGGCGGCAACACCACATGCCGGCCAACATTAGCAGGATCAGTTTCCCCAGCAGCGACACTATCCAATATTCCCTGATACAATTCAGACCGAATGATATGCTGATGATTACGCACATAGTCCAGGGGGCTCGTCTCGAGCTTGATGTACATATCGACAATATATTGCTGCAGCAGCCGACCAAAAAGCAGCAAAGATGATTGTCGAATGTTTCTAATCTGCAACCTATAGCAGTAGTACTCCCGGCAGCTAACCGTATCACTCTGAGACTCCTCATCATGTCGGCCTATCCATGGTAGATCAAAAGTGAGTGTAGCAATACAGGCATCATACAATATTAGAAGTTCATAAATAAACTTGTACATACCAATAATACAAACCGCCAAATGTAACTACCTGTTCGTTTCTTCCGTTTCGAAGGTTTCTTCTTAATGCCTGTTTGCCACCCTGGTTGACCCTCCGGAAACACTATATGATACTGTAGCGGATCGAAACAACCTATGTGATATTGTGCTCGCTTGATTTCACCACCTTGACGGCGAACTAAGATATCGCGCACATATTGACCTGCACGCGATTCCTCTTCAAGCCAGATGCCAGCAACCGTATCAGAAGTAGGCAAGTTATGAGTTCGCTGATCAAGGCCTGGATCACACCTAATGCGCACGTCATGCTCCGCAATGTCGTCACTCTCATACATTGACCGAAAACCCTTCCGATAAGGATTGATCTCCAATATTTGAGATAGCTGAGCAATTACAACAGGGTGTAGATTATCGAAAGTCTTCACCCGGCACTGCAACTGATACTGGGGGTCGTAGAAATAAAGCTGCAAATACCTCGGAGTTTCGACACCAGGTTTTAGGTCATTAATGTAGTGATAAACCTGGCCCTGAACACGGAATGTGTAAATACCCTTTCTCTCATTCTTTGTGTCCGGATCCGACCTAACACCCATAGAAGTAAATGTAAACACTGAGTTATATGCACGGACATTAGTACGGAAGTCTTGACTGGCCTCATCATCAGCTAACAATAACCTGACAAGGGCATCTGGAAGTTCATGTGATGCCAAGACAATACAGCCTTCACTGCAACAAAATCCATCGGTTTCGTACGCAAATAATTTCGCATTGCAATACCGGCATCGCCGAGGTGCGGGAAGGATGCTAGGCTCAGTGGGAGGAGGCGGAGGATCCCGCTCCCAACTTTTCGTACGCCGCTGGCCTGCGACCGGAAGAAAAAACAACTAAAATGTGGAAATTACTCACATCATAACACCATTATCAGAAGCACATAACATATTAAAGATAATTACGTGGCGGCTTCTTCGGAGCACTGGATTCACCAATTTCTCTAGTACACTGACTGACAGAGTTTGTTCCAGATTTGCTTACATTGGCAGAAGATATCGGTACATCACCATTACCCCTGAGCAGATCTCATAGATAGCGGCACATCCATAGTACTTGGACTAATATGCAGAGCCAGCGACACTGACTCAGCCGGGATATTAGCACCCCTTGGCAGCGGAACACATAAACAAGTCATTACACCAGATGATTTCGCAGATGTTTCAACAGCAGTTTGCATTGATGAAAGCTGGACAACATCGCGCGGCAAACTCGGCCGTGGGTCCATATTGTTTGCAGACACCAGTTTACAATCAGAAGGCCCACTTACATCACGGAGTGATGCACGAGAAGACCGTTCCAGCTGCTCCCGAAAAAAAAATTAGTAACAGCTCCGCGACCACTGCCTGAAGCTACGCCATCGCATTTTCGACACTTCGCGGGCCTACTGGAAGACATGGCTAACAGACTACACATATGTTAAATCCCACATAACAAACAGAATCTCAGATACTTTACTAACATCATGTAAGCAGTAATGTGTATATCTATGATACTACACAGTTACTTGAAAACTCCAACAACTCACATAAGCACACAAAGATAAAATATAGGATAAACACGTAGATATAAAGCATGTACATTAAACATCATCGAAATCGCGGAAATAACACCTAATTGCGTGAAAACACGCACCAACAAAACAGTGACCAATTGGCCTTAAAATTACCAGAACAGCCGAATACCACACTCGCACGAAGCATCAACTAACCAAGCTGAAAAAACACACACAGCAATAGAAACATCTGAAGAGAACCTGGACCAAAAGACAACTGAACTGAGTAAATCCAACCCTAAACAATTAGGTAAAACCTGGATAACATGAATAATCAGAAAAACATAAATATAATATCAAACATCCTCAACTACCATGTAATAATTTCATAAATAACATATAACCCACTCAAACTAAATAGTCTTTACTATAACTGTTCTTAAACATCTATATAATCTCCTTAGTCCACATCATCAAATCACAGAAATACACAGCCCACACACATGCAATTTCCAACAATTCCAACTGGAAAAGTGACCAGACCAAACCAGAATTAATAATCTGGAAAGTATAAATACCACATGCAAATACTAAGCAAAACCCACAAACCCCCTGACACTGAGTCATGCATGACAAAACAATTAAGAAGGTAAGAAAAAAAAGGCGGAGAAGCGACCTGAAAGATATGCACTTTCAAAAGCGCACACAAAAATCGAATCCCACCGAAACCAAAAATCAATCGGAAACCCGACACCAGACACATTCCCAATCAAATAACACAGCTGGGTTCCACCTCTAATTCAATCATTTGGAAGTCAAAGGTACTTTCTAAGCATCATTGACGATAACTCAATGATGACTTTGTCTTCTGTAATGAAACACAAGAGTGACGCCTTCAAAAAATTCAATGAATGGAATACACTAGTAGAGAATAACTTCAGGAAGAAGCTCAAGAGCTAGCCCCCACAAAATGGCTTTGAGTTTGTTTACCGTAATTTGACATTTTTTTGCAAGAATAAGGGTATTGCGCTCCATCACACAGTTTGGAACACACAACGTCATAATGGTGTAGTAGAGATTATGAATTAGACACGTTTTTCAAAAGCACGGTGTATTCTATCGAATGCGGGTCGTCCATGAAGGTTCACGGGGAGGGAGTATCAAAATCATGTTATCTCACAAATCCATTCTCGAACACTGCCATTAATTGTGAACACCTTTTTAGTTGTGGACCATAAAATTTGCAGATTACCCTAATATAAGGGTTTTTTGCGGCACCTATTACTATTATGCGGATGAAGGTAAGCTAGATCCAAGAGAAATGAAGGGAGTTTTCATGGATATAGCATATGTGTGAAGGGATACATGATTTGGTCGAAAAATAAAATTATATTTAACAGAATTGTAGTATTTGAATAAAGTTCCATGATGAGTATCAAGGCCACCTGTAAAGTGGAGACTGAGGTTGTTGGTGAAAAAGAGGAACTTGAGGTTCCTGTAGAAGATAAGGCACTTAAGACAATTCCATCACCAATCACGGAAGTGTATGAAGCAGCAGAGTGTGATAATGCACCACCATAGGAACTAGAGACTTTAAGTACTCATGTAGGACAAACAAGGAGGGCTAAAAAGGCGCCAACAAGATACATGGACAAGGGAATTGTGGTTTATTCTTTGAAACTAGCCGAAGAGGTGGAGGATGAGCTTTCCACCTATTGGGATGCGATTTTAGGTTCTAAGTCAGCACAATGGATTGTCTCCATATAGGAACATATAGAGTTACTTAGCTGGAATCGAACATGGGATCTTGCAAAACTATCAGTGGGAAGGATGATAGTCGCTTGCAAATGGGTTTTCAGGGAGAATGAAGGAATTTCACCAGCCGTGGGCATCAAGTATAAGGCACGAGCGGTTGCTAGAGGTTTCATTCAAAGAGAGGGAGTTGAGTAAAATGAGATTTTTTCTCCTGTTTTTAGACGTACTTGAATGAAAGTACTACAAACAACAGTAGCACATAAAAATTCAAAACTTGAGAAACTTGTGTGAAAAATGCTTTTATACATGTAGAGTTTGAAGAAGAGATATAACTGAGCCATCCGGATGGGTTCCAAGTTAGAGGTAAAGGATACTATGTGTTCAAGTTGAAGAAACCTTTGTATGGACTTAATAACTCTCCTAGACAGTGGAATAAGCACTTTTTTAGCTACATGTTACATATTGGCTATGAGAAGTGCACATACGATTCATGTGTAAACTACACGGTACATGGTGACTCGCACATCTACCTAGTATTGTATGTGGATGATATTATGATTGCATATAAGAATAAGGGGGACATTCAGGAATTGAAAGGGTCTCTCAGTGCCGAATTCAACATGGAGGATCCCGGTGCTGCTCGAAACATCCTTAGAGTAGAGATATATAAAGATAAAAAGAATATTATTATCTCAAGTCGGATTCATCAACAAAATCTTGAATAGGTTCAGTTCAACAGCATTTCAAGACCTTGAAACCATTTTTAGAGCCTTGAAAATAAGACTGGAAACTGGTTAGTGAATAACTTATGGATCATTCAGTATTGGGTGCTATCTTTGTAGATATTTGTTCAATATTTCCCCTACCTTTTTCAAAATTGTTTTTAAGCCAAATATAGTATTTAGTTATTTATTTCCAACAGATTTAAAGATTTGAATCATCTCTGATCATTACAGATCTTTTGAGATCAGAGAGATTGCAGTTTCCTTTTCAAATACAAACTCTCTGAGTATTTATCTCATTCTCTTCTCCTTCACTCCGTATCAAATCCACCTCTCTCTATTCTTCTCCCAAACCCTAATGAGTACTAGAAGAGCTTCAGACAGAATCAAGATGGCCCAAGGTTCAAAACAGAGTACAGAGAAGAATAGAAAGTCAGCACTGGATGAGGTTCAAGAGATTAGTGGAGACTCTAGCACTAGAACTACTAGTGCCGAGGCAGTTAAAGAGCTTCCTCCACCCAAGAAGAAATTCATGAAGGATGCAACTCCCTCCTCGAAAAGGAAGAAGAGAAGAAGATGACAGAGAAAGCTGCTGCAGAGAAGCAACCATAAACAGAGATCTCTAGCCCCAAGAAGTTGAAGAAAAAGAAGAAGGCAAATCAAGCTAAAAAAGGGAAAGGAAACATAATAGAGGAACAACCATAAGACAATGTGGAGAAAGCATTGCAGATCTACTCAAAGAATACTGCTCCTGATGAATCATGGTTCATCTCCAATACTTCAAATGGTCAGTGGCTATATTGCTTTGCTTCTAGGCCTATTGCTTTCTGTAGCTTCGTCAACATGTATGTGTTAACTGGAATTAATCTCAATTGTATTACCGTGCTCAAGAAAAGCTCTTTGTGGTTCATGCTGAATCCTCCTGAGCTAGCATTTTTGGAATAGATGCCCTAGAGGCAATCTAGTTTAGTATGAACATGTTTGGCTAGAACATTCGTTGTATTATTAATAGGATATATAATATAACGAAGTCCCTAGATTTACAATTGTGTTGTTTATCTTAAATATCCCTAGTACAATATAATGATTAATAGGACAATCATATATAGACTAATATGGGGTTGGATTGATATGGAGATATCATGATCCAACACTTGGATGTGCATTAAGGGTAATGGCGCACCGGATTGACCCATCTCCGAGAAGGCTACATACATGTTATGTAAAGTCTCAAGCGCTTCTAGTGGTGACAACGGTATTTTCATCCTTAGACTTGAAGTCACTAGATTATCTAGTTGTGGATTATTGTGATTTTGGTAGAGTCAAATGCTACAACGTAACTGGGTAGCTATAAAGGCGTGTACCGGATATAATAAGAAGCAAGCTTAGAAATCGAAGTAGATGTAGATAGAATTTGTTCCTCCCACATAACGGGAGAAAATATCCGAGGCCACTCTTGGGATAGTGCTTATGGAATGCCTGGCCAGACTCAAATAAATCAATATAGGATATTGATGTTATTTGCACAAATAAGGCTATTCCTAGGATCGAGAAACTATGGATTGGATATAGGAGTGTGACTTGTATGTATCGTGTCCAATCCGGGTATAGATACAAAGGGACGTGACAATTACTTGCACAAAGTTTGTCGGATGACTATTCTACTAGTTGGCTAGAATGGATGTCTTGTTAGAGACCTCTCCATATTAGCAAATTGTTGCTACCAACTAAATATAACCTATGGGGTCACACGCTAGATAGAGTTGAACTATATTTGGGAATAAATTAATATGATTAATTAATTAGAAGGATCACGTTGCAACACCTTGCAAACTTAGTAGGACAAATATGCAAGGAAGGGACTAATCCGAATTCATGTTGGATTAGGAAGGGCCTTTAGGTAGTTGACAAGGATTTGTTGGACTATATAAAGGATATTCCTAGCTTCCTTCCCACATTAATGCTCATAACATAAGTTGAGTGGGAGAGAACAAAGGAGAGCAAGACACAAGGAGGCCGAACCGACTCCCTTGGTTTGCCCCCTACCCGTCGGCCACAAGAGGAAGCCGAGAGCTTCCTTTGTGATCTCGTTGCGTGATTTCTTCTTACTCTTGCTCCGGTCCAAGCTAGCAAAAAGGATAAGGAAGATCTAGATCTCAAATCTAGGCGTGGATCAACCGTAGAGACGTGACACAATTCACGTTACAAGTCATCCCAGGAAAAAACCCTAAGGTATGTAACATGATTCTTCCTTTACCATCATTTTGATTATCTTCTTGTGATCCTTGGAGGGTATTAAATGGATAATTTATCTTTCCGCCGTGCATCCATGATAAAAACCCTAAAAGCATACCCTAGGCTTAAAAGATTTTTTTATCTCAAAATGAAGCAACTTAAGAATTCCCCACACTTGGTAATCAAGACTATAGTTGCTGGTGTTACTATGGAGTTTGATCACTCTGAACTGTTCTAGGCTTTGCCAAGAGGTATGACACACAGAATCATCCACCCAAGAATGAGGCCTTGAAGTTGGCCAAACAGGTATTCTTTCTACCAAATGTTCCTGCATCATCCAAACAATTGACACACTCTGTGTTAAATGTTGAAGCTAAAGTGTTGTTCACTATATTGATGAGATGCATATTTCCCAGGGAACATTCAAAGGAGTTAATCACTGAGAGAATACTCTATATTATGTATCTGGTTATGCATGGCTATGAGAATGATGTGCAGAAGCATGTAATGGAGCCTATGTTGTTTAGCGAAACAGAACAGAGAAAGCATCCTTTGCTTTATGCAAATCTGCTAACTCTGTTCTTTCAAAACCTAGAAATTCCTACTGCTGGTGAGGAGTCTATCAATTCTGGAATTGGTGTGCTGAATGAGAAAGCTTTTTGAGAAGAATGGAGTTGTTAATACCAAAGAAAAGATTTATAAGTTATATTCTTATTTGACAGAAGAAGAGCTCAATGCAAATAAGTTTGTCAAGCCCAAGACCTTGACCCCTAATTCAAGCCAGACTTCTCAACCTCTTGATTTATCTTCCATCCTTTAGAGACTTGATGGTGTAGAGATGGATAACAGTGAGATCAAAGGGAATTAAAATGGGTGTGAGACTGATCTCTCACAGGTCAAATACATGGTGGAAACCATTTTTAGAAGCATGACTATGTTTGATGTTCCTGAGGATGAAGAAGTGCCAAGAAAGGTGGCTTGGAAAAAAACTTGCCAAGTGAACATTCCAACTAGGAAGAGGCTGCTCCAATTAAAGATAAAGGAAAGCATGTGGTAGTTGAACAAGCTGCTCAGGAAGGAGATGAAGTAAACAGTTCTGACTCAGATGACCTTCTGATTACTCTGAAGAATAAAAAGAAATCTCCAAAGACTTCCGCTAAGGACAAAATTGAAGAAGTGACTACTGCTGGTGAGAATGAAGAAGAACAAGAAGAAAAGGATAAGACTGATGAAGACAGTGAGGAAGAAGAGGGAGATCAGGATGGAGATGAAACCCCTTAATCCTGCCTACTCTTTCTTTCCCATTCTTTCTTTTTTCAGTTTTTAAGTTTTTATTTTCAAAATTTTCTAGACACTGATCCAACATCTTCTCATTCTTTTTGGTGAAAGTAAAAAAGTGGGAGAAAAATCTTAGGTTGTTTTGATTTTAATTCTGTTTAGATGACCTATCTTTTGGTCAGTAGGATTTTCTGCAACTTACTTGCAGTTGTTGATTTTGTTCATTAATAAGTTGGATCTCTTGGAATTATTGTGTTATTATATGTGTGAATAGTGTACTAATCAAATTTTTTTGCAGAAACTAAGAACCAAACAGATGAGGTTTTGTCTTTCATCAAGGGGGAGATTGTAAGGCCACAGGTTTCATAGAATTGAAATACTTAGGTATTGAACCAGTTTTAAAAGCCTTGAATCAGGTTTCATAGGCAGAGCAATTTCAAGGCCTTGAACCAGGATTCAAAGCCTTCGAACTGTCTGACCTACATACATGTTCTTAGGGGGGAGCTTTTCTAAACTCTTTTGATTTAATTTTATCCCTCTCACCCCTGTTCTTGATGTGTTATTATTTGAGGATGAAAGAGAAAATGTGTTGATATATCTAACTTGTTTTAATCCATCATTTTGACTCAGCTTTGCAGGGAAATTTTATTTCCTATATATGCATGATTTGTTTCCATATATGACTTTTGGAGGAAGGAAATCACTTAGTGAAGATGATCCTGTGATCAATCAAAGACTTATGACAGATTCTCAGAGTGTTTAAATACAATATCACAAAAATATCTCTGAAGATTGTGATCAACTATCCGTTGGAGAGAGCTGTTAAGAGAGTCAAAGTTTGTTACCTACAAAATAGGAATTTGTTGCTGAAAATATGGGAAGATTTGCAGAGCTTCAAACAGTATAAATGGAGCTCATTTTGAAGCAAAAAAAAAAACCACTCAATAGGCAAAAAGAGAGAGACACAATTCTGGATTGACAAGAATGATACAAGTTCATGACTCTCACAATCCAACTCACGGAAGTTCACTGCATTCTTTACTGTAGTTCTACACCCTAGTGTTCTTCTTTATTGTGCTTTATTGGTAGATAGTTTCTATAATACTTCTATACTTAATTCTCAAGGATTTTCAAAGTGAACAATAGAGAATTCTTAGTTATTCAGTTAGCTAGAGTTGGTACTAGATAGGTTAGGGAGAACCACAAGCTGTAACAGAGTAAGGCAATTCTCTGTGCTTGAGATCTAGGGATTAGCTTTTGATTAATAAGAATTTATTTGAAAATCCTGTAGGGATAAGATCCGTGAGGTAGAGACGTATTTCCAAGTGGACTGAACTCTATAAATCCTTTGTCTCTCGCATTTACAGTTCATTCACTTTCATAGCTTTTATTGCATTCAAACTTGTCTATTTTTCAAGGGTTAGAAACTCTTTTCAAGGACTTGAAAAAGACTTGTCTATTTCATTGCAAATTGTATTTCATTCCAAAGGCTTGAATCTGTGTTCAAAGCCTTGAACTCCTTTGCAGTTGAACTAAAACGCTTTTCCTCCTCGAGTATTCCAAACATTTTGCATACTCTATTCAATCCCCCCCCCCCGTTCTAGAGTATCTGTGCTGCATATTCATCTGCATACTCCCCTTTCAATATGTTATGATTTATTCTGCAATGTGCTCATGTGTATTTTTTGAGAATCACAGTATCAAATAGATTACGGTTTTTTCTTTCTTCAAGGGGGAGATTTTAAGTTCGTTGCAGGATCAAGACTTGATATAGCTTGTCTATTTCAAGGCCTTGAAACAGCATTAAAAGCCTTGAAACAGACTTAGCTTTATATGCATAAACTTAAGGGGAGTTTCTGATCTTAATCCAACTCCTAAACCCATGTGCTTGATTAGCTGATACTTGATGATGAAAGACACGTATTTTGAAATATTTTACACTATCTAATATCATATGTTTGATTTATTTTTGCAGATATATTATGTTTCGTATTTTATAGGAATTTGTTCCTAACATATGTTTTGCAGATATGGTAACTGCTTGATGATTTGATTCTGTGATCAATTTGCTGCATTTAAAATCTTCCCTACATACTTTCATCAATATCAAATCAGAATCCCTGAAGATACTGAACTACTAGTCGTTGGAGGAATCTGTTAGAAGAGTCAAGATTTGAAACTGATTTTCAGGAATGTTTGTTGAGATGATTTTGGAGATCTTCAATTCAAATCGGGTGTTTAAAAGGAGAATTGATGTAGAAATTCACAGACACAACACAGAGCAATTCACAGAGACACTCAAATAAATTCAAGGATTGAAAAGAAACAAAGAAGAAGATTCATTTCTCTCAATCCAAGCTTTAGAAGAACACTGCACACTCACTGCAGAATCAGTTTTTGTATTCTTCTTTCAGAACTTCATTTGTACATCATTTTGATAATACTTCTAGTTCTCATTCTCAACGATTTTTCAAGGTGAACAATAGAGAATTCTCAGTTAATCAGATAGCTAGAGCAGGTACAAGCTGTAACCGAGTATGACATCTCTCTATGCTTGAGATCTAGAGCTTAGATGAGGATTAATAAGAATTGTGCTGAAAATCCTACAGGGAGAAGATCCCTGAGGTAGAGATGTAGGTCCTAGTGGACTGAACTCTAGGTATCTTGTGTCTCTTGCATTTACTTTTCACTTGCATACTTAAAACATTTGCAGCATTCAAAACAGTTTCATTTAAAGGGTTTGAAACTCCTTTCAAGGCCTAAAATAGACTTATTATTTCCTTACTCTAACTATTTTCATTCCAATGGCTTGAAACTCATTTGAAGGCCTTGAATCTCTTTCCAAATCTTTTGAAACCACTATTCTTGCAAAGTTTAGCAAAAGTATACATACTCTATTCAACCCCCCCCCCCTTCTAGAGTATTGATCCTGTATTTCTACCTAATTTAAACCCCTTCATCTACCTTTCTGAAATTGTTCATGAATTAGAAAAAATAATTATGTCCCTGCTATAAGTAGGTGCATTTTCATAGTTTCTTGTTTGGACAAGAAAGTCTCTCTATCATAATAAAGGAAAAATGTTGTTCCATTTATTCTGATATGCATTATTGTAATGCAATTTTGTATAATGGATTTTATATCTTTGATCATGATAATTTCATCCATAACATTTAAACCAAGAGATTTGTATATATTGATATGAAACTCACTTATCTTTAGCATTATCGCTTAGGCCACACAAATAAAAGATACATATATGTTACTCCATCTGAATGGATTTCAAGACACATTTGATTTTGAATCATATGGGATATGTAAAACTTATTTATGAGGCAAAGATATGATCTTTTGGTAATCATACATATTGATGTATGTGCGCCGCTAAGAACAAAAGATAAAGGTGGTTTTCACTATTTCAGAATATTTACTGATGGGATCAGAGAAATATGGATTTTTGTATCTTATGAAGTAACAAATCAGAATCCTTTGAATTGTTCAAGGAATTCAAGAATGAAGTAGAGAACCAGCTTGGCAAAAGTATTAGGTCTCTACGATTGGATAGAAGATGAGATTACTTGAGCCAAGTTTTTAACAAGCATCTATAGGATTGTTGGATATGATCCAAACTCGCTCCACCTAGCACGCCACATGGGTATGGCGTGTTTAAGAGGAGAGTTCGAACCTTGTTGGACAAAGTTCGGTCCATGATGTGACAAACAGAACATCCAGTTTACTTTCATGGGCTATATTCTAATTATAGCAAATTTCGCCCTTAACCTTGTTCCATCTAAATAAGTTATGAAGAGCGCCATATAAGATATGGACCGGGAAGCGTCCTAGTATGTCATTCATAAATATTTGGAGTTATGAAGTTTATGTAAAAGATTTTACTGATAAACTTGGACCCAAGTCGAATAAATATTTTGTGGGATTGATGAAAAGGATATTATTTCTACAATCCAATCGAGAACAAATTGTTTGTTTCTAGAATCGATTTGTTTCTAGATAGAGATTGCCTCTAAAAGAAACAGTGGGAGGACAGTAGAACTTGAAGGATTTCAAGAACCACAACAGAACATTGATCCTTTTGATGGAACATGAGTAGGATCACAAGGTGTTGTGGAGCAACCTACTCAAGTAACATAAGGACCTCGTAGGTCAGGTAGGATATGTCAAGGAGCTAGAGAAATATGGATTTCTCATAACCCGTTGATACATTGCTCATAGAGATGAGCCTACAACCTATGAAGAGGTAACAATTGGGCAATACTCTCAAAAATGGCTTGTAGCCATGAGATGCGATATGAAATCCATGTATGACAAAAAAGTTTGGACTTTGCTGGAACCACCTGAAAGGGTAGGACCCGTAGGGTGCAAGTGGGTTATGAGGAAACCAACATGGATGGTAATATGATTACTTATAAGGGACAATTGGTTGGAAAAGTGTTTCTTGTAAGTTCATAGTATAGACTATGAAGAAATATTTTCCCCAATTGTGATTCTTAAATTCATTAGCATCTTGCTGGTAGCAATCTGTCTATAGATTAAGTCAAAGCTTCTCGGAGTTGGATTCTTCGAATTGATGATGCAATCAAAGGAGTTTGGTTCCATCAAAATTGAATATGAAGCATATGTTTACAAGAAGTTTAGTGGGAGCATATTTATATTTCTGGTCTTGTATGTAGAGACATACTAATCATTGGGAATGATGACCCTACTTGGGAATCTTATGTAGATTGACTAGGGAATTAATCTTCAATGATAGACTTAGGCAAAGCGACCTACGGAGGTATATGGAGATAGATCAAGATGGTTGTGCGGCTTATGTCATAGTACATAAATTTACAAAGGTGTTGAAATGATTCAACATGCTAGAATTGTGATTCTTACCTATGTCACATGAAATTAGTCTTTAGAAGACTAATTGTCTTTCCAATTAGATTGGGAAAGGTACCGTATCAATGAGATTCACAATATACGTCATGTTATGTACTACGCCAGACGTGTCATATGGTATGACACAAAGATACAAGTCAAATCCAGGTGAACGTCACTGGATAATTACCAAGATTATCCTTAAGTACGTGAGAAGAAATAAAGGATGAATTCTTGATACATGAAGGATAGTAAGACTTCATTGTAAGGGGCTATAGTGATGCGAACTTCCAATCTAACAAAGAAAATTTCAGATTATAAGTCAAGTTTTATGTTTTTCACTCTTGGAAGACACTATGAGCTGGAAAGGTTCCAGGCAAGATTCAGTCACTGATTCTAACGTAACGGACTAAGTGAATTACTGCATAAGATGCCTTTACTCAGAATATTCAATCTCAATCAAATTGTTGATAGAGGATACATGAATATTGCGAAGTGCCAGCATATGCCTCTACCTTTCATAGTGAAAGCGTGAGGGCTGCTTTAGATCAATGGGCATATGATGCATGAGATTGACTCTAGTGCAAGTGGGAGACTGTTGGAATGATGCCCTAGAGGCAATCTATTTCTGGTGACATTTACGGATTTACGATTCATTATGTTACCGATATAGAGATATAATAACATGAATGAAGTCCTTAGAATATAAGTGTTGTATTCTTAAATATCCCCAGTCAATTATACTTATTAAAAGGAAAATCATTTATAGACAAGTATGGGGTTGGATTGATATGGTGATATCACGATCAAACACATGGGTATGCATTAGGGGTAATGGCATACTGGATTGACCCATCTTCGAGAAGCCTACATACTTAATTCTGTAAAGTCACAACCGCTTCTCGTGGTGACAACGGTATTGCCATCCTTAGACTTGAAGTCACACAATCATCTAGTTGTGGAATATTTTGTTTTGGTAGCGTCAAACGCTACACCGTGACTTGGTAGTCATAAAGGCGCGTATCGGAAACAATATGAAGCAAGCTTAGATATCGTAGTGATATAGATTGAATTCGTCCCTACCACATAACGGGAGCAAATATCCGTGGCCACTCGAAGGATAGTGCTTATAAAATATCTGACCAGAATCAAATAAATCAATATGGGATATTGTTGTTATTTGCACGAATAAGGCTATTATGAGGATCGAGAAACTATGGATTGTATATAGGAGTGTTACTTGTATGTCTCGTCCAATCCGGATATGGAGACAAAGGGATAGGAGAATGCTTGCACAAGGATTGTCGAATGACTATTTCTATTAGTTGGCTAGAATGGATGTCTTGCTAAAGGCCACTCCGTATTAGTAAATATTTACAACCAACTAAGTAGAAACCTATGGGGTAACACGCCATATGGATTTAACTAGACTTGGGAATTAATTAATATGATTAAGTAATTAGAAGGATCAAAATGCAACCACTTGGAAACTTAGTATGACTAATTTGCAAGGTGGACTAATCCATGTATAGACATGATTAGGATTTTCCAAGGTGGACTAATTCATGTAGAGACATGATTATGACTAATTTTCAAAGAGAACTAACCCATCTATAGACATGGTTAGGACTAGTTTTCAAAGGGGACTAATCCTTACATGAGTAGGATTCGGAGAGGGGTTCTTTATGTAGTAGGACAAGGAGTTGTTGGACTATATAAAAGAACACTCCTATCTTATTTTCTCGACACATCTACATACTTTCAGTAGGAGAGAATAAAGCAAGGAGGGAGAGAGAAACAAAAGGAGGCCGAAACCCCCCTTTGTTGCCCCTCTACCCATCGGCCACATAGAGGTGGCCGAACCTCCTCTTGGTCTTCCTTTGCGTGATTTATTCTCCATTTTCCATCGTTCCTATCTACCAAAAGGAGTTGGAAGATCTAGATCTCAATCCTAGGGGTGGATCATCTATAGAAACGTGACAATATTCGCGTTTGAAGTCATCACAGGAGACCTACAAGGTACTTGTTATGAATCCTTTACTATCGTTATGAATTCTCTTCCTGTGATCCTTGGCGGGTATTGTGCGGTTCTTGGTATTGATTAATAATGTTGCGTAATCCTTCGCAAAACCTTACAGACCGTTGAGTACATTATTGACTTTTGAGTTTACCGTTGACCGTACAATTGACTATTTAGTTCGCTGTTGACTTTCTTTGGCTGAACCTAATAGTGTCACCAAGTGGTAGCTGCAAAGTTGACCGTTCACTACATAATTGACTTTGTAGTTGACCGTTGACCGTAGAGTTGAGTTTTTAGTTCATTCTTGACTATCTTTGGCTGAACCTAATAGTGTCACCAAGTGTTAGCAACAAAGTTGACCGTTCACTACATAATTGACTTTTTAGTTGACTGTTGACCATAAAATTGAGTTTTTAGTTGATTGTTGACCTTGTTTGACCAAAGATATTAGTTTCTCTAATCGGACACTGCAAATTTGACTACATATTTGACTTTTGCCTTGACCGTATGCCATAGAGTTGACTTTGTTCACCGTTTACTCTCTGACCGCACCTATTAGTTTCTGCAAAGTGGACTGTTGGCTGCATATTGACTTATGAGTTGACCAAGGACAGTACAATTTACTTTTTAATCAATTGTTGACTTTTCATCGACCCAACCTATTACTTATTTATAATCTACGCGTTTTACGCCAATTATCAACAAACAATCAATTGCCATTACTAAACTACAAGTCACACAATTTTACAAATTATCAACAACCAATCTGTGAGTCGTAATACACACTTGATTAGAGAGTTCAAAATTAAATGATGTTACAAAACACATTGCAACATATTCATAATATATAATAGTAAATATCCAAACGACATTTAAAAACCTTGATTTCATAAATATCACTACGACAAAATTATACATGCGACACAGAAGCACAAAAGAAATCCCACACTGCCGGAAAGTAGCCAGTTATTCTTTGGTGTAGACGTAGCACGTCCTGCAGAATAATTGGATGGACCAGCACAATGGCGTTCCTGATTTTCCAACAAGGCATTTGTAGCCACTTTGTAATCTGCATACTTGTGAAAGAAAGCGCCTTTTTATCATGTTGTTTGTTTCTAACACTCTTCCCATGTCTTATACGCCGCTTTGTCGGCCAACAAATACGGCGTAGTAAGTCTGCTTGCGATTCATTGCCACAAGACAGCACACAAAGACAATCAATAACAGATACTGATGAGGAATAAACTAATTCAATATGGCACTCAAGTACTAAAATGTTAAGTCAATAAAAATTATCTAAATTCTTACAATAGCCAAACTGTTTAAAGAATAGTGATAGCATATCTTTAACTGAATACAAAATAAGAGAAGATCACAGGCTGCAAAAAGAAAATGGCCCCTTCATGCGTATTACAATCTCTCAAGTGATCGATGGATCCATATCATCACGGCCTCTTATGATCATTGATATAATCTCGCCTGCTTAACATCTCATACAAAGCACAGTCAGAACTATCAAATACGTTCAAATAGGCATGAAGCAACATAACAGAAAATACTCTTCTGGAATACAGATTCATTCCGTTGATTATCAGAGATGAACACTGGACAATTCTAAGAAAACACACATAGAATGAGGCCCAACAACTATTAATGAAAAGAAAATAAACGATGTCACAACGAGACACCACATGTAATTATGCCATAAGAGATAATGTAATACAATCCCAAACATTTGATACGGAAAGAGGCTCTGATGAGTCATGAAAAGGAAATAAGAGTTAATCAGAGGCTCCAAAAGGATTTTGCCATGCATATTATACACTCTAGCTATTAGCTTCAACGAGTGAATTCGATAGATCCATATTTAACATCACAGACTCTTTAGTGAGCATGAAAAGGCCCAAATTTGTACTCATGGAAAGCAAATGAGAGATGATCACCGGCAAAAGGATTTTGCCTTGACCATATGAAACTCTATCAGCTTCAAAGAGTGAATTCAATAGATCCACAGCATCACAGACTCTTCAGTGAACATGAAGATGCCGGCTCAGATCGGTACTCATCAAAACTAAATAAGAGATGATGACAGGCTGCAAAAGTATTCTGCCTTTCCATGCATATCACACTCTATCGGCTTCAATGGGTCAGTTCTATAAATAGATCCAAATCATTACGGCGTTTGAAATTCTCACAAATATTCACAGCTAATGCAACCACACAGAACACAAATAGCTATATATATAGATCAGTTAACTGGTGTACTACATGTACCACGTAACGCGTTGTCCAAGTAAATGAGACGTAAAAAGTTATTTCACCAGGAAAAATGGAATGCAAGCAGCAAAGAGCCACTCTGAATTTAAAAGTTTAATTTCGTAAATATAAATTCGGATACATAGACTATCAACTAACTTAGTTTCATCCAGCACACTTGGAGACATAACATTCTTACATCCAAAAGTATCACACAACTTCATGCATATCCCAAACAATTCAATATTATAGACACTAGCATATTACTCAGCATGTCAGTAATTCACATATTCAAATGAAAATTGTCATCTTTAAGACAAACAAGGAAATAAAACCCACACAGAAAAAAAGAAAAAAGAAAAAAACATAACAAGTTGTTGGAATCATGAAAAAATAAATCCCCAAGTACGATACCACTAATCCATCGCAACAACAGAAGCCCCATATACAGATAACCTAATATATTAATTGTAAATCAAGTCAGTGAATTCTAACTTGAGTATTGGGGCAAAAAGGAGCTTCGACTTCGATTCTTCCACGAATTTCTTAGCAACTTCGATCGATTGATGGCAACCGGACCCCTGTAAGGGTTCCAGATCTAAGTGCCTCGTCTCTCCCTCCCTCTTTCGATTGACCTATCTCTCACATCATAGAATAATAGGCTCGTGGTTATGCGGCTATGGTGAGAGTATCGATCGATGAAGAATAGATGATGAGCTAGAGATCGAGGAGAAAATAGGCTTATGAAATCGATCGATTTTCCCGCGGGTGTGTGAAGAAGAGAAGAATAGAGATCGATTTGCCTGCGGGGTGTGAAGAAGAGAAGAACCAATATCTAGTGCTAGAGATCGAAATGTGAAATAATAAGTTGAAAATTTAGATCCATTTGTCGCGGGTTTATGTTTTGGTGAATTGATGAATGGGTTTTGGCTCTAAAAATTTCGTGAATTGATATAGTTTCCCCCTCCAAAATGTTTGCTAAATATTTATTGGCCTCCCAAATGATAATAGGTTGAGCTAAAATTTAGTAAAATTGTGTTTTCACCACAATTATTTCATATAATTTTAATTTCCCCCCAAAAGTTTTGCCAAAATTGTGTTTAGATCCATTGGCGACAATACTACACGTCCCTGATAATTTTGGATTTCGGATGACTAGTCGTTTTCCTATGACAAAATGACACTTGGTCTTAAAAAAATCTGAAAGACGACCACCATGACGACAAATAGAAAAAAACGACGGTTTGTTCCGCTTTTAAAGACCATAATCCTGGTTGTCGGAACGAAACTGGTCGGTGAAAGCAGAATTTGTTGTAGTGTTCACAGGATTGGACTATTTGTAACTTAATACTAGTTCAACCTTAATATTTAATTATTATCGCACAAAATCAAACATAGTATTTATTATGCACGCCCTTTCCCTGCCTAGCTAGGAGAACATGCAAAAATAGAATAAGAACTAGAGGTTTCCTTGGAATGAGAGTTATCTTTCAGACATTGGTATGTTTCGTTCGCTATCTAATGGGAAGGCTTTCACCAATAAAGGATCAGCCGCTCAACCAGGAAATATTATTACACTGCAGAAGCTCACGCTGGAGCCATTCAATTTAGAATCCAAAATGGTCTCCAATGTGTGTCATTTTAGGTAATCTATATATAATATAATATAAAAGCACAAAAGTGCCGAGAGCGATCGCAATTACCATTTGTCCATTTATTTTTAATTAGGTGTTGACATATGTATACTTACATGGACTTTCAACTAATGAAAAGTATTTAAGGTGCCAACATATCAAAGTAAATATACAATATGTCAATGACTCATCATGTAACTTCCATAGTAATTACCAATTAATTTCTTAACTTGTCAATTAATAGCCACAACTAATAATTCATTTTAATTTATCAGTTATAAAATGACATAGTTCAATTTTTGTGAATAGTTTTTATACAATTAATTTTTCTTAGGTGGACCTTTTTAAATTTATAAACAACATCCATCACCCAATTAATAGCCACCACTACTTATTTATTTTATTTTATGAGTTATAAAACGACATAATTTAATTTTTGTGAATAGTTTTTTATACAATCAAATTTTCTTAGGTTGACTTCTTAAATTTATAAACATCCATTATAGTGTATATATTGTCCTTATAAGAGGGTAACCTGCACTTATACTATACTATTCAAAACTATCCACTCATTTTCTATATAAAAAAATTTATTATGTAAAAACAATAATGTTTCATAAGAATGTGATGTGACTAATACTTGAAGTCAATTTGTAGTCCAATAAAAATGAATTAAATTATGAATTGTAAATGAAAATTATTAGCCAAATACATTAATTTAGTGATACCGCAGATCTAATATTACAGTAATTATATAATAATATTCAAGGTTTAGCCCATCAAGTCTATAATTGATATTTTGTTATTTTTCTATTAGATCCAATCCTCATATTTAATAGAGTTTTCAAGAAACTATAATTATCATATTTAGAAATGTGTTTCATACAAATGTTATATCTCATATTCATTGTATAATGCATCAAATAAACAATATATATGTTACTAATTTTGCCTCATTGTATGCAATTATATGAAATACACGTGATTGCTAAAATTTCATGCAAATTACGAAATGACAGTGTAACTTTTCTAATTGATTGCCTCTTATATATATTTAGTGAATTAGTTAATAGAAATATTAAATACTTATATAGATAAGAGATCGTAATTAAACATATTTTGTTATTTGATTAACACATGCAGCAGTTATGGGGGACTTGAATATTTCTTAAAATTATATAGTACCTTCTTAGCTGAAATAGAATAAAAATTATATAAGAAGACTCACAAGAATGTGCAAGGCTTTGGAGGAAGTAGAGGACTAGAACATAGTTATTTTGAAATTGAATTATTGATAGATCGATTGATAAATATACAAGATTTTGAAAGTTCATTTACAAGTTAGCATTTAGCATAGCGGCGAAAGAAAAAATTCTTGATTTTCCTTTGAATCTCCGGATTAAAGAAGCTAGAAAGTAGTATGAATACACATGAAAGATCAATAATTCTAGGCATCAATCACGATCTTTGGCGGGTCAATGTAGGCTAACACACTAACTATCGCATATACATACACACATACATATATATATATATACTAGGGTTGCCTCGCGCGCGTTGCGCGCGCAGCACCGGAGTGTTCGGCGAAGCTGTTTGTTGTCGGTTTGATTTTCTACTGAAGAATAAGATGCCTAATGCAGTAGGTAATTATTTTCAGAAGAGTTTACTAAACCAATACAATGGGGGACACGTTATTGCAGCAATGAAAATTTTGAATTCAGAAATACAGGATGACAGTAGTAGAAAAATCACAGCAGAATACAACCGGTACATGATTTGCAGCTTCATTTTCCTTGTTTGATGGTGTCTGAATTGTGATGGGGTTGCATTGCTGTGCTGATATCCTTTTGTTAGGTGTTCTGGATACGGCGAACTACCCACCTTGTTAATCGGGGATTCCTGTTTTGTGTGCACCTGAGCACGCGGACGTAGAATTTTGTGGTTGGGCTCTTTGCATTTGCTGATGTTATGAGATTTTACTGTTCCTGAGAAGGAAGCAAATCAATTACTGTAGTTGTAGTTACTGTGTGTTGCAGTTTTAGGGATTGTATATATTAGGAAATGATAGTACCTGTTCAGTCATTGTTGACATTGCTGCAAGTGTGCTGTCCAAAAAGGTTTCGACTGGGAGCCCAAATATTGTAGCATCCATAATTCCAGTTTCATCTCGGAGCTCCACATACAAGCGACCACTGCTGTTAGGATCCAGTTTCTGTTAGCGTGTATGTGTGTGTTTTCCTGGTATAGAACATGTTGATGTAGCTATATGTAGTGGATATGCCGTGCAGTAGCAAAAATGTTGCATATAATGTATGTTGTGTTTTTTTATCTAACCATGGTATTATGTTGCAGTCAGCATTGCCACAGTTATTGCAGGTTTGACAGATACGTTCGCATTCGCAATGTCGGCAGGCATTGAACCACGGTTGTTGAGTTGTCGGTATTGCAAGTATCGATACTCTTAACCATGTTTCAGCATACAGCGGCTGTTACAAGATTGAGTATATTGTACTTCATTTGTAAGTATCACAATTGTAAATGAATAAGTTAATTGAACAATTGTTTTACCAATGTTCGTCTTGCATCTGATATGTTGTTGACCTGCATTGGAAGCTGTTGTATTTCTTCTGTGTATTGATGGAAGTTTTGTTTCATCGGTGAACTTTTTATATAGTGTGTTCTGTGCTGTGTACTCAGTTAATTATATTGTGAGCGATAAAATGGCGCACACTTCAACATTCATTGAATATTTACTATGATCAGATGGATGTTGCAAGATTGCTGAGATTTGCAGTGAATGCAGTTATGAGTGCTCCATTATCAGCCATGTGATCAGTACGTGTTGTGTTGTTGATGCCAAATGTTTGGATACAATATTGTTGTATGCCTAGTGTTTGTATTGCATGTTAAATCAGAATTTTGCATGGTTGCAACTTGTGATATTGAGCTGTCAAGAAGGAAGAGAAAATGTCAATATTAGGACTGGAAGCAGCAGATTCAGTAGGCTGGAACAATGCATATGTTGGCACAAAATTTTTAGAACATTGGTAAGCTACCCTGAATGTTGGCTAACCACTGTTAACGTTGAAAATTAGATTTCAAATACATATGGTACATGATTGACATGGTGTGTAAGTGGTTTATTTGCGATATTTTTATGGTTTGAAATTGTGTTTTGCTTAGCCATATTAGCAAAACTACTGTATGTGATGCCGGATAACTGCGAATCCACAGAATTTGAAATGACATTTTGGTACACTGACTAGCAGAAATCGGTGAAAGATTGGGGATTTAAAGGTGATAATGAAACTATTCAAACGGTGGAACACGAAGTCAGTGATGAGGAAGAAGGTGACGGAAGCTGAGGATTTAACACTGCAAGTATAGTATTTTCTTGCAGAATATGTAATTATGAAGTAGTAACTGCTTATATATGATGAGTGCAATTACTTTTGTAAATCGGGAAGTGATGCCCATTTATGTTAACATGTCTGCAACTATTATATCCTGGATTATATGTGGAGCGCGATGAATATTGTTGTGTGAATGGTTAGGTTGTTAATTCGTGTTTGCAGTTGGGTTGATGTGTTAGTTGTTTTGAAGCATTCTAGCGTTATTTATATGTTGGGTGTGTCCACCGCCGTACATATGTTGGCATAATATCTGTTTAACCGAGGTAGCGTTGAATTATTTATATTCTAGTTGAGACATCGTATTATGTAGACTAAATTACAATATATTGTAGACATCTGCCGACAACAGAGCTTCGATTGCAAAAACATACAAGACGAATTTCGCATCTTATTTTATTTATTTCGTCCAACGAGCATATATTCGTCCTTGTGAACATGCATCAAGCTTCGACCACGTAACGTACACTCCAACCATTGAATGAGAACCCGTTTCCATTGTGCACCGGGAAAGGAGGAAGTAAAATCTTCTTATGCTACTGTTCATATTCACGGTCTCCAGCACACTTTGTTGTTCCTGGAAATTATTACAGTGGTAAAGATAATGAGCTGTTTTGTTGTGAAGTATACTTTCGTACGGGGAAACTGTGTTTGATACCTCAGTTGACATTAACGACATGGTTTCTGCATTTTTCCCTAATACAGTGTCCACTGACTGTCCGAAAGATGCATGCCTCGAGTTCAGCGTTACCGTCGTGAAGCTGCACGGTTAAACGCCCCCTGGGAAAAAGAACATAATTAACATTTGGAATCTAGATTCGTTTGCTCTAAAAAATCTTGTAAAATTCATGTTCTACGAAATTATATCAATACAGTATACGACATATTGGTTGTCAGTGTTATTATATACCATGGTATAGTATCGCAGTCATTATTTTGGCAGGTGGAGCATTGAAATCTGTTGTTTGGAGAACGATTTGAAACACGATTACAGAACTTGCATGCGTAATACCATGCTCGCTGATTTGTTGGTAAAGCATGAACATTGGCGTTTACCCAAATTTCGCGCACTGTATGCTGCAGTAGATCATAAAAAGCATACAATGTTACGTGAAACTGTTGGAAAACTGTATTAGTTAGTGGGTGACAAGTGTTCATTAGCGAAGAAAATGCTTACCGACAATGTTGGCAGATCGACTATTGCACAAGGCTTCATTTCTTGTTGATACGGACGATCATAATCCAAGTTTCGAGCTTTGGTTGAACTGTTGTTCTAAAGTGCAAACAAAGCTTCTGGGAGGAAGCAATGTTGCTTTGTTGCTATGTGGTGTGGGAAAAATTAGTTTGTATGATAGTATTTATAGTGACATTGATTACAGGAGTCGTTGGTCATATGAATTCTGTGTATTATAATTATATAATGCTCTGTGTTGAATGTTTTTTCCTGTTTAGTTTTTAACCATTACTTGCAATGTCACTCTCAGCTGATGACGTGAATAACAAAACGTCTGAATTTTCAGATAATTGTTTTGTATTGCCATTCAATAACTCTTCTTATACCCAAATATAACGAATTTATATTTTAAAAGGAAGGCGAAAAAAATCGTGTATTTCTCCATTTGAATTAGCTAGTCTGAGGCGCGCAGTTATGGTTACAAAAGTGTAAATGATGCCTACCACTGGAAATGGAGTAGGTATGTGGTCATGAAGATCGTGAAACTTTGAAATTTTAAAGTTTTTTTTCATATTGATGTAGCATAACTCATTTTGGGTGTAGTTGTAAATTGTCATTAAAAAATTTATATCTCTTTGTAAGTGAAATCACGTGGTATGAATGCCCTAGTCGCGGACGAAATAAATCAACACAATGTAAAGTATTGAGGACGGAGTAGTACTGTGGTGTTAAAAAAATACATGTTATTAGGAAAAAAAAATATTTTGATTGAATGGGTCAGTACATTGTCCATAGTCACATGTGCTATAACATTCAAATTAGCTGATGCAGGCGGTAATGTCAAAAGTTGACAAATTTGCATATGGTGTCACACAGTTCAAGAACATCGGGAAGCTACTCGTTCAACTGTGTAAGTAATTTAGATCACTTCCGCATAATCAGTTTGTTGAACTTGTTGTTGTTTTGTTACAATAGACTGATTTGGATAGCAAAATAATACAATTTATTGATAATCTCTTCACAACATGATATGATACATTTTGCTGAGCAATATTCTCGGAAAATTATCGAAAATTGACACTGGATTGCTATTTCGAAAACCAGTTGAATGTGATGTAACAAATATATGTGATGCATATCGGTGCATTCAATAGACCCTTTTAGCAAATACAAGCATGCCGAGCCACTTTTGAAGCTATTTTCAGTTAGATATTCACATGATAAATATGTAAGGATAAGAACTGAATATACAACATATATATGCAAATAAGATGCACTTTCCCAACCCGAATAGTTGTTACAGCATAGAATAAATAGATAACAGTCATGAAAGTAGTAGTAGCGAATACAGGGATGGGATTAGAAGTACTACAGTAGTACAGTTATACATAAAATTACAGTATGATAGATGCAGCAAAACAAGAATAGTTTAGTAGCGGCTACAGGAAGTAGGCAAGTGCGCTGAGTTAGTTTTTTGACGAGATATGATCTGATGCTTTCCTTACGCTGTGAACACAACAACTCGGATTTTTAGGATATTGGCATCAACCAGCTCGAAAACACACGCATCCCCCAAAGTAAGGCCTGCATATTGAGTAAAGCGATACCAAAATATGCGTCGTTTGGTGTCGTCATCAGAGGGGTAGTCGCACCGGAATTTCCAGGTTGTGTCGCGTATCTCCTTCTCAACTTCGATATGGCTTGTTGCATCTCCGAGGTAACTCCTTGTAAGCTTCACAGGGATATTCTGCACTCATCATAAGTAGTCACTAAGCAGTGAGTAACATGCTGAGAAGATATGTAATCCGAAACAACTATGAAATATGAATTCTTACCACTCCAGCACGTGATGTTATGTGAGTTTTTGAAATTTTAAAAAGCAAGGGGAGGCTCTGCTCAGCATATATGCATCAGCTTTTTCCATCGGATCATCAAGTTGTTGGGGAAGAGATTGAACCTCAGCAGTAGACATATGTGCGTCATCCTTTTTCATCGGATCATGAGTTCCATTCACAGCCTCATCATCATCAAGTTGTTGGGGAAGAGATTCAAGCTCAGCAGTAGACAGATTGAATATTGTAACTTTGAAGTTGGATTGGCCTTTGTATTTAAACACAAGAAAGTATCCATAGGAGAGTGAATGGTGCTTAACGAATTCCTTCCAGCCTGTTGATAGGAAAACATCTTTGCCTTTGCATTTTATCTTCATTTCCCATTTTTCGCCATTCCGATCATAGATTTGGGCAGTAGGCCCCAAATCGAAATGATGTCGCCGGGTAAATTCATCAGGGAGCCTCTGCAGTTTAAGTAAACAATGTTGATATATTTACTGCAGCAACTATGAATGTATTGTTTGGTAATAAATGAGAATGATGAAATGGAAAAAATATGGGTAAGAGAAGCCAACCAAGGTATCAGTTTGGGTCTTCATGTTGATGAGAATTCGAAAGAACTTCATATTCAGTGTTCGTTGCAGCAGACTTGTAACTTCCATATGAATAGATTGATTAGTTAATAATGGGAAGTCAGAATGCAGCAATTGAGACCGCCTTAATGGAGGCAAATATGTTTGTTGCAGATCTTCCTGGAGCCCGAATACAAAAAACATCAAATGAATTGTTGATATGTTGAATATGAGAACCAAATATAATGGTAACTTCATCTCCTGTTGGTGGAACGATTTTGCCAAGATACCGACATTCAAATGGTTGCCACAACATACGCACTGACTATGGGCTCCAGACAAATCCGCTAAGAAATTCAACGGTATGTAACAGTAAAAAATGTAATTGAATGTTGTGGTTATGCAGTTTATATTGGCACCAAGTAAACATGTAATTATATAAAGCAGTACAGATAATGTCTATGTTCTGCAATATGTATTGGGGAAGTTAGCACAAATAAGCCAGCAGGTAGTGTTTCCATTGAAATTTACATCACGCAACTGAGATGCAAATATGAAACACATATGCGAAGTTCAGCAGACAGCGGCAACAACACCGATAACGTTAAGGTCGAAACAATATAATAATCACAATAGTAATAATAGAATTCCTAACAATAGTACTAATAATAATACTGGGAAGGAGAAAAAAAAAAGAGCAGATGAAAATAATTCCCATCATAAAAATAATAAAAATAATAACACGCATATTAACAATGATGAGAAATAATATTAATAGTAATACTAAGAAAAACTTTGGCTAGAAAAGGGGCACACAGAGATGGTCACACAGAGGTATAGAAAATGCAAACACACATACAATATTCATAGCAATATGAATCCTTAAGAGGGGATGTAGGGTCACAGAGGATATAAGATTAAGATAGATGAGCAGTACATCTCTAAGATCGTGCATGGACAGATCTGCGGAGTGTCAAACATTAGCAAGAACATACAATCGAAGATGAAATTGCAGGAGGTAGTAGCAAACCCAAAATTGTAGCGGTAGCAAAGTTTTTAACAGCTGTATACACCAAATCGAATACTAAATCAAAATCATAACAACAGCTAAATCGTATGAGGGGAAATGAAGACATACCTCTACCGAGTAACAACCAACCAGAGGAAACTGAATCGCTGCTGTGTGTTGGTATGAAGAAGGTGAAATATGTTGAAGGAGCAGTAGAAGAAGTTATTGCTGCACAATTTAGTAATAATTTAATTGAAATTTCAGTTTGGACCTTCCAATTATGAGTATTTGTTTGCTCTTTATGGTTGTTGATGTGTGTGTGTGTGCTTATATATTTTTCCTTTCTTCTTCTTCTATCCAATTTGAATCTTTATAAATATTTTTTACCTCCGAAATCTAATTTACATTGTTCTTGATCTCTTGACGCAGTTGGTTTTCTTACTAATTTGTATTTCGTTATACCAATCTGCAATAAGTATATATGTATTTATGATATGCAGTTAACCTGCTTTAACAATACTATATATCGATTATATAACATATGCCCAATATATGACATAGACTTTATATATTACATGATTGCTGCGAAACAATAGTGTGTCACATTTTTCCCCAGTTCTATTTGGGTATTATTTTGAATATTATCAATGATTTCAATTTTTTTCCAAACTCAGACGAACGAAATCAAATCAGACTGGCATTTATAATATCGTAATAGAACAATCCGTGTGACTTCAGTTAACATGTTTTAACCAAAATACATATTGAGCACATAATATGTACCGATTCTATAACATATACGCTTTATATGTAGATCACAACATTTCTCCGCAGATGTAAGCTTTAAAAAGCAGCAATAATACGCTTACATATAAGAATTGGTGCATGCAGCAAATATCGGAATGTTTGATATTTGTAACTGCTAAATGCATTTAAATAAACTGTTAGAATGGTCAACAAACTACAAATTAACACCAAACCCAGAAATTGCATATGTTGAACAGCAAACACCACACCATATACACAAAACAAAATATGCACACATATATTCCCAGCAGAAAGAGCTCTATGGGACAGAACTTACTGCAGTTGAGATACTATTTACATAACTGGAGTAAGGTACCGGGTGCTGACATGAGAATGCAGTGCCTACAATGGCACAAAACGATATCTACGGATATACCATATTACAAAAAATGATTTGCTAACTATGGACTCAGACTTTCAATCTATACTTGCGATTCCCCGAGTTCGATAGTCCACAAAAGGCAGGTGGATGGTAGCTGCAGCAGTAGCACATACAATCGACAGACATTTCCGGACATCAAAAATAATTACTGATTACATTATATCTATTTACGGATCTACCAGCATACAAAATCACAGCCTCCACACCAGTAACCATGCAAATCGTTTCTAAGCACGTTCCAGTTGACGCAGTGTCCACTTGTCTGCCCAGCGTTCATTTTTGCTATTTGAGACAGCAAGACGGAAGTAGTATTTTCTGTTCAAGCTGTTTTCATTTGCTTTTGAAATCACATCAGTTTGTTCCTGCACACCAAACGCACCAAATGCATATACTACTGAATACTGCGTGTATTTGATATGGAAGATGCAATTACATTTTAGACGTTGAATTATAATGATATAACACGGCATTTCCTACATTTTCAGTCATCTCAGATAGAACTGCAGAAGTTTTCTCCAACATTGTGTTGACATCATGTCCAAAAAGTGTGATTTCAAGCTCGCTGTTGCCATCAGTGAGTCGAACATTGAGGCGACCCCTGACAGATACATAGTAGTTTGTTTAAGTTGCAATACATGAACCAAGCCAATTTAACAAAGGAGGAGGACAATGGATACAGAATGAATTTACAGACGAAGCATCAACAGAAAAATTATGAATACATTGGAACTTGTTAAACATAATTGAACACCATATTTCGTGGAACTGAACTAAGAAAATACTGCCAGTTGAACAAACCAAGCATAAGACCATATAGATATTTTATTTCATCATTCATTAGTTTAGCTTTCTGATTGAACAATGTGTATCATCTGGAAATACTCAAAACACATAACTTCGGCAACAATATATGTTAATGGGTACATATTGTTTATCCATTAACATATATGTCAACTTAATGGTGTTACAAAAACATACCTAATACGTTCAGATATGCACATGTGAGGGGTATCACAGTTGTCATATCATAAATCCTTATGTCAACTATTAACAAACATACGAAAGAATATTTACGAAGTTGCTAATTGCAATTTAATATGCAGTATTACCAGGCTCTGCAAATGCATCCAGTATTTCCACAGCTGCTGCAGTCAAAAACTTCTCCCATAATATGGCCAGTAGACCGATTGCAGCGATTGCATGCATGGTACCATGGTCGCTGGTTGGGTGGTGATATAAGGACTGAGGCTTTTACCCAAACTTCAAGATCTCCAGTCTGAATTGTAAAAAGATGGGACATGTGCATAGAACATTACATGGTTAAAGGTAAAATAAAAGCTTGATGAAGTAAATCGAAACTCAAAGGAGTACCGGATTAGTTGGTAAATCTGCAATTTTGGATAGCTTGAACTCTGGTGTTGGATTTTTGGAAGTCTTTCTTATGAGCAAAAACTGGGAGTTTTTCAGATCATCAATTTTGTCAGAATTCGCATCACGCCTGTAAAGAAAATATGAAGATGAGTGATCCGTGTAATCTCCTTAAATAAGAAGTTAATTGAACCGTATCATTCAGAAAGTTCTTCAACCCGTGCATCTTTAACATCATACATGAACAAGGAAGACTCTTTTGTTTTTAGGGAAAAATCTGCAGGAATTAAATATATTAGTGGACAACAAATTTCAGTACTATACTAATTTATTTTCCACTGGAAATTCAATAGTAGGAAATAAGGTATATTTTACCTAGATACTTTGTTGCCACAACATTAGTGACGACAAGAATAGGTTGCGAGCACACTATAGGAGCTACCTTTTCCGCGTCAGTAGTTGCGGCATCATCCTAGGCAGACAGGTAGGCAGGACAAAGACTGCAGATGACAACGTAATTTTGTATGTTTGTTTCATTTTCAACAGTAATGGAACATATAAATACCATATGTCAGGAGTGACGACTAACTAATCAAACTCTTACAATTCGTCAACAACAACAATGTCATGGACAGTTGCACGATCAGCTGAATCTTTGCGACTTATAGTCCTAGTTGACATGACAGCAACAACAACTACAGCTACATCTGGCATACCCGAAACACATATTAGCAGTGAAAGCCAATTGAAATATTTTAACAAATCCCAATAATGTAAATACAATAAGTGAAGTCTTATTACCAAATTTCTCACGGTTCTCAACACATACTTCAGCATCTTTTAAACGTTTGAATCTGAATTTACTGCTTCTAGTGGCATCTTCAGCATCATCATCAGGCACAACTTTCATCCGCCGATCGAGGACAAGTACAAAATCATGATCGATATAACGGTGGTGCGGATTTACAGGACGCACGATGCCTTCACTAAACCAGTATGAATGGTATGGTTCAAGTTTTGCATCAAAAGTTGGAACATTATCCTCAAAAGCAGTCCCCTGAATTTTGATACCCTGAATCCAGATATAACAAAGAATTAAACGGAAATAATGCCATAAGGAAAATTCAACACAGGCTGTTGATGGAAAATCGACACACCTCAGTATCACTAAAAACATATCGCGGATATCGCTTGTTACCGTAACGGGCAGTGAGCACACGGGATTTTTCGGCAACCCAGAGTCGGATTTTCCAGTACTTGCTTTTATCATTCAAAGCAGATAACTTAGCTATGCTGCCACCCATTTATTGTTTATATATTATCTGCATAGCAGACATATTGCAAATGATTTCCACCATTAAATAATGTCAACTTTTGAGCATCATCATACAGACAGCATTGTATAAATAACATTGGTCTAAAACATCAACAAAGTGTTAGTAAGTTTAGTATCACAGTCAAGCATAGCAAAGGCTAAAATTATAGATAAATATTCAGATACATCCAACTTTTTTCTCCCTAAAACCACTTCCCAAGATGTATTACATTTGATTATCAACAAAACAAATAAGTGATTAGCAAACATATAATATATGAACAATAAGATGAAAGTAGGAATACTAACCGTGATGAAGTCATTATACGACATTTGGCAGTAAGATGCTCTACGTGATAGTTCTTTGAACACGACATTTTGCGTACTACATGCAGTTTGGGCACGCGGGATAGGATAAATCAAAACTTTAACTGTCGCTGAGAATTTAGCCCGGGATAGCGCGACATAAAGTTGGCCATGGGAGAAAACGGGTTGGGGAAGATATGTTGGAATAGATGCCCTAGAGGCAATCTAGTTTAGTATGAATTTGTAATTGGCTAGAAATTCATTTATTATTTATTGGATATTTAATATAATGAAGTCCTTAGATTTACAATCGTGTTGTTTATCTTAAATATCCCTAGTCAAGTATAATGATTAAATGGGACAATCATCTATAGACTAGTATGGGGTTGGATTGATATGGAGATATCACGATCCAACACATAGGTGTGCATTACGGAATGTTGCACTGGATTGACCCATCACCGAGAAGGCTACATACATGTTATGTTGAGTCACAAGTGCTTCTCGGGTACAATGGTATTGTCATCCTTAGACTTGAAGTCACTAGATATTCTAGTTGTGGATCATTGTGATCTTGGTAGCGTTAAACGCTACACCGTAACTGGGTAGTTATAAAGGCGTGTACTGGATACAATGAGAAGCAAGCTTAGAGATCGTAGTGGACGTAGAGAGGATTTGCCCCTCCCACATAACGGGAGCAAATATCCAAGGCCACTCGAAGGATAGTGCTTATAGAATGTCTGGCCAGACTCAAATAAATCAATATATGAGATATTGATGTTATTTGCACGAATAAGGCTATTCCATGGATCGAGAAACTATGGATTGGATATACGAGTGTGACTTGTATGTCTCGTGTCCAATCCGGATATGGAGGCAAAGGGATGAGACAATTACTTGTACAAGGTTGTCTAGATGACTATTCTATTAGTTGGCTAGAATGGATGTTTTGCTAGAAACCGCTCCATATTAGCAAATAGTTGCTACCAACTAGATAGAACCTATGGGGTCACACGCTATATAGAGTTGTACTAGATTTGGGAATTAATTAATTGGATTAATTAATTAGAAGGATCACTTTGCAAACCCTTGCAAAGTTAGTAGGGACTAATTTGCAAGGAAGGGACTAAATTGAATTCTAGTTGGACTAGAATAAGTCCTTTAGGTAGTTAACAAGGAGATGTTGGACTATATAAAGGACCCTCCTCCTTCCTTCCCTACACAACTTATGCTCTAAAGAGAACATAACAAGAGTGGGAGAGAACAAAGGTAGAGAGAGAGAGCAAGCAAAGAGGGACGCCGCCCTCTATTGCCGCCGCCCCTTGTCCCCGACGCCACAAAGGGCCGAGCCCCCTTTTGGTGCCTCGTTTTGCGTGATTCCTTCACCCTCCTTTCAATCCGGGCTAGCACCAAAGGTGATTGGAGATCTAGGAACAACTCTAGGCGTGGATCAACTATAGAGAACGTGACACTATTCGCGTTTGAAGTCATCAAGGAGAACCCAAAGGTGTGTTTATGATTTCTTGCCTTCACTATCGTTATGCATCTAGACTTGTGATCCTTGGAGGGTTTTGCATGGTTGTTTGTTTGATTATGCTTCCGTTTGCGCGATCCATGAATCAAAACCCTACAGTGGTATCAGAGCCACAGGTCATAGAGCATAAACGTAGTTTATGTGTTACATTCTTGTTGTTTTACACCTTAATTTGTTGTTTATCGCGTAAAACAAGACAAATCAAGCATTGGATGCAATTTGTCATAGAATTAATCATAACAAGACCCAATTATTGCATTGGATGCATGAATTGGTGAGTTTGACAAATTTTAGGATCTTAGATCTAGGGTTTGGGCATCCTTGGGGAAGAAGGAGTTCTCCCACAACAAGGAAACAACCAAACTTGGGCTCCAAGCAAGGAGGTTGTTTTGGAAACAACCTCCACAAGGAAGGTTCGGCCCCTAGGGAGCCGCCCCCCTTGCTTGCCGCCCAAGCTTGGCGCCCTAAGGGGGCGGTCGGCCCTAACCCGCGGGCCTAGCTTGCGGGTTTTGGGCCGGGCCGGCCCTAGGGCTTTATGGTTCACTTATTTGGGCCCGGGCAATTGGATTGTTGGGCCCATGGACCGTTTTAACCCTAGAAATCCTAAAATCAATTAAAATTGACCAAGCGCGTTAAAATTGGATTTTAACTGTTTATGTGCAAATCGCATGGTGATTGGATATGGCCCTAGGATGTGGTTTGATGTGGATGTTTAATTTTGTGGTTTGGTTTTACAGCCTGCGAGCTGATCAATTAATTGTAATAATTAATTAGGGTTTTATGGCCTGCGTGCCATTTTTTCTCAACTTGTGAGATTTATTTTATTTAGAATAGATATTAGCTAGTGCTAGATAAAGTAGATTGTTAGCCAAGATTGGAGAAAAGAAGCCCAAAGCCAAAGGAGCCACAAAAGATGGAGCATGGAGCATGGATCATTCCACATGACTATGAAGGATGGACCAAAAGATCAAGACGCATGGAGATGTGTTTGTTTAGGGTTCATAGATAATTCCATTGGCTTGGAATTATCTTAGTCTAGAAAAGGCCATATCCACATCACGTTTAATTTCTGTTTTGTGGTTGTTTATTTATTGTCTTATTATTTGTGTGGTTGGTGTATGGATGATGCATGCAATTAGGATAATAAGATAATTAGACAACCCGGATCTATTATTTGGAGTTGTGCCCAAACTCAAATAGATAGATTAGTTGATATTGATCAACAAAATAATTAAAATTGAATTGAAAATCCCTCAAAATCTTAAAATATTGTGTTCTTGCCTTCTCGTTATTTAAACACTCATTATCATCATTATTTATCAAGTTTGTGCGTGCCAAAGCATGGCGACTTGGTTCATAATGATGGAATGCGATGGCACGTAACAATGTGCAATTGTTTAGATAAGAGGTTGAGCACAACTAGGCTATTAATTTGATTAAGAAACCTAGAGGCAATCAATTGGGATTATCCATATGGATGGATAAATAAGGAGTTATTTGCCCGATTGAACCAAGAGTTGCATATGAGATGCAATTGGAATTGTTCCTACCTAAGAAGTAATCGAATTATGGGTGACTTGCCAAAGCAAGCTCATAAGGAGATGAAAAAGATGGATCTTGGCCCACTAGAAAATATAAGGATATTTTCCGCATTAATATCTTGAGGGTTATTAATCCGTAGTAAAATAGTGGGAGCTATATTTAATAAACTAGCCATTATTAAATATAGTCAAAAATTCACAAATACTAAAACTTGCGTATTTTCCTTTTTGTAGAATTCCAAATGGCAAACAACTCATCGAGTTCACAACATTCCCTACGATCTGTCCTTGAGAAGGACAAGCTCTCAGGAACCAACTTTCTCGATTGGTACAGAAACTTGAGAATTGTTCTCAAGCAAGAGAAGAAGCTGTACGCAATAGAGGAGCAAGTTCCAGAAGGTCCAGAGAATCAGACACCTGCTGCCTTAAAGGCGTATCAAAAGCGTGTTGATGACGCTAATGATGCGGCCTGCCTAATGCTTTGCACCATGACCTCTGAGCTTCAGAAGCAACATGAGAACATGAATGCTGTCGATATGATCGAACATCTAAAGCAGCTCTTCCAAGAGCAGGCGAGGGTAGAGAGGTATGAGGTCTCAAAGGCACTGTTCAAATGTCATCTGGCAGAAGGGAACCCGGTGGGACCCCATGTACTCCGAATGATCGGGTACTTGGAGAATCTCGCCCGGCTTGGGTTCCCGGTCGGCCAAGAGTTGGCAACCGATCTCGTGTTGCAATCGTTGCCCGAGAGTTATGGACAGTTCATTATGAACTATAACATGAACGAGATCGTTAAACCACTGCCAGATTTGCTCAACATGTTGAGGACGGCTGAACAGAGCATCAACAAGGGTAAGGGCAAGGCCATTATGATGGTGCATAAAGGAAAGGGTAAAAAGTTTGCCTCTTCCTCCAAGGGCAAAGGCAAGTCAGTTGCTAAGTCCAAGGAACAAGCCCTTAAGCCTGTTGGTGGGATTGCCAAGGTCGTGACTAAGGGTGAATGTCACTACTGTAGTCAACCTGGACACTGGAGGAGGAACTGCCCAAAATATCTGGAGGACAAGCGGCTTGGAATAGTGATTCCACCACCACCAGGTATTTTCGTTGTAGATGTCAATTTAACTGTCTCTACATCATGGGTATTAGATACTGGATGTGGATCTCATATTTGTCGAAATATGCAGGATCTAAAGAGAAGTAAAAGATTGGCTAAAGGGGAGGTAGATCTGCGCGTTGGGAATGGAGCAAAGGTTGCTGCGTTGGCCATAGGCGTTTGCGAGCTATCTCTGCCTTCAGGATTAGTTTTAGAATTAAATAATTGCTATTTTGTGCCTGCTATGAGCAGAAACATTATTTCTATTTCTTGTTTGGACAAGGAAGGTTTTATTATTTCAATAAAGAACAATTGTTGTTCCTTTTATTTGAATAATATTCACTATTTTAGTGCGCAATTATTTAATGGACTTTATGTCCTTGATCTAAGTAATCCTGTCTACAACATTAATACCAAGCGGATTAAAATAAATGATTTAAATCCTGCTTATTTATGGCATTGTCGTTTAGGCCACATAAATGAGAAACGTGTATCTAGACTCCATAAGGATGGATTGCTAGACTCATTTGATTTTGAATCGTATGAGACATGTGAAGCTTGTTTATTGGGAAAAATGACAAAGTCCCCTTTCAATAAGAAAGGTGAGAGGACTAGTGAGCAATTGGCGCTCATACATACCGATGTGTGTGGGCCATTTGCCACGCCTGCCAGGGGTGGTTATGTCTACTTCATTACGTTTACTGATGATTACAGTAGATATGGATTTGTGTACCTTATGAGGGAAAAATCCGAATCCTTTGAAGTGTTCAAGGAATTCAAGAATGAAGTAGAGAAGCAACTTGGCAAAAGTATCAAGGCTCTACGATCAGATCGTGGAGGAGAATACTTGAGCCAAGAGTTTGACGACTATCTTAGAGAGTGTGGGATCGTGTCCCAACTCACTCCACCCGGAACGCCACAATGGAATGGCGTGTCCGAGAGGAGGAATCGAACCCTATTGGATATGGTTCGGTCTATGATGTGTCAAACCGATCTTCCAATATCGTTTTGGGGCTACGCTCTATTAAGTGCAGCTTTTACCATTAACCGTGTTCCATCTAAATCAGTCATGAAGACACCATATGAGATGTGGAGTGGGAGGCGTCCCACACTGTCGTTCATGAGGATTTGGGGCTGCGATGTCTATGTAAAACGTTTACAATCAGACAAGCTAGGGCCTAAATCGGATAAGTGTAAATTTGTGGGGTACCCTAAGGAAACTAAGGGATACTATTTCTACAATCCAACCGAGAACAAAGTGTTTGTTGCTCGGACCGGCGTGTTTCTAGAAAGAGAGTTTGTCTCTAAAGAAGCAAGTGGGAGGAATGTAGAACTTGAAGAAGTTCAAGAACCACAAATTACTGAACCGATTATGGAACATGAACAGGAATCACAAGCAGTTGTGGATCCACCTGTTCAAGTAACACAAGAGCTTCGTAGATCTAGTAGAGTGCGCCAGGAACCCGAGAGGTACGGACTTCTCGTAACTGATTCCGGTGACACGATGCTCATAGATGATGAGCCTACTACCTATGAGAAGGCCATGAATGGCCCAGACTCGCAGAAGTGGCTTGAGGCCATGAGATCCGAGATGGAATCCATGTATGCCAACAAAGTATGGACTTTGGTGGAACCACCTGATGGGGCGCGGCCCATAGGGTGCAAGTGGGTCTTCAAGAAGAAGATCGACATGGATGGTAATGTGATTACCCATAAGGGCCGATTGGTGGCTAAAGGATTCAGACAGATTCATGGTATTGACTATGATGAAACCTTTTCACCAGTCGCTATGACCAAATCCATCCGAATCCTACTTGCGATTGCAGCATACTACGACTATGAGATTTGGCAGATGGATGTCAAAACAGCATTCCTTTATGGGAATCTCCTCGAGGACGTGTATATGATACAGCCGGAGGGTTTTGAGGATCCAAAGCAAGCCAACAAAGTATGTAAGCTGCAACGATCCATTTATGGATTGAAGCAAGCTTCTAGGAGTTGGAATCGACGTTTTGATGAAGTGGTCAAAGAGTTTGGCTTCATCAGAAACGAAGATGAGTCTTGTGTCTACAAGAAGGTTAGTGGGAGCTCTGTAGCTTTTCTGGTCTTGTATGTGGATGACATACTGCTCATTGGAAACGACATTCCCATGCTGCAATCTGTGAAAGATTGGCTAGGAAAGTGTTTCTCAATGAAAGACTTAGGGGAAGCAGCCTATATACTCGGTATAAAGATCTATAGAGATAGATCTAAGAGGTTGCTAGGCCTAAGTCAAAGTACATATATTGACAAGGTGTTGAAACGGTTCAACATGCAAGATTCCAAGAAGGGATTCTTGCCAATGTTACATGGAATCACTCTTTCAAAGAGTGGTTGTCCTTCCAATGAGATTGATAAGGAACGCATGAGTAGGATTCCCTATGCCTCGGCCATAGGATCCATCATGTACGCCATGTTATGTACTAGACAAGATGTGTCATATGCCTTGAGTATGACAAGCAGATACCAATCCAATCCAGGTGAGAGTCACTGGATTGCTGTCAAGAACATCCTAAAGTACTTGAGAAGAACTAAGGATGCTTTCTTGATGTTTGGCGGTGAGGAAGAGTTGCGTGTAAGGGGTTACACTGATGCAAGCTTCCAAACCGATAGAGATGACTTTAGATCACAGTCGGGATATGTGTTTTGCCTGAATGGAGCAGCGGTGAGCTGGAAGAGTTCCAAGCAAGAGACGGTAGCTGATTCTACAACAGAGGCTGAGTACATTGCTGCAAATGGCGCAGCAAAGGAAGCTGTTTGGATCAGAAAGTTTGTTTCTGAACTTGGTGTGGTCCCTAGCATTGCGGATCCAGTGGAGTTGTTCTGTGACAACACTGGGGCGATCGCGCAATCAAAGGAACCCATGTCGCACCAGAAGTCCAAGCACGTGCTCAGGAAGTTCCATCTGATTCGAGATATTATCGATAGAGGAGACGTTCGGATATGCAAGATTCCTACAGATGGTAATCTGTCAGACCCCTGAATTTTGATACCCTCAAAATTGGAACATTATCCTCAAAAGCAGTCCCCTGAATTTTGATACCCTGAATCCAGATATAACAAAGAATTAAACGGAAATAATGCCATAAGGAAAATTCAACACAGGCTGTTGATGGAAAATCGACACACCTCAGTATCACTAAAAACATATCGCGGATATCGCTTGTTACCGTAACGGGCAGTGAGCACACGGGATTTTTCGGCAACCCAGAGTCGGATTTTCCAGTACTTGCTTTTATCATTCAAAGCAGATAACTTAGCTATGCTGCCACCCATTTATTGTTTATATATTATCTGCATAGCAGACATATTGCAAATGATTTCCACCATTAAATAATGTCAACTTTTGAGCATCATCATACAGACAGCATTGTATAAATAACATTGGTCTAAAACATCAACAAAGTGTTAGTAAGTTTAGTATCACAGTCAAGCATAGCAAAGGCTAAAATTATAGATAAATATTCAGATACATCCAACTTTTTTCTCCCTAAAACCACTTCCCAAGATGTATTACATTTGATTATCAACAAAACAAATAAGTGATTAGCAAACATATAATATATGAACAATAAGATGAAAGTAGGAATACTAACCGTGATGAAGTCATTATACGACATTTGGCAGTAAGATGCTCTACGTGATAGTTCTTTGAACACGACATTTTGCGTACTACATGCAGTTTGGGCACGCGGGATAGGATAAATCAAAACTTTAACTGTCGCTGAGAATTTAGCCCGGGATAGCGCGACATAAAGTTGGCCATGGGAGAAAACGGGTTGGGGAAGATATGTTGGAATAGATGCCCTAGAGGCAATCTAGTTTAGTATGAATTTGTAATTGGCTAGAAATTCATTTATTATTTATTGGATATTTAATATAATGAAGTCCTTAGATTTACAATCGTGTTGTTTATCTTAAATATCCCTAGTCAAGTATAATGATTAAATGGGACAATCATCTATAGACTAGTATGGGGTTGGATTGATATGGAGATATCACGATCCAACACATAGGTGTGCATTACGGAATGTTGCACTGGATTGACCCATCACCGAGAAGGCTACATACATGTTATGTTGAGTCACAAGTGCTTCTCGGGTACAATGGTATTGTCATCCTTAGACTTGAAGTCACTAGATATTCTAGTTGTGGATCATTGTGATCTTGGTAGCGTTAAACGCTACACCGTAACTGGGTAGTTATAAAGGCGTGTACTGGATACAATGAGAAGCAAGCTTAGAGATCGTAGTGGACGTAGAGAGGATTTGCCCCTCCCACATAACGGGAGCAAATATCCAAGGCCACTCGAAGGATAGTGCTTATAGAATGTCTGGCCAGACTCAAATAAATCAATATATGAGATATTGATGTTATTTGCACGAATAAGGCTATTCCATGGATCGAGAAACTATGGATTGGATATACGAGTGTGACTTGTATGTCTCGTGTCCAATCCGGATATGGAGGCAAAGGGATGAGACAATTACTTGTACAAGGTTGTCTAGATGACTATTCTATTAGTTGGCTAGAATGGATGTTTTGCTAGAAACCGCTCCATATTAGCAAATAGTTGCTACCAACTAGATAGAACCTATGGGGTCACACGCTATATAGAGTTGTACTAGATTTGGGAATTAATTAATTGGATTAATTAATTAGAAGGATCACTTTGCAAACCCTTGCAAAGTTAGTAGGGACTAATTTGCAAGGAAGGGACTAAATTGAATTCTAGTTGGACTAGAATAAGTCCTTTAGGTAGTTAACAAGGAGTTGTTGGACTATATAAAGGACCCTCCTCCTTCCTTCCCTACACAACTTATGCTCTAAAGAGAACATAACAAGAGTGGGAGAGAACAAAGGTAGAGAGAGAGAGCAAGCAAAGAGGGACGCCGCCCTCTATTGCCGCCGCCCCTTGTCCCCGACGCCACAAAGGGCCGAGCCCCCTTTTGGTGCCTCGTTTTGCGTGATTCCTTCACCCTCCTTTCAATCCGGGCTAGCACCAAAGGTGATTGGAGATCTAGGAACAACTCTAGGCGTGGATCAACTATAGAGAACGTGACACTATTCGCGTTTGAAGTCATCAAGGAGAACCCAAAGGTGTGTTTATGATTTCTTGCCTTCACTATCGTTATGCATCTAGACTTGTGATCCTTGGAGGGTTTTGCATGGTTGTTTGTTTGATTATGCTTCCGTTTGCGCGATCCATGAATCAAAACCCTACAAGATAGACACCAACATAGTCTAGTGTCTTTCCCTGTGACTTGTTAATTGTCATAGCGAAACATGGTCGTACATGGAATTGTTTCCTTTCAAACTCAATAGGAAAATTATCTGTTTGAGAAGGCCTAAGAGGTATTCTAGGATTGAAAACTGATTTTCCCTTGTTAGGACCGACCGCTACTTCGGCATGAATAATATTTGGCAACAAACTTTTACAGATAAGCTTAACACCATTTGAAAGACCGGATGACGGATCTAAGTTTCGGAGTAGCATGAGGGGACAACCAGGTTTAAGGACTAACTGATGAGGTGGTAATCCATTTGGGGTTAGAGAATGCAAAAATTCTAAAGGATGATTTTCTCGACTGTCAGGTAGGCAACTATCATAGCTACTGTACACATGAGCGTGAGCAGGAAATCTACCTAAAAAAATATCATGAATTGCATCAACACTATCATTTCTCGGATTCAGAATAGACCGGCCAGTCAGATAGTCATAATTGTGACATTTTTGCTCGAAATTTGGATAAACAGAGTTTATTAACTCATCAATGGATGTACTTTCATCTAAAAATGGTACGATCATAGATCGTGGCAGCTCTATCATCGATTCATCTTTCTGCGGAAGAGTACCGTCACCAACTGAGAGAAGGATGCGGGAAAACGATGGATCGTGCAAAGCTCTCATGTTCTCTGTCATACGTATTTTGCACATTTTGCCCCACAGATGAGAATCAACAACACTATTTGATATAGACTCCTCTTTGGTTGCACGCACCGTTACCGGCAATACTTGCCTAAAGTCACCACCAAACACAACTACTTTTCGCCGAAATCAACTTCACTGGAGCAAATATCACGAAGCATACTTTCAAATGCTTCTATGTTCTGCTTCTTCACCATAGTCACCTTGTCCCATATTATTACCTTTGCTTTTCTAATAAGATGCGCAAGAGCAGTTTGCTTACCAATGTTGCAGCAATTCTTTTCCCTAATATCAAGAGGAAGTTTAAACCGTGAATGTGCTGTATGTCCGCCATGTAAATTAGATGCTGCAATCCCGGTGCTAGCTGTTGCCAAGCCTATATCGCCAGCAGATCGAACATGGGCTAAAATTGCTTTGTATAAAAATGTTTTCCCCGTACCGCCAGGGCCATCAATGAAGAAGCATTTCCCTCTATTACTTGCAATATGATCGATAATCATATCATATGCTTCCTGCTGCTGCTGGTTCAGTTGCTTTGCTGCAGCTATATCTTCTACCGGTATCGGAATCGCTAAATCTTCATCAATCTCACGATTAGCACAACCTGAACTGTCGGTGGACTGGACACATACCGGCAAATTGAAATCACTTAGTTGCTTGCCCATCGACTCAAGAAACTGACCAACACCTTTGATCGTCTTAGATAATATCTCCGGTTCAGCCCATCGTCCTCCATGTCGATAATCTTCACTCAGATCATTGTAAAATCGATCCCACAAGAATCGAGGGTTTGTTGGTTGGCAAAATACAAGAAGAGTAGCAAACAAGCGCCGCAATGTTTGCGGCATTTGGAAAGAAGAAGCTTCCGCTAATGAATCCTCCAAAGCAGTATCCTTCTCCAGCAATCCTAATCTTTCGCAAGCCTCACGAAATGTAGCACACACATGGTTGTTGTCAGTCCGTAGCTGCTCAAATGACTCTACTCCACGTACATGCATTAGCAAAATCCGTAAGAAAAACCGTTCGCCCTCACCAGGATTAGTGGCGACAATAAGACCAATACATTGTCTTCGCTTGCGCGGCTTCCAACATAACGCATTAGAATCCCACACATAATGTTGCGGGAACTCACTATACAAAAACCCCTTGGCATTGTTATCATGCTTATTCATCTCAAAGTATTCTGTCAGCATTGTTTCCGTATGCTTCTTGTCTGTGGCGATGTATGGTAAGTTGATGTGCTCGTTAAAAGTAATCGAATGCATCCCTGGAAGGTGGAGCAGTAAAGATATCACAGATGGATACATCTCATTCATGGGGAATTTGAACAGCCGCCAAGCAGCTTCAGGAGGAGAAATCCATCTAGCATATTGGAAATCCGCAATGTCATCAATACCTGAGCTTTGGGTGGACACCACTTGGAATACTATCTTATCATGACCCTTGTAGATATACTTGTACAAGTATTTCACAGCTTTGAAAGTTGAAAAAATCTCGACATTCGGATGGCAGTCATATTTAGCTAGAAGATAAGGATTGTAAGGGACAACCCACCTATTGTGTAAGGTGTGCCCTCTGACGTGAACAGTTCGTCCATTATTTTGACGTTGATATATGGGAAATGCATCAACACCAGATTTAGTCATTTCAGCAAAATCTTGCGGATACTTGTTCTTGCAACCAGTTTTAGGACGCATAAAAGGACTATGACGATTATAATGACCACATGGACCATGCATCATGTGCTTCTTTACAGCATTGTGAAGATGAGGATTTATCCTCGGATCTGGAATTTCGGCGGATATATATCTATCATATTGATCAGGCGGCATCAACTTAGCAAACTTCTTCAATATCAGAAGGAAATGTACGTGGGGTAAACCCCGCTTCTGGTACTCAATTACATAGGTGTATGCAGCAATAGGACCAAGAATCTCTCTGTCAACCGAATCGCGCTTTAACTCAACAGTTTTGGCCCGGAAAATACGAGCAACTAAGTCTGGCCTATTCTGAGAATGCTCATGAGGCAATAACTCTGCTAGGATCTCAGCCCAGCTGGGATTACATGTCATTGTAACAAAATAATCAGGCTTGCCAAACTTTCGCACCAACGCCATTGCATATTGATAGCGACGCTTCATATCTCGCAGGCCTCCGATGAGCGATGGCGGCAACACCACATGCCGGCCAACATTAGCAGGATCAGTTACCCCAGCAGCGACACTATCCAATATTCCCTGATACAATTCAGACCGAATGATATGCTGAAGATTACGCACATAGTCCCGGCGGCTCGTCTCCAGCTTGATGTACATATCGACAATATATTGCTGCAGCAGCCGGCCAAAAAGCAGCAAAGATGATTGTCGAATGTTTCTAATCTGCAACCTATAGCAGTAGTACTCCCGGAAGCTAACCTTATCACTCTGAGACTCCTCATCATGTCGCCCTATCCATGGTAGATCAAAAGTGAGTGTAGAAATACAGGCATCATACAATATTATAAGTGCATAAATAAACTTGTACACACCAATAATAGAAACCGCCAAATGTAACTACGTGTTCGTTTCTTCCGTTTCGAAGGTTTCTTCTTAATGCATGTTTGCCATCCTGGTTGACCCTCCGAAAACACTATAGGATACTGTAGCGGATCGAAACAACCTATGTGATATTGTACTCGCTTGATTTCACCACCTTGACCGCGAACTAAGATATCGCGCACATATTGACCTGCACGAGATTCATCTTCAAGCCAGATGCCTGCAACCTGATCAGAAGTAGGCAAGTTATGAGTTCGCTGATCGAGGCCTGGATCACACCTAATGCGTATGTCATGCTCCGCAATGTCGCCACTCTCATACATTGACCGAAAACGCTTCCGATAAGGATTGATCTCCAATATTTGAGATAGCTGAGCAATTACAGCAGGGTCTAGATTATCGAAAGTCTTCACCCGGCACTGCAACTGATACTGGTGATCGTAGAAATAAAGCTGCAAATACCTCGGAGTTTCGACACCAGGTTCTAGGTCATTAATGTAGTGATAAACGTGGCCCTGAACACAGAATGTGTAAATACCCTTTCTCTTATTCTTTGTGTCCGGATCCGACCTAACACCCATAGAAGTAAATGTAAACACTGAGTTATATGCACGGACATTAGTACGGAAGTCTTGACTGGCCTCATCATCAGCTAACAGTAACCTGACAAGGGCATCTGGAACTTCATGTGATGCCAAGACAATACAGCCTTCACTGCAACAAAATCCATCGGTTTCGTACGCAAATAATTTCGCATTGCAATACCGGCATCGCCGAGGTGCGGGAAGGATGGTAGGCTCAGTGGGAGGAGGCGGAGGATCCCGCTCCCAACTTTTCGTACGCCGCTGGCCTGCGACCGGAAGAAAAAACAACTAAAATGTGGAAATTACTCACATCATAACACCATTATCAGAAGCACATAACATATTAAAGATAATTACGTGGCGGTTTCTTCGGAGCACTGGATTCACCAATTTCTCTAGTACACTGACTGACAGAGTTTGTTCCAGATTTGCTTACATTGGCAGAAAATATCGGTACATCACTATTACCACATGTAGCAGATCTCATAGGTAGCGGCACATCCATAGTACTTGGACTTATATGCAGAGCCTGCGACACTGACTCAGCCGGGATATTAGCACCCCTTGACAGCGGAACACATAAACCAGTCATTACACCAGATGATTTAGCAGATGTTTCAACAGCATTTTGCATTGATGAAAGCAGGACAACATCGCGCGGCAAACTCGGCCGTGGGTCCATATTTTTTGCAGACACCAGTTTACAATCAGAATGCCCACTTACATCACGGAGTGATGCACGAGAAGACCGTTCCAGCTGCTCCTGGAAAAACAAATTAGTAACACCTCCTCGAACACTTCCTGAAGCTACGCCATCGCATTTTCGACACTTCGCGGGCCTACTGGAAGACATGGCTAACAGACTACACATATGTTAAATCCCACATAACAAACAGAATCTCATATACTTTACTAACATCATGTAAGCAGTAATGTTTATATCTATGATACTACACAGTTACTTGACAACTCCAACAACTCACATTAGCACACAAAGATAAAATACAGGATAAACACGTAGATATAAAGAATGTACATTAAACATCATTGAAATCACGGAAATAACACCTAATTGCGTGAAAACACGCACCAACAAAACAGTGACCAATTGGCCTTAAAATTACCAGATCAGCCGAATACCACATTCGCACGAAGCATCAACTAACCAAGCTGAACAAACACACACAGCAACAGAAACAGCTGAAGAGAACCTGGACCAAAATACAGCTGAACTGAGTAAATCCAACCCTAAACAATTAGGTAAAACCTGGATAACATGAATAATCAGAAAAACATAAATATAATATCAAACATCCACAACTGCCATGTAGTAATTTCATAAATAACATAAAACCCACTCAAACTAAATAGTCTTTACTATAACTGTTCTTAAACATCTATATAATCTCCTTAGTCCACATTATCTAATCACAGAAATACACAGCACACACACATGCAATTTCCAACAATGCCAACTGGAAAAATGACCAGACCAAACCCGAATTAATAATCAGGAAAGTATAAATACCACATGCAAATACTAAGCAAAACCCACAAACCCCCTTACACTGAGTCATGCATGACAAAACAATTGAGAAGGTAAGAAAAAAACGGCGGAGAAGCGACCTGAAAGACATGCAATTTCAAAAGCGCACACAAAAATTGAATCCCACCGAAACCAAAAATCAATCGGAAACCCGACACCAGACACATTCCCAATCAAATAACAGCTGAGCTGTTGACCTGCATCAGCCAATAGCGAACTAAGGGGCGGAGGTAATCTGAATAACTCACTGGAGAACTCCTCTGCGCACTGCTACCACGAACCTCCAATCTCTGTCTAAACCTTAATTCTAATCAAACAACAACAATTATAAAGCACCGGAGGTGAAGGAGCACAGGTGGCAGCTCACGAATTTTCCAGATAGAAACCCACTACGCCGCCGATGACTGTCGACGGTGGAATCGAAGGGTAAAAATACACCCTCACAAAGGCAAAAAATATCACCATAAACCCGTATGGAAAGTCGTTAATCCTACAACTCATGAGGGGAGAAGAGTCAAATCCACAAGTACACAGGCAGTTACATTGAACATACCCAAAAAGCCTAATATGCCCCTCTGGTAGAACACAGGGGTAAAAAATCACCCTCACAAACGCAGAAAATATCACGATAGACCCGCATGGAAAGTCGTTAATCCTGCAACTAATAAGGGCAGAAGAGTCAAATCGACAAGCACACATCCAGTTACATTGAACATGCCCAAAAAGTCGAATATGCCCCTCTAAAACAAAACAATGGCAGTGAACTTGCTTCCTGGCGTGTTGTAGTTTGACTCAAATATGGGGACATAAAGGTCAAATTAAGGAAAACACGTCCCTAACAGAGCACCCCCAGCTAAACCACAAATTAAAACTCGTGCCACTCATGCAACTCTTCCCATGCAGCCACCAAGGAAGGTCAAACCCATCATTTCGGCAGCCCAAAATGGGCAACTCGTGCTTTTAAATATAGGTGGTAAGGATATATGTGTGTGTGTTTATACTTTAATCGGTAAAATTCATTTGTAGATTCCACTGTTAATTTATTGCAAACATCGCTAACTTTGCTAAAATATTTTTATATTTTATTTTATTTTATTTTATTTTTAATTTCTAGATCATGTTTCATAGTAAGCATGAAAAGTTCGTGCATTAGAATTGCGACGGTGGTTGTTTTTGCTTCAGTATTCTAAACTCAAAATCATAAAACCCTTCCAAATGTGAGATATAAATAGGACGGAACTCGCTTATTTATGATACTAAAGCATATAGACTTGCTATGCACAAATATTTATTTTTGCATGCAAGACTAATTAGTGTAGTGAAAACTTAAAAATTTTCCGTTTTCATACAATCTTTTATTTTTAGCGAAATTTTATCTCTTTTTTGGAATGACAGTTTTGTCGTCGTGATAATTCTATTACAAACGAGGTATGTTTGGTTTCTCTCCCTCCAAGTATAACTAACTTTTTCCGTACGTAATTATTTCAAATTTGAATCCTCTATGTGTGACATAGTCATAACAGTCACCAACATCACCACATATTCATATAATCTTCATGAATATTACTTATCTGAATTCATATGCCAAGACATTTACGTGTAAATATCTGGTATTATGAACTTTTATATTACATATCATAACAAACACTTTTCATATTTTTACTTTTTACTCGCATTTCGTCAAGGATATTAACGTTATTATGAAAAGACCTCTTAAGAATGAAGATTGAAAATATTTCCAGTAAAACCCACACCAAGACACTACATTCTTACAAAGTGATGATTAACAAAAATTATAAAAACGATTCGTTATTGATAAGAAAACAAAACTTTGTATATATGACTGAATGTCTTTATATGTTAAGCTTATGATCAGTTCATCTATATTAAAATCATTGACTTTTACATTAATCAACTATTGTCAGTGTGTCTACGTAAATATTACGGCAGTGAAACATGAATACATATGTCTTGAAACTAAAATGGACTCCCCACTTGTAGGGTTTTGAACATGGATACTCAGCAGAAGAAAGAATTATACATTCAAGACCCTCCAAGGATCACAGGAAGAGAATCATAACGATGATAAGGGAAGAAACAAGTAACACACCTTAGAGGTCTCCTGTGATGAATTGTCACGTGAATTGCGTCACGTCTCTACAGTTGATCCACGCCTAGCGGTGAGATCTAGATCCTCCAACTCCTTGTTCTAGCTAGGTAGAATGGAAGAGGATGAAGGAATCATGCAAAGAATCACCAAGGAAGACGGTTCAGACCCTCTTGGTGGTAGACGGGTAGAGGGGCGGCATAAGGGGTTTCGGTTTCCTTATGTTTCTTTCTCTATCCTTTCTTTATTCTCTCCTACTCCAAGTAAGCATAAGTGTTGAGAAAATAAGCTAGGAGTGTTCTTTATGTATTCCAACAACTCCTTGTCCTACTACACAAAGAACCCCTCTCCTAATCCTACTCAAATAAGGATTAGTCCCTTTTTGAAAACTAGTTCTAATCATGTCCATAAATGGATTAGTTTTCTTTGCAAATTAATCCTAATCATGTCTCTACATGAATTAGTCCACCTTGGAAAATCCTAATCATTTCTATACATGGATTAGTCCGACTTGCATAATAGTCCTACTAAGTTAGATAGTTGTTGTGATTTGATCCTTTTAAATAATAAATCATATTAATTAATTAATTCCCAAGTCTAGTTCACCACTATATGGCGTGTGACTCCAAAGGTTCTATTAAGTTGGTAGTAACCATTTACTAATATGGAGCGGCCTCTAGCAAGACATCCATTCCAGCCAACAAATAGAAATTGTCATCATGACAAACCTTGTGCAAGTAAATGTCACATCCCTTTGTCTCCATATCCACATTGGATACGAGACTTACAAGTCACACTCGTATATCCAATACATAGTTTCTCAATCCTAGGAATAGCCTTATTCGTCAAAATAACATCAATATCCCATATTGTTTTATTTGAGTCCGACCAGACATTTTATAAGCACTACCCCTCGAGTGGCCTAGAAGATTTGGTCCCGTTATGTGGGAGGGAAAAATTCTATATACATCACTACTATATCTAAGCTTGCTTCCTATTGTGTCCAATACGCGCCTTTATGAATACCCAGTCACGGTGTAGTGTTTGACGCTACCAAAACACAAAATTCCACAACTAGAACATCTAGTGACTTCAAGTCTAAGGATGACAATACCATTGCACCGCGTGAAGCACTTGTGACTTTACCGAACTTGTACGTAGCCTTCTCGGAGATGGGTCAATCCAGTATGCCATTAATCCCAATGCATACCAATGTGTTCGATCGTGATATCTCCATATCAATCCAACCCCATACTAGTCTATAGTTGATTGTCCTGTTAATCAATATAATCGACTAGGGATATTTAAGAATATAACACTTATATTCTAAGAAATTCCTTCATGTTAACATATCTCCATATCGATAACATAATGAATCGCAAATCCATATATTTGTCACAAGAAGTTGATTGTCTCTAGGGAACAATTCCAATAGTCTTCCACTTGCACTAGAGTCCATCTCCTGCGTCATATGCCTAGTGACCTAGCCTGGCCCTCCATGCTTACGCTGCATAGGGGCATGATAGGCGAGACATCCGCTGTTAATTTGCTAATATTCACATCTTTTCTATCAAAAATTTGATTGAGATTGGATATTCTGAGTAAGTGCATCTCATGCAGAAATTTACTCAGTCCTCTATGTTAGAATCTGTGGCTGAATCTTGCCTGGAACTTTTCCAGCTCACAGTCGCTCCCACTAGTCTAAAACATAAAACTTGTCTTATAATCTGAAATGTTTGTTAGATTTTATGTTCGCATCACTGTAACCCCTTACAGTAAACTCTTCCTATTCTCCATTTATCAAGAATTCATCCTTTAGTTCATCTCAAGTACTTAAGGGTAATCTTGATAATTATCCAGTGACTATCACTCAGATTTGACTGGTATCTTTGTGTCATACCATATGACATATCAGGCCTAGTACATAACATGGTGTATCTTGTGAATCTTATTCACACAGTCCCTTTCTCAATCTAATTGGAAAGACAATTAGTCTTCCAAAGACTAATTCCATGTGACATAGGTAGAATCCATATTCTAGACATGTTGAATCATTTCAACTCTTGTGTCAATATATGCACTAAGACCAAAGCCTCACAACCATCTTGATCTATCTTCATAGATCTTCATAGGTTTGATTCGCCTAGGTCTATCATTCGAAGATTAATTCCCTAGTCAATCTACGTAAGATTGTCAAGTAGGGACATTATTCTCAATGATTAGTATGTCTCCACACACAAGACCAGAAACATAACTGTGCTCCCACTAACCTTCTTGTAAACACAAGTTCTCATATTCAATTTCTTATGGAACCAAAATCCTTTGATTGCATCATCAATTCAAAGAATCCAACTCCAAGAACCTTGATTCAATCTTAGACAGATTGCTACAAGCAAGATACGAATGGATTTAAGCATCACAACTAGGAAGAGATTTCGTCATAGTCTATACTATGAACTCAAATGAAATCCTTTTTCCAACCAATTGTCCCTTAAAAGTAATCACATTACCATCAATGTTGGTTTCCTCATAACCCACTTGCACCCTATGGGTCCTACCCTTTCAGGTGGTTCCAACAAAGTCCATACTTTGTTGGTATACATGGATTCCATATTGTATCTCATGGGTCCTTAGCCATTTCTGAGAGTATGGCACAAACGTGGCCATCTCATAGGTTGTAGGCTCATCTCAATGAGCAATATATCATGGGTTGTGAGAAATCCTTATTTCTCTAGTCCCTTGATGTATCCTACCTGACCTACGAGGTTCTTGTGTAAACTAAGTAGGTTGCTCCACAACACCTTATGATCATGCTCATGTTCCATCAAAAGTATCAATGTTCTATTGTAATTCTCGAACTCCTTCAAGTTCTTATTTTCCTCCAACTGTTTCTTTTATTGACAATCTCTACCTAGAAACATTGTGGTTCCAGCAACAAACAGTTTGTTCTCGATTAGGTTGTAGAAATAATATCCTTTTCAGGATATCCCACAAAAACATTTATTTGACTTGGGTTAAAGTTAATCATAAACTTTATAACCCCAAATCTTTATGAATGACATATTGGGACACTATTCCAGTCCATATCTTATATGGCGTTCTTCATAGATTATTCAGATGGAACAAGGTTAAGGGCGAAATTTGTGTAATTAGAACATGACCCCTAAAAGTAAACTGGATCTTGTTTTGACACATCATGGACCGAACCGTGTCCAACAAGGTCCGAACTCTCATCTTAGTCACGCCATACCCATGTGGCGTGTTAGGCGGAGCGAGTTTGGATCATATCCAACACTCATATAGATGTTTGTCAAACTCTTGGTTTTAGTACTCTCCTCTATGATCCAATCTTAGAGCCCTAATACTTTTGCCAAGCTGGTTCTCCACTTCATTCTTGAATTCCTTGAAAAATTCAAAGGATTCTGATTTATTTCTTCATAAGATACACAAATCCATATTTCTCGGATCCTATCAGTAAATATGATGAAGCACTGAAAACCATCTTCAGCATTCGTGCTTAGCGGCCTTCATACATCAACATGTATGATTCCCAAAATATCATATCTTTTCCTCATAACTAAGTCATACATGTCTCATAAGCTTCAATAATCAAATGAGTTCTAGAAATCCATCCATATGGAGTTCTAGATATGTATCTCTTATTCATGTGGCCTAAACGATAATGCTAAAGATAAGTGAAGTTCATATTATTATATGCAAACCACTTGGTATTAATGTTATCGATGAAATTATCATGATCAAGGATATACAATCCATTAGACAAAATTGCATTACAAATAATGCATATTAGATTAAATGGAACAACATTTGTCCTTTATTATGATAGAGAGATTTCTTGTCCAAACAAAAAACTATGATAATGATCCTACTCATAGTAGGGACATAATCACTTTTTTCTAATTCATGAACAATTTCAAAAAGTAGAAATAATTCCCTATGGCTAATTCAGCAAACCTTTGCTTCATTGCCCAACATGTAGGTTTATTTCTTCCTTATTCAATTGTCTTCATCTCTTGAGATCCTCCACACTTCTATAAATGTGAGATCCTCATCTAGTATCATATACTCACGATGAAGAGATAGACACATTGACTTCTATAACAATATACCTAAATTGGAATTCAAAATCCCTTTATTACTTACTTCCAGGTACTTTGGTTAGTCTCTCATCCCCAACACCACCTATGGGATTTTAAGGCAACTTAGTTTTAGCAACAAACTTACTTTATACCCATGGGGTTGGCGCAAACCTTTTCCCCATACCCATGTTGTTAACTATTAACAGTTTTGCCTTTGCCCTTTATGAGTGATTTGTTTAGTCATTCTCAATCATATTGAGTAAATCAAATTTTAACAAAACTATAATTGCATCCAATGCGATTCTTGGTCTACTTGGGTGAATAAATTTTATTCTTTATTTATATCATAAATAGTACCCATTTACTAATTTTTAATCATATTGAGCTAGCTTAGTTGCATAATGCAAAGTGGAGCAACACTTCAAACTTTTTATGTCTAGCTTGATATTTGAAAGAGCTTCTTTTAATGTATGATCATATCATACGCCTCCATGTTTCTCATCTTGCTTCAAAAGATCAGAGTTCATGGCAGCTTAACAAGAGGCAAGTCACACTCAAAGAACCATTCTTTAATGTTCCTTCCATTAGTTTTTAGTGTGTCTTGGTAGTTGGTGGGAGGAGAACTTTATGTTCTACGATGTAAAACAATTTTTCTTTTATTTGATAACAATTCTCAATTTTATACCAATCTAGAAAATAGATTCCAGATAGCTTGTCCATCTCATGGACATAAGGTCGTGTTTTGTTTGTTTAATGCCATGGGTATTCAACACAATAGGAAAATGCAAATCATTGTGACATATAACTATATTTAACAAGGATTTAATTTGTCAAACATAGCTCCCACTATTTTTCTCGGATTAATAACCCCCAATATTAATGGGGAAAATTTCATTATATTTCTAGTGGGCGAAGATCCATATTTCACTTCTTTTGAGCATGCTTTGGCAAGTCACCCAAATTTAGTTATTTAGGTAGGAACAATTCCAATTGCATCCCCATGCAATTATTGGTTCAATTGGACAAATAACTCCTTATTTATCCATCACATGGATAATCCCAATTGGTTGCCTCTTATTAAAATCACCTAGTTGCGTCCAACCTCTTACTTAAACAGTTTCACATTACTTGCTAGTGCCATGGCAACACAATCGTGACAAATCAAGTCGCCATGCTTTGGTATGCACGAGCTTGATAATCATGATCATGAAGAGTGTCCAACTAACGAGAAGGCAGAAACGCAATATTTGAATTGAGGGATTTTAAAATTCAATTTTAATTTATTTTGTTGATCCATATCAACTGATCTATCTATTTTGAGTTTGGGCATAACTCCAAATAATAGATCCGGGTTGTTGATTATTTTATTATTCTAATTGCATGCATCATCCATACACCAATCACAAAATAATAAGACAGAAAAATAAACAACCACAAAATAAATAAAACGAGATGTCGATATGGCCTTTCTAGACTAAGATATTCCCAAGCCAACGAGAATATCTATGAACCCTAAATAGCAAAACACATCTCCATCTTTCGGTCCATCCTTCATAGTCTTGTGTAATGCTCCATCTTTGTGGCTTGTTTGTTTTTGGGCTTCTTTTTCTTCAATCTTGGCTAACAATATATTCTATCTACTATCTAAAACTAGCTAACAAGTATACTAAATAAAATAAATCTCACAAGTTGAGAAAAAAATCGGCTCGCAGGCCGTAAATCCTAATTAATTATTACATTAATTGATCAGCTCGCAGGCCGTAAACCAAACCACAAAATTAAACAGTCACACCAAACCACATCCTAAGGCCATATCCAATCACCATGCAAATTGCACATAAACAGTTAAAACCAATTTTTAACGCGCTTAGTCAATTTTAGTTGATTTTAGGATCATTAGGGTTAAAACGCTCTAATAGGGCCCGCCAACGTTTGGCCGAACCCTAAAAGCACCGCCCAATAGGCTTGGGCCGGCCGGCCCCTAGCCTACACGGCTAGGTCGTGCGCTAGGGCTGCCCCGGCCCCTTGGCCGAGCCTAGATTGGGCGACAAGGAAGGAGGGGCGGTCCCCTAGGGGGGGCCGAACCTCATTTAGGATTTGTTTCCAAAACAACTCCTTGCCTTGTTGCCCAAGTTTGGTTGTTTCATAATTGAAAAAGACTCCTTTTTCCAGTTGGATGCCCAAGAACCCTAGATCTAAGATTCTAAAATTTCTCAAACTCACTAATTCCTACATCCCATAGAAAATTAGTTCTTGTTTGATTGAATTATTGACAAATTGCACCAATATGCTTGATTTGTCCGGTTTACGCGATAAACAATAATTTAAAGGGTAAAACTACATAAATCGTAACACATAAACCACGATATGCTCTACGACATGTGGGTCTGATACCAATGTAGGGTTTCGAACATGGATACGCAGCGGAAGAAAGAATTATCCATAAAGACCCTACAAGGATCACATGAAGAGAATCATAACGATGGTAAGGGAAGAAACAAGTAACACACCTTAAAGGTCTCCTTTGATGACTTGTCACGTGAATTGTGTCACGTATCTACGGTTGATCCACGCCCAGAGGTGAGATCTAGATCCTCCAACTCCTTCTGCTAGCTAGGAAGAATGGAAGAGGATGAAGGAATCATGCAACGAATCACCAAGGAAGAGGGTTCGGACCCTCTTGGTGGCCGACGGGTAGAGGGGCGGCATAAGGGGTTTTGGCCTCCATATGTTGCTTTCTCTCTCCTTTCTTTATTCTTTCCTACTCCAAGAAAGTAGATGTGTTGAGAAAATAATCTATGAGTGTTCTTTATGTAGTCCAACAACTCCTTGTCCTACTACATAAAGAACCCCTCTCCTAATCCTACTCAAATAAGGATTAGTCCCTTTTTGCAAACTAGTATTAATCATGTCCATACATGGATTAGTTCTCTTTGCAAATTAATCTTAATCATGTCTCCACATGAATTAGTCCACCTTGGCAAATCATAATCATTTCTATACATGGATTAGTCCGACTTGCATAATAGTCCTACTAAGTTAGCAAGTTGTTGTGATTTGATCCTTTGAAATAATTAATCATATTAATTAATTTATTCCCAAGTCTAGTTCACCACTATATGGCGTGTGACCCCATAGGTTCTATTTAGTTGGTTGTAATCATTTACTAATATGGAGCGGCCTCTAGCAAGACATCCATTCTAGCCAACAAATAGAAATAGTCATCATGACAAACCTTGTGCAAGTAATTGTCACATCCCTTTGTCTCCGTATCTAGATTGGACACGAGACATACAAGTCACACTCGTATATCCAATCCATTGTTTCTCAATCCTAGGAATAGCCTTATTCGTGCAAATAACATCAATATCCCATATTATTTTATTTGAGTTTGGCCAGACATTTTATAAGCACTATACCTCGAGTGGCCTGGGAGATTTGCTCCCGTTATGTGGGAGGGAAACATTCTATCTACAACATTATTATATCTAAGCTTGCTTCATATTGTGTCCAATACGCGCATTTATGACTACCCAGTCATGGTGTAGTGTTTGGCGCTACCAAAACACAATATTCCCTAACTAGAACATCTAGTGACTTCAAGTCTAAGGATGACAATACCATTGCACCGCGAGAAGCACTTGTGACTTTACCTAACTTGTACGTAGCCTTCTCGGAGATGGGTCATCCTGAATGCCATTACTCCTAATGCATACCCATGTGTTGGATCGTGATATCTCCATATCAATTCAATCCCATACTAGTCTATAGTTGATTGTCCTGTTAATCAATATAATCGACTAGGGATATTTAAGAATATAACATTTATATTCTAAGAACTTCATTCATGTTAACATATCTCCATATCGATAACATAATGAATCGTAAATCCATATATTTGTCACAAGAAATTGATAAGAACATGGTAGAGTTTATATAGAACATGTTGTGGAACATTAGCTCTCATTTGCATTTTGTGATTTGTAATTATTGCATTAATGAGAATTGTTGTAAGTTTCGAAAGGAAAATATCATACATGGTAGAGTTTTTTTGCAATTCGATAGTTACTTTTTGAATTTTTTTGGCATGCTTAAAATAGTAATAATTTATTAAAATAACAAAGAACATTTTTGAGAAAGAGAACCTTTTTATGCTTCTCAAAATTTGTGATGGGAAAACAGGTATTATCCAGAAAGTAGATAAATAACAATTATTAAACACATTCACAACCTGCTTTAGACATAAAAATATGAGAGCTCCAAAAGGAAAAGAAAAAAAATAAAAAATAAAACGCATCACCAAACAAGTTCTTAACGCCAGAAATTTGCATTTAAATTTGTTACTATGGTAAAAGCTTAATCCACCCTTGAGCATGGTTATAGATGATTAGTACCAATCAAGTTTATCACATATATTTTGTGCGGTAAATTAAATGTCTTTCCATGATTCGCAAAGATATTTGGTGAAGTCACTATATATGAATAACAATTTTTTTTTCTGAACCCGTGCTTTAACGCCGGGTATAGCCTAGTACAATTCAATTCAATGCGGTATAGTCAAATCCGGATTGTCTAAAATCTAAACGTCGAAGATCATGACAACATTTAATAACCCTCTTTATTTTATTTTATAATTAATTCTACATTTCAGTGTTAGTGTGTAGTTGACTTCAGAGTGCATATTTCCGGCTGTAGATCCTGAAAACAGGGTAGGGAGCCCTACATATGTTCAGATCAGACAAGTTTTGCGGAAACTGAGGACACTGTAGTCACATTCGCAAGCAAACAAAAGCCATCTTAGTGTCTTGTATCATTGACTTGCATGTTGCTTACCTTGAACAAAAGATACACGTTGGTTAAAGGAGTCTACAATCCACAGGGGCAAAACAGAAATGGGGAGTGAAGCACTGAGAACCAGGAAAAAAAGATGGTCTCTAGTGGGCATGACTGCTCTGGTCACTGGTGGAACCAGAGGCATCGGGTGAGTTGCTTCAATCAATTTTCCCCTAATTTTTGGGACTTGTGAGTACTGATTTGTGATGTTTTTGTATACCGTAGATATGCGATTGTGGAAGAACTGGCAGGATTTGGTGCAACTGTTCACACATGCTCCAGGAACCAAGATGAGCTTAATCAGAGATTGCTCGAGTGGGAAACAAAGGGATTCAATGTTAGCGGTTCCGTTTGTGATTTGTCGTCAAGAACAGAACTTGCGCAGCTTATCAAGACTGTTTCTTATTTATTTGACGGCAAACTTAATGTCTTTGTAAGTTGATTCACATACTGACCATACAGACATTTCAGATTTCAGATTTACATAATGAATGTTTATTATGTAACTCGCCTTTATTAAACACCCAAGAAGATGTCTGAATATTGTTTTTACAATGGGCAGGTCAACAATGCTGCTGCACTTGTGCTCAGGAGCGTTACAGAAACAACTGCAGAAGAGTACTCGCATGTGATGAGAACGAACCTAGATGCCCCTTACCATCTATGCCAACTCGCACATCCCCTCTTGAAATCATCGGGAGCAGGAAGTGTCGTCTTTGTTTCCTCTGTCGCTGGCGTGACAGGTTTGCCAGCAAATTCAGTGTACGCTGCAGCTAAAGGTATGTGTTCTCCGTCAAACACTTGTTGCTCCTAAGAGTCATTAAAGCCCTCAAGTTTGTAACAACGTGTTTGGAGATGATTAATCTTAATCTTGTTTGGTTCGCTTAGTTGAGTTTAAAAATGTTATTAGGGTTGAAATCTACAAATGATTTAATGTCAAAATATGCAGATTGTCATACTACATATTTCAGATTGTACCAAACAATCTTTATTATTGTTTCCACCAAAATTTTCGATCAGATTAATTATTTTCAAGAGACTTTTCGATTTTCACCTGGTACCATACATGCTTTAAGCCTTGTACAATTAATGCAATATGCTACATTGAATTGTTCAGCTGCAACAAACCAGTTAACCAAGAACCTGGCTTGTGAATGGGCTAAAGATAACATCCGGGCCAACACTGTCTCACCATGGTCAGTGAACACCAAAATTCAGATACCGGTAATAATCATTATTCCAGACAGTTACGATTATCCTTTTTCTCACTTAATTAGGATAATATATTGAGCAATCCGGTTTTGTTTTCTTCATTTCCCAGGAGGATGTTCAGCCAACCGTTTTAGAAGCGTATTGGGAAATAACAAAGCGAACTCCTCTCCGTCCCACATCAGAGCCTAATGAGATATCTTCTTTGGTTGCTTTCCTTTGTCTTCCAGCAGCTTCCTACATTACTGGCCAAGTAATCTCTGTTGATGGAGGATATACAGCTGGTTGTTCCTAGGAGGCTATTACAATATTACGTAGGAAGTTGTTGTTCAGGTTCATGTTATATTTCTTTTTTCCGTCATGTTTGTCGCAACCTGCAACAGTTTAAACTTCATTTTTTCCTAAATTTGGTGATCACTAAGATATATAACAAGAAGAGTGATACTATGAGATTCATAAACACACCACCGTCTTACCGACCACTTAGGTTGGCACAGTTTGCTTTTTTTCGCTTAAATCTAGATTATTTTATTAGATGATATGGTCTCATCCGGGAGATTTTGGCTTCTTTGAAATTAGGCTTGTGTATTATATAAAGCCATCCATTACTCAGATTATTTCAGCCCAACTCTATACTATATCCTAGCTTATCCTCCCGTTGGTTTTCAGCCGTTGGGTGGCATCCGACCGTTGTAACTTGCTATGCCTTTATTTATTGCTCTCTTCAACAGCCTTGGGTGTCTAGCTTAGATTTATCTGTATATTACTTTCAAATGTAGATTCATCTCTCTCAATAATACAATAAATTCATTTCATCTCTCTCACTAAGCGTTTGGCGATCTTCCTCCTCAAACCCTAATTCTGCTTTCATGGTATCAGAACCTCCACATGCTCTCTACCACCACAAACGCTTCCATGGCGCCTCCAATCCTTTAGCTCTCCTCTCCAACTTTCACAATCCCATGCCTTACAAACTCGACAATACGAATTTTGTTCTCTCGAAGCATCAATTGAGTTCCATCCTCAAACCTCAGTCTCTATTTGGGTTTTTGGACGACTCTCTGCCTTGTCCTCCTCAGTACACAGTTACCGTCGACGGCTCCATTTCAGCAACTATCAATCCAGAGTTCTAAGCTTATCAGATTCAGGATCAAGACATACTTAACCTCATCTTCAATCCCTTCTTCTCCGGTGAAAGAAAAGCATTCTTCTGCGGCTCAGACGCCGGTAAACCGCCTTCCCAAGTCATTCTCCACCAGTTCGCATAATAGCGCCTCGTCCAATCTCTGGATCACCCACTTGACCTAGGTTGTAACTTTTCCTAATTTTAAAGTGCATTTTTTGATGTGTTATCATAATATTCTGTTTGTTTAGTGTTAATTCGTATTTTTGCCACAAACTTGACATGACCTAAGTTCAAATCTTTTCAATGACACATGTGACGATTCTCATTTTTATTTATCAACAAGTAGTAAGGTCACTGAAAAATAATTGAAGTTAACCTAATTCGTTCCCTTAAAAACAACCAAATTGATATAATACACTAGCAATAGAAGTCTATTTTTATCTCTAAAAGTAAATTTTTTTTGAGTAAATTCTTTTTCGATTGGGGGCCTCAAATTTATTACTTGATTTTGGCCCCCAAGTAACTTGGGCCGGCCATGTATATATCATATATGTATCATGTGAGAGAAAATGACATGAAAAATCTGAAATTCTTCAAGAGTGAAGAGCAACAATACACTAAGTACACGGAAGTTATGCACATGGTGATCAAATCAAATTCTTACAAACATGGTTATGAGATTTGAGTCCCCACTAAAGTTTCACCGTACCATAAGAAAACTATCTCAACACATTTCCAAGAATGTGCGTTGTTCTATTTCTTAACAAAATTCTGTTAAAAGTAATGGCTTGGATACTGGAGGAAATACACAAACTGAGAGAATGAGAGGCATGAAAAGTGAAGGAGAATAAAGGATGGAGGTAGCAAATACAGAGAGATTGTTACCTCAGTTTTTTTCGATGGCTGGAGAAGACGATGGAATGCAAAGGCGTTGGGCACTGCGTCTTTGTCCTTCACCAAAAGTTCTGGAAATTGACAGAGATGTGTTAGTGCATGTAGAGGATCTCTCGGTTAGGACTGCAACTCGAGCGGGCTGGACGGGTTGGCACCCCTGTCCAAGCCCGAGCCCGATTTATGTCGTGGCTTTCCAAGCCCAACCCGACCCGAGTTAAGAGCATTGTCAACCCGTCCGAGCCCAAATTCGTATAAATCAATTCGGGTTCGGGTTTAATTCGGGATATTACATTAAACTTAATATCTTCTTAAAAACACAAGAGAATTATTAATTATTGGCGAAAAACAAATCAACTAGTTGTAGAACAAAACAATGATTAAAACATTGCTTATTTTGAAATAAAAGTAGCATATTCATGTTAGAAATGCTACATAGTTCTTTCAAAATGTAATATTTATACGTAGTGGTCATGCAAATCAGGCAATTCGGGTTAGCCCATCCTTCAATATTTGTGCCCAAGCCTGACCCTAATTGCAATTCGGGCTGAGAATTCCTGTCCAAGCCCGTCCAAATTACAAAAATTATGTGTCCGAGCTCTATTTAAGGTCGGGCTGGGCTCGGGTTTGTCGGGTTCAACCCGCTCAAGTTGCACCCCTACTCGCGGTGAAGAGTTTTGTATGTTAGAACGAATTTTCACGTTTCTTTCAGGGACAGACGGAGTATGTGTAATAGCCTACGTTTTCGGGAGCCACTATTGTAGTAAGCTAGTTATGAGCACGTTCTTTGCACGTGAAATTTTATTCATTACAATAATTATACTTAAATTATTTTACGTATAAATGAATCAAATAAGACTAACGAATAATATATAATCAAATTGAAAAAAGAATCAAGACAAGAAGCACTGTAATATTTTAAAGTGGATGATGGGTATATTAAACTTAGCAAATAAGTGAGACAAGAAATGTCTGTAAAATAATTTGACACACTAAAAATATTCTTAAGACCAACATGCCTCTCAACGATGCAAATAGGTTTGGAATATCATCTCTGATGATACCTGCTTCATTTCCCTCTTACTTAAGTCGCATAGTGCGGTCCACTTAGGCCTTGCTAAACCTCCAATGTATGCTACAGTCTAAAAAATTATCACCAAATTTTTGAAAGAAGACAACAAATATGAAAAGAAGATGAGGGAGATAGAGAGTTGGCAAGATATGGTAAAAGTTTTGGGTACTGAAGACTTCCTTTTATAATGGAGAAGGTACCCATTCAAATAGGCACAAAACTTAATAGTGACAAGTATTCGGTATGATGAAGATACGCGTTAAAAACGGGACAAACTGAATTGTCACAACTATTGATATTTAAAAACGGTTAAAACTAAATTTTAGATTACATTTCTAAATTGAATAGTCAAAACTCTTTGCGAATGGTTTTATTGTAAATTTCCTATTTTACAAGGGCAAAAAACTGTTAATACACTAAAACACTAAACAGCTTCACACTTTTAGAGAGTATATTAAAGAGGCATTTTTTTAGCATCAATTACTAACCAACCACCTCCAGTGGGGTAATAATCCACTTACCACCTCCAATTTTGAAACACTCTTTTTGCCACCTCCAGTTTATGATTGTTACCGATCAACAACCGGGGCAAATTCCGTCCAAATATTTCCATTAGTTAACGGTTTTTTCGGGAAAAGTTGTCAACTCAAATATGAACACTTTTGACACAACCATCACCACCACCGCCAGTACCCCTATCAGCACCACCGTAGCACCGCCACTACCGGTATCAATCCCAGAATTCCGGTTTGCGGTATCATCACAGCCTCTAACCGAAACGAACACCCACCATCACAAACCTTCATCTGCTAAAGAAACTATCACAATAAAGTCTAAAATTTATTCACAATCCCAAATTAATTTTCATATTTTCAAATCTATTGAAAGAAAGAGTCAAAGAAATTGAGAAAGAACCTAACTGTAAAAAATAAATCGTCAAGAGAAGAAGAAATCTTGCGCCCCACCACAACCACAACCACTATTATTCGACAACCCAAACCACCACCACCACCAGTACCACTATCCTTTAACAAACCTAAATAACCACTGCTACCACCACGGACGTCAATCGATCTCCACCAGCCATTCATTCCAAGAAATCGAAACCTCGTCTCCATCTCTAACTTCACCCAGCTGAAATCCCCATATCACGAAAATCCACACCCGATACAAATCCTCATCTATATTATTCTTTGAGTTCAGAAGATGGAGTGAGAGAGTGAAGGACATCGAGAGAGAGATTGAGAGAGACGGACAGTGACAAGGAGAGATGGTATCATTCTTTCCGTCTATATCTGTTCTTATTTTTTCTTTACTGCTTTTCATTTTTTTATTTTTTTTATATTTAACATGCAAGTTATTTGAGAATGACGATTACACCCTTGACAGAGTTATGTTTTTGACAGAAAAATCAACGTAGTTGTTGATTGTTAACAATCATAAACTAACTAGCGCCTTGTTCGTCGAAACCTCTTCCGCCTAGTTTCTCGTTTGAATTAGTCATGGCATTGAAATCACCAATAACGCACCAAGGGCCACTATTATTACCTCGGATTCGCCGAAGTAACTCCCACGAATGATGTCTTTCTCGCGCTTCTGGGTTGCCATAGAAACACGTTAGTTGCCACGTTCCACTCTGCTTTTCATCAACCACCTCGCAGTCAATGTGCCAGAATGAACTCGAAGTTACACATACTTGGCGGCTGTCACGCCATAGCAGCGCGATGCCCCCACTCCTTCCTCTACTACTAACAAACTTGCCTTTAAAATTACCAACTTTGCTAACTACCTTCTCCATCTCAACCTCGGACAGCCTGGTTTCCAAGAGGAAAATCAGGCTCGGGCAGGCACTCTTCACCACTTGGTGGAGAGAAAGAACATTGCGAGGGTTTCCCAGCCCTCGAATGTTCCAACTCAACATACTCATTGCTTTGAGGCGGACCAACCACCGGTCTCCGCCTCTTTCGTATTGTTTACTACATCAATAATTCTTCCTCCCTCTATCTCCTTTGTGGCATCTTGAAAATTCAGCTGTCTTCCTTTTTTGTTGGTAAAAACTTCATTTGCTGGTTTATTAGGTGGGGGGCTAAACGTTGTTGTTGATCCCTTTCTCTTCGCCGCCTCTTGGTTGAGACTGCTGACTCGATCCTTAACCGTGTGCATTGAACTTTGCTTTTGCCTTATTCCTTCGTCCGTTTTAGCAGTGGAATGATTGATCAGTGGCCTATCCCCACCGTAGTTGCTGATATTTGTCGTAACTTGATCGTTGGCCGCCAGTGGGTTCTCATACATAGTCACCTCCGTCTCCTTTGTTCCTATGTCATCAGAGCTGCTGATTAGAGGTTCTGCGTCCATAGACTCTTCCATTTGTTTTGGATCAGTACCCTCTCCCACTTCTTCACCTCCTTGATGTTGATTTCCACCCCTAGGACTTTGAGTTCTACTTGGCGTCTTCTTCCTATTCTTGGAGATTGGATGCTGCAGCAGGTAGGTTCCATATCCTTCCTCTTCATGCTCCTTTTCTGCCTGTGATAAGACATCGCATTCAACCCCATCATGTGTTATTGAGCCACACCAACAACATACCGAGGGTATTCGCTCAAATTTGAAGTCCACCCAAGTACGTTCTTTCCGTATCATGACATGTATTCCCCTTGGCAGTGGTTCTGCAATCGGGAATCGGATCCTAGCCCTCATATAGTTTCCTTATTCTCCCATGCTATGGACTTTTTTATCAACATAAAGGACTTCTCCAACATTAGATCCGATCTTTTTGACAGATTCCTCATCTATCAATTGAATCGGAAGACCTAGGATCTGGACCCATACTTCAAAGCTATCAAAAGTAACATTCTTGATGGGATCACCAAGTTTCCAAGGTTTAAGGAGCAGTACCTTTCTATTGAAGATCCATGGACCCCCAGAAGTCACCCGATCCATTATTCCTTTGTCAGGAAAACGGAAGAGATACGTGTTGAACTCAATCTCCAAGATGGTGATCTTGTCTCCTTCATTCCAAATTCTTCTGAACATAGCCTGCATAGCTTCCGCATTCACTCTTTCTTCCGAAATAAACATACCAACTTGGCAGAAAGCAAAGCTTTTCTCTGCTCTGTCGCAATAATCATCATCAAAAACCACAATTTGGTTCTCCTTCACGGTGTACTCCGATGGGATTCGTGCCGCCATGGTTGCTGCCGCCGTAATGAGATTTTCGCCCTAGGGTTTGCCTCCGAACTTTTCGGAGAACTTACTACTAGTAAACTGCGATCACTTGGGATATGTGGGCAAGGATTTCACTTGGCAAAGTAACCCCCGAGGCGGTGAAATTATTTATGAGAGACTCGACAGAGTGGTGACAAATATTGAATGGATACAGCTTTATCCGGCTCGGAGAGTTAACCATTTGACGGCTACTGTTTCGGACCACTGCCCGATACAATTAATTTGGGAATCCCCAGAAATAGTAAATCGTGGTCCAAAACGTTTCCAGTACGAAACAACATGGCAACAGTACCCACGGTGTAGCGATGTGATCGCAGAATCGTGGCAGAGCATGCCAAATCAGTTACCTCTCAGAGAAAAGCTTTCCAACTTGGCAGCCAGTCTCAAAGAATGGGAAAAGGAAGAGGTGGGGAATATTATAAGACAAGTACGAGAAATGAGAGCTCAACTAGAGTTCCTGGAAAAATCGCTGATAAGCAACCAAAGTGAGATTGCCCGTTTAAAGACCGAAATCAATAGTCTCCTTTTGAAAGAAGAAGACATATGGTTGCAAAGAAGTCGTGTACAATGGCTGGAGAAGGGGGACAGAAATACAGCTTTTTTCCATCGAAAAGCAACTATTCGTAAGGCACGCAATGCTCTTAAAGGGTTAGAAGACAAGGATGGGAATTGGACCACTTCAGAGGATGGTATTATCTCGATCCTTACTAATTATTTCAATGAAATTTTTACGTCTATAAACCCTACAAGAGAGGATATGGAGTTCTTCACCCAAGGAATTCCCCAATCAGTGGATGAGGAGATTCAAGTTTCACTTGATAGTGATTACACTAGTATTGAATTGAAGGAAGCTCTTGCTCAGATGGGTCCGATCAAAGCACCTGGCTTTGACGGATTTCCAGCAACTTTCTACCAAACTTACTGGGGAATCGTTGGCAGAGATGTGGAACAGGTCTGTTTGGACATCCTAAATGGCAATGAAAGTATGGCGCAGTTTAACAAAACAGTCATAGCCCTTATACCAAAAGTAAAGCAAGTAAGAAAGCCCACAGATCTCAGGCCTATAAGTTTGTGTTCAGTCGTGTACAAACTTGTCACCAAAACAATGGCGAACAGATTGAAGAAGGTACTCCCTAACCTAATTTCAGAGTCACAAAGTGCTTTTGTTCCAGGTCGTTTAATTTCTGATAATATCTTATTAGCCTTTGAATTGATGCATACGATGAAGTATCGTAAGAAAGATAGGAAAGGGAGATTTGCGCTCAAAATTGATATGTCGAAAGCCTACGACCGAGTAGAATGGGGTTTCTTAAAAACATGTATGGAAGTTTCGGACCAAAGTGGATCTGTCTCGTTATGGACTGTATTACTACGGTCTCGTTTAGCTTTGCATATGAAGGGAGAATTAGAGGAGATGTAATACCTGAGCGGGGACTGAGACAGGGCTGCCCCCTATCCCCATATCTGTTTTTGTTTTGTGGAGAAGCTCTGTCAAGAGGATTAACGGCGGCTGTAACAAACGGTAGACTCTCGGGTCTTGCTGCGTCAAGGAATGGTCCAAAGATATCCCATCTCTTCTTCGCGGATGATAGCATCTTATTCTCTAAAGCTACTGTAAGTGAACTAGACTATATAGTACAATTATTACAAAGCTATGAGAAAGCTACAGGGCAGAAGATCAATTTAGACAAGAGTGCTATTGTGTTTTCCTCGAATATTAACCAGGATCGTCACGAGGAACTCAGCAGCCGTATTGGAGTCCAACTAGTCGATTCTCACGATCGATATCTTGGACTGCCTAAAACAGTGGGAAAGAATAAAACATTAGACTTCAATTTTGTAATTGAAAAAGTTGAATCTAAATGTAAATCTTGGAAGAAGAATTCACTTTCTTTTGCAGGTCGTGAAGTACTCATAAAAGCTGTGGCGCAGACAGTGCCAACTTATACAATGAGCTGTTTCAAGCTCCCGCAATCAATATGCAAGAAAATTGAGATAATCTGCAGAAAGTTCTTCTGGGCTCATGAAGAAGATAGTAAAGGAATCAATTGGATATCTTGGGAGAGCTTGAAGGCAAATAAAGAGAAAGGAGGAGTGGGTTTTGCTGACTTTCAAAGTTTTAATACCGCCATGTTGGGGAAGCAATTTCGGCGGTTAATCACCAAACCAGAATCACTTCTGAGCCAGGTTTTGTTGAAAAAATATTGTGCCAGTAAGAACATTTTTGAGACAGAGCCTTCCTCTCAGTGCTCATACACCTGGAGAAGTATTATCTCAAGTAAGAGCATCATCATAGAGGGTTTGAAGTGGACAATTGGCAATGGTAGCAGTGTTAGAGCTTTCAAAGACCCGTGGATTCCCAGGAGTTACCCGTATAAGCCTATAACAGTGTCAGAAGACCATGACCTTCTAGTTCAGTACCTCATCATCCAAGGGCAAGGAAAGTGGAACTCACAGAAACTAGAAGAGATCTTTTGGCCGGTTGATATAGCGGACATCACAAGGATACCCTTGCCTATACATCCGGTGCAAGATTCACTAGCCTGGAGTCTCACAGATACAGGCGAATACAGTGTACGAACTGGGTACCAAGTGGCCAAAAAACTCCAACAACAGACAAATCAAGATAACGAGCACAGAGCCGATACAGCCGAAGCAGAGTGGCTTCTCAAATATTGGAAATTGGACATGCCAAAGAGGTGTTTATACCCAGCTTGGAGAGGATGGAGGAAATCCCTCCCAACAAAAGTAAGTTTAAACAAGAGAAATCTGCAAGTACCTATTCACTGCGAACTGTGTAACCAGGATTGGGAAGATGAAACCCACATTTTTCTAAGATGCCAGACAGCGGAAGAAGTGTGGAGACTAGCTTTCCCAGGAACGGATCTGCATAGGAGAGGTACCAATTTCAGTGGTTGGTTTGAAGAACAGATGAAATCAACTAAAAAGGAGAGAGAGAAAATTCTTATCTGCATGTGTATATCGGAGCTGTGGAGTAATCTTAACCGGTGGATCTTCAACAAAACGAAGAGGAAAGGCTCGGAGATTCTCAGATCTGCGATAGACAAAATCGAAGCTTTCGAAGCTTCAAGGAGAAAGCCCCATAAAGAACCAGTTAAACAGATCCACAAATGGAGACCACCGGAGAGAGGCGATCTGAAATTAAATGTAGACGGAGCATGGGACGCAAAGAAATCAACAGCCGGCACCGGAGGACTTATCAGAGATAGCAACGGAAGGTATATGGCTGGCTTCTCCCGGCGAATCCCACTTGGAACTCGACCCAGAATCGCCGAAGCTCAAGCTATTAGAGATGGTGTTCGATTTGCCAGAGAGCTTGGTTGCCAGAGAATAATGGTGCAATCCGACGCTTCAACGGTGATAGAGGAAATCGATAGGTTGAAGAGAGGAAATGGAACGGTAGCTTCGGAAGTGGCGATGCTATTAATGGATGCTCTAATCAGTTCCCGAGACTTCCAGAGAGTATCTTTCCACTACACCGGTCGCACACCAAATGAAGCAGCTCACCTACATGCCAAGTATGGATCTACAATAATGGACTACGAGAATTGGACCTCTAGTGAGCCCCATTGGGCATCCAGATCAATTGAAATTGATGTATTGGGCCTCTCAAGCCCATTAGTTCCTTAATTTTAATAAAAAGTCTTTTCCCTAAAAAAAAAAACAATCATAAACTGAAGTGGCAAAGAGAGTGTTTTGAAATTGGAGTTGGTAAGTGGATTATTACCCCAAACTACAGGTGGTTAATTAGTAATTAATATTTTTTTTATAAAACAATCTTAGGAACAACATAAGATTCTTCACTCTTTGAAAGAGTGAAAATTGACAATTCATTGCCAGGCTAGCATTCACTTGATAGTTTATATTCAGTCAGGATAAGTAATCTGCAACATACAAAATACAAAAAATTTACAACAGAAACCTTGCACCGAAGTCAACGAACTAATGAACGAATAGGATCGCGTTGAAGAACGCTTTCCTTAAAGTGTTTTGCTCCTCGGTGTTATCAGTTTAAACGGAACAATCGCCTCCCAGAACCTCTCTTGTCGCAATCAACTGGTGTAGCACGAACCCTTGATTTCGCGGACGAAACAACGAATGAGAAAAGTTTTATTGAGAGAGAGAGAAACAAGATTGAAAGAGAAAAGCGTATGTGTTGATTAGGGAACGAAGTGTTCCATATAGAGAGAATAAGGAGAACGTGGATGAAGCCACAACTGACGTACAGATCCTCTTCTCACGTTCTTAGGGCACGGTAGTTCTCCAGGGGAAATTAAAATCCACGTGTTATACATAAAATAAACACCATATTACATCTGGGTCGACCCACGACCCCGACCCGCATCAAAGCGGTGCGCTTGTTTGTTTATTAATTAACACCATTTCGCCACCGAAAATTTAGCCAAAAGATCGTCATCTCTCCACGATAAATTTCTTATTCATAGTTTAACTCAAGAGCTCAAGTTGATCTCAAACTTGAGATCAAGAGCTTCAACTATATCTAACAAGCCCCACATGAATGGTCAAACTGGCCATTCAGCAATCTCAGTCACAAATAAACTGTCCTGAAGCTAATCGCATAAAGATAGGTGGTCATAAACCTTTAACCTTCCCTTAGTGAAACACTGCAGGATGTCCTGGCTCACTAGTGCGCCAAAAGCCTTGATCTGCTTGCCAATGGTGCACACCAAGTCGACATTGCTCATGCCATTACAACCTCTAGTCATTCCGTCCTAATGAATTTGCTCATTTGTCCATTGAGACACGTTTCCCGATTTCGTGAGAGCGATAGAGAATTCAGCCAATCAATTCTCATAGAGCCAGCCCGAGCTCCACTCATATAGGCGAACTCTATCGGTATCTTCTATACCGGAGTTAATTAAGATTTTAACTCATCCTGGATACAATGCAAGGCATCACATAATCGGGCCAAAGGAAGGGACAGGAAAAAAACTTTCCAATGCTCGTGATGTATCCCTATTCGTATAGTTAGGTTTTCCCTTTGAACCTAATACTTGGGATCTCTAGTTGCTTAGGTAGGGTTCGCCACTATGAAAGATTTTTCCAGAGGCTTCAGGCCCATTCCTTTTGATAAAGTCCAGACTTGCTCTCTTGATAGTCCTTTAGTCACCGGATCCGCTAGGTTCTCCTTAGACTTAACGTAATCGATCGATATGATACCGTTTGAGAGGAACTGTCTAACAGTATTGTGTCTACGACTTGTATGTCTAGACTTGCCATTATACATAGCTATTTGTGCTCGTCCAATTGTGGACTGACTGTCGTAGTGTATGCAAATTGGAGGTACCGGTTTCGGCCACATAGGCAAGTCCTCCAAAAAGTGACGAAGCCGTTAAGCTTCTTCACCTGCCTTGTCCAACGGAATGAACTCAGATTCCATCGTAGACCTTGCTAGGCATGTTTGCTTTGTAGATTTCCACGACATTGGTGCTCCACCGAGCATCAATATATCCACTCGTGAATTGCAAATCCTTCGTGTCAGAAATCCAATTGGCACCACGAAAACCTTCTAATATCGCAGGGTGTTTGGTATAGTGTAATCCAAGATTCAAAGAATATATTAAATATTTCAGAACCCTTACCGCTGCTTTCCAGTTTTCTGCACCGGGATTGCTCATAAACCGGCTTAGCTTGCTCACTGCCTGAGAAATAGTTTGCCAACTACTTAAGCATACTCTAGTTAATGACTTTGGTAAGATGCAGACTTACATCAACCGGAGTTTTCAACTGTTTGCCTTTATCTTTATCAAAGTTACTTAGAACTTTTTCAATATAGTGTGATTGAGATAAAACATACCCTTATTGTGTTATAGAAATCTTAATTCCTAAACTCACATCAGCTAGAACCATGTCTTTCATGTCAAATTTATTTGCTAACATCTTCTTTGTATCGTCATTGATCTTCTTTTTGCTTCTCAAAATAAGCAAGTAATCGACATATAAACAGACTACTACATAGCCTCATGAGTGTTCTTAATGTAGACACATTATCACACTCATTAGCATCATGGTTCTATCAAATTTATCGTTCCATTGTTTTGGAGCTTGTTTTAATCCATGCAAGGATTTAACAAGTTGACAAACTTTGGCCTCTTGTTCTGGGACGAGAAACCCTTCAGGTTGTTCCATATAGATTACCTCGTCAGATCACCATTCAAGAATGTCGTTTTAACTTCCATTTGGTGAATCTCAAGGTAAAAAAAAAAAGTCGCTATACCTATTAACACTCGTATTGAGGTTATTCGAGTCACTGGCGTATAGGTATCGAAAAGTAGATCCCTTCATGTTGTCTGAAACCCTTAGCTACCAGCCGAGCTTTGTACTTATCAATTGATCCATCGGCTTTCAACTTCCTCTTTAAAATCCACTTGCACCCAAGTGGTTTACAACTAGGAGGAAGATCCACCAATTCGCAAGTGTGGTTTTGCATAATGGAATCAATTTCACTGTTAATTGCTTCCTTCCAATAAAGAGCTTCAAGACTAGATACCGTTTGCGTTCATCATCCATCGCCAAGGTTATGAAATCAAGACCAAACGTTTTAGCAATTCTAGTTATTTTCCCTCGTCGAGGTTCAAACTCATTAGGAGTTTCCACAATTTCTGGGTCACGTATTCTTTTGGATGAGTACTCCGGTTCCCTTTCCTTACATGATGCAGTTTCCTCAACGAATGACGCATTCTACCTTCCATTACAGTGTTCTCATGTATTTCAAGGATATCTGACTTGTGATCCAAAAACCGACACGCAATACTATCATGTGCATATCTAATGAACACGTAGTTCACCATATTTGGTCATATGCGAACCTTTTTCTGAGGTGGTACCAAAACCTTTTGTAGGCACCCCCACATTCGAAAGAATTTATATGTAACACCCTGATAATTAGTAGGGGTTTGAAAGGTAACACTTTTGGGGTCACGGTGTAAACTTCTAAATTTCAGTGCTTATTGTACCTGGCAGAGTGAGAATTTCTGAAAATAAAAGAATCCATTGAGAATTCTATAACAACATGGGAGATTTTTGCTATATTACAAAGTTAGAAAATTTATCGAAATTTTACCACATAAGTCTTTAATAATGCACTCAATACCCCATGAGTTGTCAAATTCTAATCTCATTAGGGCTGATGAGGTGTCACATATCCACAACTCAACAAAGACTATAAGTATCACCGTTATATTAGCTCAAAATCAGGGGGGGGGGGGGCGGGGGGGGAGTGGAGAGAACACAAAGAGAAGCTTGCAAGGTTTTCTTCCCGCCGAACAACCTTTACCACCCACACCACCAATACACCTCCTGCTCAAGGAATGCTGCAGAGGAGGAGTCCCCATGGCATCGGGATGAAAATTCCCCTCTGGAGTTCATCTAGTATCAAGGGAGAAACGAAACGGTAAACCATGAAGAACCCTAATTTGTATTTGGTTAAATCCTCACTACACGTTGAAAATTGGTAATATTAACTTTGAAATTTGTGCCCCTGAGTTGAAATCGAGTCTGGAGAGCTTTAATATGGACAATGAATCGCCGGAATTCTCCTTTCGCCGTATTCTTGGCAGTACACTTGCCGCTATCTGCACCAGTCGCCGAAAGCATGGTAAATCCATGGTTTCTTCGTGATTCTTGCTGAAATTGGTACGTAATTTGTCCCTGAATCACAATGAGTGCACCAGTTGCTATTCTTAATGCGCCGATAAAAAATTTCTTGATTTTGATGGACATTGGGTCGTTGTTTTGGCGCCAGATTACTCTGCATTTGGTTATCCATTTTGTAAGAATCTTGAACCAGCTTAACCCCTATACTTGACTCTAGAAATTTGATGATGTTTTCCTTGGCTAAATCCATTATTTGATGGATTGAAAATTGGGTTCAAGGTAGTGGGACCTGAACATCATGCCTCTTCCCTATGTTGTGGAGCACACTTCCATCCATTCTTAATCCATGAACACTTCACCAAGTTTGAGACAGTTTGTTGCTATGTGTTCAAGAATGATCAGATTATAGTCTTCATGTTGAAGGTTTCAGCTGGATCAACCAATTGATGCTCTAAAAATGACTTAGAAAATGACCCCTTGAAACCCAAAGACCGTGTCATGTTTGGGAAATTTTCTAAGTCCCCTTAAAATCGAATTAGAAAGATGATGCTTAAACTGTTGATTAGTACATAGTAATTATTATATTTGGTCATGTGCATCAAAGAAGGATATGTATGTCTTAAAATCTGATTGTAATTGTATGTAACCAATGTTTAAGGGACATACCTTATTTCCTTATTTCATTTTGTTTTCTACTGGTGATGGCTTGGTAATTACTTTTACAAGGCATAATAATGAAGAAACAAAAACTAATGAGGAAATCAAATGTCAATGCATAGAGCTATAAGATAAAGCTGAATTACTCTCTTTACCAGAAATACAGTGTGAGACCAGTATTGGATGTTGGCACGGTAGCGAAAAAAATCATAACATTGTCAAGGGTAGATGAATCAAGGTTCGGGTCTATGCTTCACGACAAAGGTATATTTTATAATTCGTACCATAATACCTGTTGATTCAAAGAACCTTGAATGTGTTTTGGTTGGTAATTGTTTTGAGTGGTGAAAGACAAAGAAAAAGACAAAGACATAAGCAGCAAGACATTTCAGATACTCCAAGGCCTTGAGATACTGACAAAACTTCAAAGCCTTGAGAGTTTTATTCTGCTACATGTTCTAACAGTTCTGTGTTGCAGATTGGATATCTGATTATACAGATCAAGGATTTACTGTATATACTTATAGTTTACACTATATACATATCTAACACAATTGTAGATGATCAGAACACGTAGAATCAAAGTTATCTGGGTTTAACTTTGAATATCTGTGAAGCAGGTTCAGAGTTCCAAGGCCTTGAGATGTGCCTTGAGCTGCTGACAATTTTTACAGAACTAAGTTGATTCTTTTTTGCAGGTTGTAATTCTTATTATTGTGATTATTCATTCACTTCTAAGAGTCTTACACTTGTTTTCATGATTTTAATGTATTAGAAGTTATACAGGTTAATGTTCTAATCTTTTAACCAGTTTTATCTGAAACTGGATAACTAAACAGTCTTAGCACTGTTATCTTTTGGATTTTGTTGTTGCTATGTTTCAATGCTCTTGCAGGGCTGTTAAACGTGCAAGAGAAATCTCAACAAACTCCAACGGATATCCACTTAGAGCTGTTTGAATTTCAGTTGAAAACAGAAAGAGGATTTGTAGGAACTGAGATCCTAAAATCTCTCAGTCAGTTGCAGCTGTGGATAAAAGAGATTGGTTTGAATTTTGAAGATGAGAGAGACTTGCAGAATACTCAGACAGGTGTGACAAATTCGTGGGAGATGATTCATTCAAACACACAAACATTCAAGCTTCAATCCAGATTCCAGAAGATCAAATCAATCCAGTTTCCAGAAGAACACATCCAGGCTTATACAACTTATCTCTTCTACTGTGTTCTTCACTTGTACTTTAATCTGTGTATCTTTTGATTATCTTAAACCTCACTTAACCTAGTGATTAGTTGTTCAAGTGAACAACAAGAGGTTCTTGTTAGCTCAACAGTTAGTAGCTAGAACTAGATAGGTTTGGAACCACAAGCTGTATAGGTGTAAGGGAAATCACTTAGGCTTGAAGATCTAGGTCTGTTTCTGTGTGAGTAATAAGAAGTGTTTGCCCAATCCTGGTGGGATTAGATCCCTCAGGCAGTGATTAGGTCCATTGGGACTGAACTCTGTAAATTGCTTTGTGTTCTTTATTTTACAGTTTGATTATTATCTGCTGCATACAACTCAAATCAAACTAGGGTTCAAAAGCTGTTTAGAATTGATATTAGTTCAAGGCCTTGAACCTTTCTATTTTGCCTTTGGAAGTTTCAGACAGTTTACTAAAATCTCAAGGCCTTGAGATTTGAGTTTCACACAAAGTTATTATGTTAAACTTTGAGTTTTGCAAAAAGTTTCCATACTCTATTCACCTCCCCCCTTCTAGAGTATTTAGGTCCTGTATTTAGTCTACATTATACACTTTTAATTGGTATCAGAGCTTGTGTCACTGTTTTAGATCTAACAATCTGGTGACTATGAGTAATGTAGGCGATGGTGGATTCTCTCAAGGAAGGGCAGCCAACAGACCTTCATTGTTCTGTTGTGATAACTTCATGCACTGGAAGACATTGATGAAGATGTTCATCATAGATCAAGACATGGAACTATGGTCAATAGTTCAGAATGGTCCTCATGAGTATTACACTACAATTGATGGAGTCAGATGTATCAAGTCTGAGGAAAATCTTTCAGTTACTGAACTGGAAAATGTATCAAAATATTACAAGGCTATGAATCTATTATACTGTGCTCTTAATGCAGATGAGTTCAACAGAGTGTCAAATTGCAAGAGTGCCAAAGAAGTATGGGATAAACTGGTGGTGACATATGAAGGAAGTAGCCAGGCTAAGAAGACCAAAATTAAAATACTTCTGAGGCAATATGAGCTATTCAAGATGAACTCAGATGAAACCATCAAGGAGTTGTTCAAAAGATTCACTGATGTGGTGAACAATCTGGAGTCATTGGGAAAGAAGTTCTCAAATGAAGAGAAAGTCAGAAAGATTCTGAGAAGCTTGCCAAAAGCCAAGTGGGAGCCAAAGACAACAGCCATTGAGGAAGCTCAGGACTTGAGTCTTCTTCAGCTAGATGATCTACAAGGAAAGCTGCTCACTCATGAAATGTCTATGAAAGATGTGGAAGGTGATTTGAGTGAAAACATCAGGAACTTAGCACTTAAGACAAAAGACAGTGAAAAATCTCAAAGCCTTGAGACTGAAGATGCTTGATGATGAAGAGGCTTTAGCATTGATATCCAAGGCCTTGGCCAGAATTCTCAAAAAGAAAAGAAACTCTCGTAACAGGGATTACAACAGAGAGAGATCAAGACCTCCAGGCAGCAAGGACTACAAAGTTAAACCTTCATCACAGTCACATAAAACTAAAGTAATTAATTGTTTTGAGTGTGGTGATGCAGATCATTTAGTAAGGGACTGTCCACAAAAGAAGAAGAACATGATTTTTCAGAAGAAAGACAATGACAATAGAAGGAAGAAAGCCATGATGGCTTCCTAGAGTGATTCTGATTCATCAAGTGACTCAGACACAGAAGAAGATCAAGCAAACTTATGCTTCATGGCAAAGCATGATGAGGAAAATTCATCAGACAGACATATTCAATATATGGTTAAAAATCTACTTGCTAGTCCTTCTGATGTACTTCTTGAAATTATTAAAAGTATGTTTTTAAATGAGGAAAGTTATAGAAATGAGATTTCTGCTTTAAAGATTAAGATTCATGAGCAGGTAAAAGAAAACCTGGACCTAGTTTTTTCAAACAAAACTGTTGAAGTTTCTAAGACAAAGCTTGAAAAGGACTTCAAGGCCTTGGACAGTAGGTTCAAAGCCTTGAAGGAACAGATAAAAGAGGTTGTTGATCAAAACACTCTTTTAACTGAAAGATATGTTGATCTAAAGACTCATTTTGAGAATTTAGAACAACAAATTTGTTCTTTGACTGAGAAACTTCAAGAGTCCAAGAAGGTCCTAGCTAGGTTTACAGGCTCAGAACATAATCTGAATCTCAATCTTGGAGGAAGTCTGAAATCAATGCATAAAAGTGGGATTGGCTATAATCCAAATTTTCCAAAGAAAATCCAAACTACTTTTGTCAAATCTGGTAGCAGACATTCTCCAAAATGTCATTACTGTGGAAAAATTGGCCATGTCAGATTAACTTGTCCCTTCAGAAGATCAGAACCTCACATTATGAGGAATACTTATCCTTATCAGCTTAAGGGACAGGTTAGGCAGATTTGGGTTCCAAAAGGAATTAGGCCACCAAACATGGCTGATTCTGAGTATGACTCAAAGTTCTGAACTTGGTCTAACAGCCTGTTGAGGCAATGATTTGTTTTTTTGCAGGATGTCACCAAGGCCTTGAAAGATCAGAAAGTGGATGTTCTAGACATATGAGTGGAAAAAAGTCTCTCTTCACTGAACTTACAGAAAAATCTGGAGGAACAATCACACTTGGTAACAAAGCAAAATGCAATATCATTGGTATAGGTAGTATTGGTAATGGTTCTACTAATTCTATATCTGATGTTTATCTGGTAGATGGACTTAAGTATAATCTGCTTAGTATCTCTCAGTTATGTGATAAAGGTTATAAGGCTATTTTTGACAAGGAAAAATGTGTGGTGCAAGATGAGAAATCTGGTGATTTCATACTCACTGCTCCTAGATCATATAATCTATATGCTATGAGTACTAACAGTGTTGCAGGTGACAAGCTAAAATGCCTCAAGGCCTTGAAGGAAGAATCAAAGCTTTGGCACAGAAAGCTTGGGCATATTAGTATACATACCCTGAATAAACTCATCTCAAAGGACTTGGTAAGAGGTTTACCATCATAGAAATTTTCAGATGATGAGGTTTGCAAGGCATGTGTACAAGAAGCAAACCAGAAGCTCATTCAAGCCAAAGAACTTTGTAAGTACTTCTAGACCATTAGAATTGCTGCATATGACTTGTGTGGTCCTATGAGAGTTCAGACCCCAAAAGGTAAGAGGTATATGCTTGTTGTAATTGATGATTATTCAAGATTCACTTGAGTGATGTTTATTAGAGACAAAAATGAATCTTTATCTGAATTTTCTAGACTGTGCAAAGAGCTTCAAACTTTTAAAAATTTACCTGTTGCATCTATAAGAAGTGATCATGGAAGGGAGTTTGATCAACTTGACTTTGATTTGTTTTGTGCAAAGCATGGCATTTCACACAACTTTTTTGCACCTAGAACTCCACAGCAAAATGGAGTAGTTGAAAGGAAAAATAGGACACTTGAGGATATGTCCAGAACCATGCTTCTTGAAAGTAATTTGCCAAAGTTCTTATGGGCAAAAGTTGTTAACACTGCCAATTATGTGCTGAATAGATGCTTGATTACACCTATCTTGAAAAAGACCCCCTATGAACTGTTTAAAGGTAGAAAGCCTACTGTTTCTTATTTCAAACCTTTTGGTTGTATCTGTTTTGTGCATAATAATGGTAGAGACAATCTTGGTAAGTTTGATGCTAGAAGTGATGAAGGTGTATTTCTTGGATATTATCAAACTAGCAAAGCTTATAGAGTTTATAATAGAAAAACCAAGATTGTGGAAGAGAGTATTCATGTAATCTTTGATGAAAGTACTAAGGATTCTCTGAGTGAAAGTTTTGCAGATCTAGATTTGAACAAGCATGAATCAGATGATGATGTTGTGAAAGAAGAAAAAGGCAAAACTAATGTGCAGATTCAATCAGCAAAATCTCAAGGCCTTGAACCTCCTGCTGAATCAAAATCTCAAAGCCTTGAGACAGAAGCTGAAACTTTCTATGATGCTCCCTCTACTGTTTCAAGAACTCAAAGCCTTGAAGGAGAATTTTCCTGGGTACCAATAAAGAAGTTTAAATACCTTGCAGACCATCCAGCTGATAACATTATATCAGATCCATCAACTGGAACTCAGACAAGAGGACAGTTGAAGAACTTGTGTGCTTTTAGTGAATTTGTGTCTTTGATTGAGCCTAAAAATACCAAGGAAGCACTAGAAGATGTAGAATGGATCATTACAATTCAGAGTGAGCTGAATGAGTTTGAAAGAAACAAGGTGTAGAATCTGGTTCCCAAACCTAAAGAGAAATCAATTATTGGAACCAAATGGGTATTCAGAAACAAGCTTGATGAGAATGGCAAAGTGGTAAGAAATAAAGCCAGACTAGTAGCTCAAGGATATAATCAGGAAGAAGGTATAGATTATGAGGAGACTTCTTGCATTTTCATCTCACAATCACATTAAGCTTTATCAAATGGATGTTAAATGTGCTTTTCTGAATGGATATTTACAAGAAGATGTTTTTGTAGCACAACCACCTGGTTTTGAAGATGAAAACTTTCCTGATCATGTTTATAAAATGGACAAAGCTTTTTATGGTTTAAAACAACCTCCAAGGGCTTGGTATGACAAACTTTCAAAATTTCTACTTGAAAACAATTTCAAAAGAGGCCTAGTTGACAAAACTCTTTTCATTAAACACCATCAATGTGATTTGTTAGTAGTTCAGATTTATGTAGATGATATTTTATTTGGTGCTACTAATGATGCTCTTTCAAAAGAGTTTTCTAGTCTGATGTGCAGGGATTTTGAGATGAGCTTAATGGGTGAACTGAATTTCTTTCTTGGACTTCATATCTTACAAATGAAGAAATGAATTTTTGTACATCATGGAAAGTATACCAAGGAATTATTGAATAAGTACAATATGTCACAGTCCAAGGTGCTTAAGACCCCTACGAGTTCATCACTCTCTTTAGACAAAGATTCAAATGGTAAGAGTGTGAATCAAAAGGAATACAGAGGTATGATTGGATCACTATTGTATTTAACTCCTAGTAGACCTGATATTATGTTCAGTGTCTGTATGTGTGCTAGATTTCAAGCAGATCCTAAGTAAAGTCATTTAACTGCAGTCAAAAGAATTTTTAGATATTTAAATGGATCCAGAGACATAGGGCTTTGGTGTCCAAGAAGATCTAATTTTATGTTGAGTGGCTATTCAGATGCAGATTTTGAAGGATATAAAGTAGACTGGAAAAGTACTTCTGCATGCTGTCAATTTCTTGGATCTTCATTGATAAGTTGGCATTCCAAAAAGCAAAACTCTGTAGCATTATCAACTGCAGAAGCTGAATATATTTCAGCTAGAGCTTGCTGTTGACAAGTGTTATGGATTGCTCAACAACTTAGAGATCTTGGCTACAATTTCAGAAATGTCCCTATTCATTGTGACAACACAAGTGATATTTCAATCTCTAAGAATCCAGTTCAGCACTCAAGGAGTAAGCACATAGATGTGAGACATCACTTCCTTAGAGATCATGCAGAACAAGGTGATGTTGTTTTAAATTTTATTTCTACTTCAATGCAGATTGCTGATATTTTCACTAAACCTTTTCGAGATGATAGGTTTTCATCTCTAAGGCTTGAATTGGGGATGTTAGACAAGGATCCATTGGTTTAGGGGGAGTATTGGTACTTATATGTGATTATGTGCTGAAATCTCAAAGCCTTGAGATTATACTTTCTGAAGCCTTGAAAGTATAGCTCAAAGCTTTGAAGTTTCTCAAACTGCAGAAAATCTCAAGGCCTTGAGATTGTTCTCTAGGTCTTGATAATATCTGTATTTTTTTTTTAAAATGGATCATCAAAATTATATCTTATCTTTTTAGATAACTCTATAATATTTGAATAACTCAGAGAATTTTCAAATATATCCCAAAAATATTTTCAAGATTCTATTTTGCATGTTGATATAGCAAAGTCCTTTTATGACTCATCCTTTTCAACCTACTTAAGCTGAAAGTCAGGGCTTTTTCTTCTCATTCTCTCTCAATTCTCTATGACTCTACTCTCTCTCTCTCAGTTTCTCTCAATCACATTCTCTTCTCCAAACCCTAAACCCCAAAATGGAGCGCAAATCAGCGAGAATTCAGCAACAGGGAAAGCCCTCTGGCATATCCAAGAAGAGAGCAAATAAGAAGGAGAAGATAGTGATTTATGATTTAGATTCAGAGAACACTCAGAGCTTGCATGAGGATACTCCTCCTGCAAAGAATTCCAGAACAGAGAAGGGAGATGAGGGATCAAGCATTGATCCACAACAAGAGACACAGGGTGGTGATAACCCTAGGTCAGAGAATAAGAAAGGTAGAGAAAAGAAAAAGACTGGTGAAGAGGAAAAGGGAAAGTGGACTCAAGAAAGCAAGAAGAAACCATCTGAAGGAGAACAAGAAAAGATCAAACCCTCAGAGAAGAAAACTAGGGTTAAGCAGGTTGCTGCTGCAACCAAGAAAGGTTATCAAGGTAAGAATGTACTTCCTACAGACTGGTTTGTTAGTTCTGAGGTTAGAACTGTATGGATGCAAGGATATGCTTCATCTAAAATAGCTTTCTGTAGTATGGTTTATGAAGAATTGTTGGATAAATTGGATATAGACTGCATGAGAAAGTTAAGAGAAGCTGCTATTTTGAAGGTGTTAAATCCTAGTTCAAAGGCCTATCCTAGGTTAACTAGGTTATTTTATCTGAATTTAGTTTCTGAAGGTGATGATAAAATGGTGTGAACTTCTAAAGTGGCTGGAGTGGATTTGAGGTTAGATCATAGGACTTTTGCCAAAGTCTTGGGCATTCCTAGGAATTATAATGTTGGAGATTACCCTGATAGGAAGGAGTGTCTTGATAAAACAAAGGAGATATTTTATTATTGAAGGTGTACCCTCTGGTCCAAAGCAGTTGACACACTCTGTGCTCAACTGTGAAGCCAAAATCTTGTTTACAATTCTGATGAGAAGTGTAGTTCTTAGGGAGAACTCAAGGGAGTTAGTGAGTGATAAGGTTCTTATTTTGATGTATCTGATATCTCAAGGGTTTGAGATAGACTTGAAAACTGTTGTTATGGAGCATTTGATTTATTGTGCAACCAGGACTATAAACCATCCTCTTCCATATGCCAACCTGTTACCTCTTTTCTTTGAATACTTTGATGTACCTGTGAAAGGAGAAAAAAAAGATTACTGGAGGTTTTGGGTTGATGGATGAGATTGCACTACAGAGGATTGGGGTAGTTCAGACTGGGAAAGGACATTGGAAGTTTTATTCAGATTTGTCAAAGGAGGAACTTACAGAGAAGGAGTTTGTGAAGCCTAAGGGGAATACATGAGTGAAAGGACAAGCCAGTGAGGATTACTCTTTGTTGGTTCAGAAATTAGAGGATCAGCATGTTGAGATTGAAGATCTTAGACAAAGGTTATTTGACCTGTCAGCTTAATTCAACCAGTTCAAGGACTTGATGAATGTTATGAATGGAAATCTGGATGTTTTCATCAAGGGTTTGAATTTGGTACCTTCTGCTACTAGTCATGACACCAGTGTGGATTCAAAAGAAAGGGTGGGAGATTTTCTGAAGAAGAAAAAGAAGCCAATTCCAGTGGTGCTTACTTCAAAAGATTTGTATGAACAAACTGATGAAGAAGATGCTGGTGAAGACATAGGTGTTGATGCAGCTACAGAGGGGGATTCAGTACAGGATAAGAAGAAAGTGGATGAGATAATTCAAGAGGTTGTTGCACAAGTGGAAGCTGAACAAGAAGATAATCAGTCTGCTGAAGATGCTGCAAGTGAAGAAGAAGTTAGAGAAGTCTCAGAGAAAGGCCAGACATCAAAGAAGAAGTGAAGTTCAGAGAATGCCAAAGCGTTGACCTTCTATTTCTTTCTCTTCTTCTTTTCTGTTATCAAGGCCTTGACTTTTTAGCAATAATTTTGTTTAAGTTTTTTTTAAGACTCTGAGTAATGATCCAACATTTCTTCATCCTTATTTGATGAAAGTCAAAAAGGGGGAGAAATTATGTGGTTTTGTGTTTGCAGTATTTGAATAATAATAATACTTAGTCATTTTGTGGTTATCAAATTTCATAATGAGTGGCAAGAAAATCTATACAAGACTGAAGGTTTTGTCTTTCATCAAGGGGGAGATTGTTGATTCAAAGACCCTTGAATGTGTTTTGTTTGGTAATTGTTTTGAGTGATGATGGAAAAAGACAAAGACATAAGCAGCATGGCATTTCAGATACTCCAAGGCCTTGTGACACTGACAGAACTTCAAAGCCTTGAGAGTTGTTTTATTCTGCTACATGTTCTAACAGTTCTGTGTTGCAGATTGGATATCTGATTATACAGATCAAGGATTTACTGTATATACTTATAGTTTACACTATTTACATATCTAACACAATTGCAGATGATCAGAACAGGAAGAATCAAAGTTATATGGGTTTAACTTTGAATATCTGTGAAGTAGGTTCAGAGCTCCAAGGCCTTGAGATGTGCCTTGAGCTGCTGGCAGTTTTTACAGAACTAAGTTTATTCTTTCATGCAGGTTGTGATTCTTATTATTGTGATTATTCATTGACTTCTAAGAGTCTTACACATTTTTTCATGATTTATATGTATTAGAAGTTATACAGGTTAATGTTCTAATCTTTTAACCAGTTTTATCAGAAACTGGATAACCAAACAGTCTTAGCACTGTTATCTTTTTGGATTTTGTTGTTGCTATGTTCAATGCTGTTGCACGGCTGTTAAACGTGCAAGAGCAATCTCAACAAACTCCAACGGATATCCACTTAGAGCTGTTTGAATTTCAGTTGAAAACAGAAAGCGGATTTGTAGGAACTTAGATCCTAAAATCTCTCAATCAGTTGCAGCTGTGGATAAAAGAGATTGGTTTGAATTTTGAAGATGAGATAGGCTTGTAGAATACTCATAAAGGTGTGACAAATTCGTGGGATATCATTCATTCAAACACACAAACATTCAAACTTCAATCCAGATTCTAGAAGATCAAATCAATCCAGTTTCCAGAAGAACACATTCAGGCTTCAACAGCTTATCTCTTCTACTGTGTTCTTCACTTGTACTTTATCTGTGTATATTTTGGTTATCTAACCAAGTGGTTAGTTGTTCAAGTGAACAACAAGAGGTTCTTGTTAGCTCAACAGTTAGTAGCTGGAACTAGATAGGTTTGGAACCAAAAGCAGTATAGGTGTAAGGGAAATCACTTAGGCTTGAAGATCTAGGTCTGTTTTTGTGTGAGTAATAAGAAGTGTTTGCCCAATCCTGGTGGGATTAGATCCCTCAGGCAGAGATTAGGTCCATTAGGACTGAACTCTGTAAATTGCTTTGTGTTCTTTATTTTACAGTTTGATTATTATATGCTGCATACAACTCAAAGCAAACTAGGGTTCAAAAGCTGTTTAGAATTGATATTAGTTCAAGGACTTAAACTTTCTATTTTGCCTTTGGAAGTTTCAGAGAGTTTACTAAAATCTCAAGGTCTTGAGATTTGAGTTTCACACAAAGTTATTCTGTTAAACTTTGAGTTTTGCAAAAAGTTTCCATACTCTATTCAACCCCCCCCCTTCTAGAGTATTTAGATCCTGTATCTAGTCTACATTACACACTTTCAATACCATCACTGAAATGTCTTGCATTAGGTGCAGTAAAAAGAAGATGATTTGATATTAATGATAAAGTATGGTAAATTGTGAAAAGTTCAAGTATGCTATATTGGAGCTACAGATGTTGTTTTCATAGTAGTCCAGTGGATACACCAATTATTGGGAGTTGAAATTCTTCTTGGAAAAAAAACCGTACTTTCAAAAACACAAAGTGTAATAGTAAGTTTGTTTTAAATTTCAGTTTCTTTAATTATGTCTCGTAAGAGAACCGTTACGGTTTTGACTCCTAGCTGCGGCATTTCCGTGTCTTAGCGGAGGACACTCCCATGAGTCTGGGGGTCTGCTGGTAGATTTCCCAGCTCTTAGAGGTGGGAGTGTTACATTACAAGTAGGCGGATGCCCTTTCTATAACTCATGTGGAGTCTTATCAACCTTCTTTCGAGGAATTCTATTTAGAATGTGGTTTGAAGATAAAATTTCTTCCCCCCACATTTTCTGGTGCAACCTAGAACTTAAGAGAATAACATTCATCGCTTCCTTCAACGTCCCATTCTTTCGCTCAGCAACACTGTTTTATTGTCGCAAATAAGGAGCCTTTGTTTGGGGAATAAACCCGTTTTCTGAACACACTTGTTCAAATGGGGATTCATATTCACCTCCCTTGTCACTCCTTAATGACTTGATCGTCTTTCCACGTTGATTTTTCAATCTCACTTTTATAGTTCATGAATGCAGTTATGGCCTCATCCTTACTTTGTAAGAGATATACATAACCATACTTGGTGAAATAATCTATAAAAATGACAAAGTACTTATACCCCAATCTAGTTTAACAACTTTCACATCACAAAGATCCGAATGTATCAAATGAAGAGGAGAAGTACTTCTTGTGACATTGTGGAAATGTTCTTAGTTAATTTAGCTTCTACAAAATCTTCACACTTCTGAGTTGAGCCTATTTTCGATTTGGGTAGATAACCAATTTGCATCAATTTTCGAATTGAATTGAAATTCACGTGGCCTAATCTACCATGCCAAATGCTACTCTACCATTAAGATTTGGAGGGTACACAGATGCAACATTCATTTTCAACAACCCCCCACTGAGATACCCCCTGCCAACATACACCCCACTTTTGATCAAAGTAACATATCCGACTCCAAGATATGTCTAAACCCATCTGAAAGTGTGTAATGTAGACTAAATACATGACCTAAATACTCTAGAAGGCGGGGGGGGGGGATTGAATAGAGTATGGAAACTTTTTGCAAAACTCAGATTCTAACAGATTAGCTTTGTGTGAAACTCAAATCTCAAGGCCTTGAGATTTTAGAAAACTGTCAGAAACTTTCAAAGGCTAATTAGAAAGCTTCAAGGCCTTGAACTATTACCAGTTCTAAACAGCTTATAAACCCTAGTTTGATTTGATTGTGTGCAGCAGAAAATAACAAAACAGTAAAGTAAAGAACACAAAGTAATTTACAGAGTTCAGTCCCAATGGACCTAATCTCTGCCTGAGGGAATTATCCCACAAGGATTGGGCAAACACTTCTTATTACTCACACAGAAAAAGCCCTAGATCTTCAAGCCTAAGTGATTTCCCTTACACCTATACAGCTTGTGGTTCCAAACCTATCTAGTTCCAGCTACTGACTGTTGAGCTAACAAGAACCTTTTGTTTTTCACTTGAACAACCAACCACTACGTTTAGTGAGGTTTAAGATATTAAAAAAGATACACAGATTACAGAACAGGTGAAGAACACAGTAGAAGAAATAAGCTAGTGAAGCCTGGATGTGTTCTTCCGGAAATTGGAATGACTTGATCTTCTGAAATCTGGAATTGAAGCTTGAGTTCCTGTGTGTTTGAATGAATGATCTCCCACGAATTTGTCACACTTCTCTAAGTATTCTACAAGCCTCTACCTTTCAAAATTCAAACCAGTCTCTTCATCCACCAGCTGCAACTGAATGAGAGATTTTAGGATCTCAGTTCCTACAAATCCTCCTTCTGTTTTCAACTGAAATTCAAACAGCTCTAAGTGGATATCCGTTGGAGTTTGTTGAGATTGCTATTGAACGTTTAACAAACCTGCAACAATATTAAAACACAGTAACAACAAAGTCCAGAAATATAACAATACTATGACTGTTTGGTTTTCCAGTTTCAGATAAAAACTGGTTAAAAGATTAGAACAGTAATCTAAATAACTTCTGACACATATAAATCATGATAAACAAGTTTAAGACTCTTAGAAGTCAATAAACAATCACAGTAAAAAGAATCAAAACCTGCAAGAAAGAATCAACTTAGTTCTGTAAAACTGTCACTAGCTCAAGGCACATCTCAAGACCTTGAAGCTCTGAACATTCTTCACAGTCTGTTACAGTTAAATCCAGAAAACTTGATTCTCCCTGTTTTCTGATCATCTTTATTTGTGTTAGATATGTCGATAATGTAAAACATGAATATATGCAGCAAATATCTGATCTATAAAATTAGGTATCCAATCTGCAACACAAAATTGTTAGAACATTCAGCAGAATAAAACAACTCTCAAGGCTTTGAAGCTCTGTCAGTATCTCAAGGCCTTGAAGCATCAAAAATGCTTTGCCTATGTCTTTGTCTTTGTCTTTCATCACTCAAAACAATTACCATCCAAAATACATTCAAGGGTCTTTGAGTCAACAATCTCCCCCTTGATGAAAGATAAAACCTATAGTCTTGTGTCGATATTCCTGCCACTCCTTATAAAAATTAGATAACCACATATTGCAGATACAATAGACAAAATAATACCAGATAAACCATCTAACATAGATAATCAGCAATTCACATATAATCACAGTAATATAAGAACACAACTGATTAACCAAAACAATTGATTATTATTATTATTATTCAAGTATTGCAAGTAACACAAACACATAATTTCTCCCCCTTTTTGACTTTCATCAAATAAGGATTAAGAAATGTTGGATCATTACTCAGAGTCTTAAAAAAAACTTAAACAAAATTTATTACTAGAAGGTCAAGGCCTTGAGAACAGAAAAGAAGAAAAGAAGTAGATAGAAGGTCTAGGCTTTGGTCTTCTTTGATCTTCATTTCTTCTTTGATGTCTGGCCTTTCTCTGAGCCTTCTCCAACTTCTTCCTCATTTCCAGCATCTTCAGCAGACTGATTCCCCTCTTGTACAGCTTTCACTTCTGCAACAACTTCTTCAATGATCTCATCCACCTTTTTCTTAACCTGCACTGAATCCCCCTCTGTAGCTGCATCAACACCTGTGTCTTCACCAACATCTTCTTCATCAGTTTGCTCATACAGATCTTTTGATGTAAGCACCACTGGAATTGGCTTCTTTTTCTTCTTCAAGAAATCACCTAGCCTTTCATCTGATCCACACTGGTTTCATGACTAGTAGCAGAAGGTATCTTCTCCAAGTTCAAACCTTTGATGACAACATCCAGCTTCCCATTCATAACATTCATCAAACCCTTGAACTGGTTAAATTCAGATGACAAATCAAATAACCTTTGTCTGAGATCTTCAATCTCAACCTGATGATCTTCAAACGTCTCAACCAACAAAGAATAATCCTCATTGACTTGTCCTTTCCCTGATGTAGCCCCCTTTGGCTTCACAAACTCCTTCTCTCCAAGCTCATCCTTTGACAATTCTGAATAGAATTTCCAATGTCCTTTCCCAGTCTGAACTACCCCAATCCTCTGTAATGCAGTCTCATTAATCAAACCAAAACCTCCAGTAATCTTTTCCTCTCCTTTCACTGGTACATCAAAATATTCAAAGAAAAGACTAAACGGGTTGGCATATGGAAGAGGATGGTTTCAGGTTCTAGTTGCACAATAAATCATATGATCCATAACAACTGTTGGCAAGTCTATCTCAAACCCTTAAGATATCAGATACATCAGTATAAGAACCTTATCAATAACCAAATCCCTTGAGTTCTCCATAGGAACAACACTCCTCATCAGAATTGTAAACAACATTTTGGCTTCAAAGTTGAGCACAGAGTGTGTAACCTGCTTTGGACCAGAGGGTACACCATCAGTGAAAAACATATCTTTTGCCTTTTGCAGACACTCCTTCCTATCAGGGTAATCTCCAACATTATACTTTCTAGGAATGCCCAAGACTTTGGCAAAAGTCCTATGATCTAACTTATAATCTATCCCAGCCACTTTTGAAGTTAACTCCATCTAATCATCACCTTCATGAACCAAATTCAGATAAAATAACCTAGTTAACCTAGATAGGCTTTTGAACTAGGATTTAACACCTTCCAAACCGAAGTATCTCTTAATTTTCTCATACAATCAATATCCAGTTTATCCAATAACTCCTCTGAAACCATACTACAGAAAGCTACCTTAGATGAAGCATAACCTTGCATCCACAAAGTCCTATCTTCAGAACTAACAAACCAATCTGTAGGAAGTACATTCTTACCTTGATAACCCTTTTTGGTTGCAGCAGCAACCTGCTTAACACTAGTTTTCTTCTCTGTGGGTTTGCTCTTCTCTTATTCTCATTCAGTTGGTTTCTTCTTGATTTCTTGAGAAGATTTCCCCTTTTCCTCTTCTCCAGACTTTTTCTTCTCTCCCCCTTTCTTCTTGTCTAACCTAGGTTGATCACCACCCTGAGTCTGTGTCTCCTTCTGTGGATCAATGCTTGAGCCTTCATCTCTCTTTTCTGTTCTGGACTTCTTTGCAGGAGGAGTATCCTCATGCAAACTCTGAGTATTTTCCTGAATCTGAATCAGAAATCACAATCTTCTCCTTCTTATTTGCTCTCTTCTTGGATCTGCCAGAAAGCTTCCACTGTTACTGAATTATGTATGATTTGCGCTCCATTTTGGGTTTAGGGTTTTGAGAAGGGAATGCGATTGAGAGAAATTGAGAGAGAGAGAGAGGAGAGTATTAGAGAATTGAGAGAGAATGAAGAAGCATAAGCCCTGACTTTCAGCTTAAGTAGGTTGAAAAGGATGAGTCATAAAAGGACTCTGCTAAAATTAACATGCAAAAAGGATCTTGAACAAATATTTTTGGATATTTAGAAAATTCTCTGAGTAATTCAAATATTATACAGTTATCTAGAAAGATAAGATATAATATTTGATGATCCATTTAAAAAAAATAAAAAAATAATACAGATGTTATCAAAACCTGGAACACAATCTCAAGGCCTTGAGATTTTGTGCTCTTTGAGAAACTTCAAAGCTTTAAGCTATACTTTCAAGGCTTTGGAAAGTATAATCTCAAGGCTTTCAGATTTCAACACATAATCACATATAATTACTAATACTCCCCCTAAACCAATGCATCCTTGTTTAACATCCCCAATGCAAGCCTTAGAGATGAAAATCTATCATCTATCAAAGGTTTTAGTGAAAATATCAGCAATCTGCATTGAAGTAGAAATAAAACTTAAAACAACATCACCTTGTTCTGCATGATCTCTAAGGAAGTAATGTCTCACATTTATGTGCTTGGTTCTTGAGTGCTTGACTGGATTCTTAGAGATTGAGATAGCACTTGTATTGTCACAATGAATAGGCACAATTCTGAAATTGTAGCCAAGATCTCTAAGTTGCTGAGCAATCCATAACACTTGTGAACAACAAGCTCCAGATGCAATGTATTCATCTTCTGCAGCTGATAATGCTATAGAATTTTGCTTTTTGGAATGCCAACAGATCAATGAAGATCAAAGAAACTGGCAACATCCAGAAGTACTTTTCCTGTCTACTTTATATCCTGCAAAATCTGCATCTGAATAGCCACTCAACATAAAATTAGATCTCCTTAGATACCAAAGCCCCAAGTCTCTAGATCCATTCAAATATCTAAATATTCTTTTGACAACATATAAATGACTTTCCTTAGGATCTGCTTGAAATCTAGCACACATACAGACACTGAACATAATATCAGGTCTACTAGCAGTTAAGTATAAAAGTGATCCAATCATACCTCTGTATTCCTTTAGATTCACACTCTTACCATTTGAATCCTTGTCTAAAGAGAGTGATGAACTCATAGGGGTTTTAAGCACCTTGGACTGTGACATATTGTACTTGTTCAATAAGTCCTTGGTATACTTTCCTTGATCTACAAAAATTCCTTTCTTCATTTGTAAGATATGAAGTCCAAGAAAGAATTTCAGTTCTCCCATTAAGCTCATCTCAAACTCCCTGCACATCATACTAGAAAACTCTTTTGAAAGAGCATCATCAGTAGCACAAAATAGAATATCATCTACAGAGATCTGAACTATTAACAAATCACTTTGATTATGTTTAATGAAAAGAGTTTTATCAACTAGGCCTCTCTTGAAATTATTGTCAAGTAGAAATTTTGAAAGTCTATCATACCAAGCCCTTGGAGCTTGTTTTAACCCATAAAGAGCTTTTTCTAGTTTATAAACATGATCAGGATAGTTTTCATCTTCAAAACCAGGAGGTTGTGCTACAAAAACATCTTCTTGTAAATAGCCATTTAGAAAAGCACATTTGACATCCATTTGATAAAGCTTTATGTGATTGTGAGATGCAAATGCAAGAAGTATTCCAATAGCTTCTACCTGGCAACAGGAGAAAATTTCTCCTCATAATCTATACCTTCTTCCTGATTATATCCTTGTGCCACTAGTCTGGCTTTATTCCTTACCATTTTTCCATTCTCATCAAGCTTGTTTCTGAATACCCATCTGGTTCCAATAACTGATTTCTCTTTAGGTCTGGGAACCAGATTCCATACCTTGTTTCTTTCAAACTCATTCAGCTCACTCTGCATTGCAATGATCCAGTCTGCATCTTCTAGCGCTTCCTTGGTATTTTTAGGCTCAATCAAAGATACAAATGCATTAAAAGCACACAAGTTCTTCAACTGTCTTCTTGTCTGAGTTCTAGTTGATGGATCAGATATGATATTGTGAGCTGGATGATCTGCAAGGTACTTAAACTTCTTTCTTGGTATCCGGAAAATATTCTCTTTCAAGGATCTGAGTTCTTGAAACAGTAGAGGGAGCATCATAGAAAGTTTCAGCTTCCGTCTCAAGGATTTGATATTTTGGTTCTGCAGGAGGTTCAAGGCCTTGAGATTCTGCTGACTGATTCTGCACATTAGTTTTGCCTTTGTCCTCTTTCACAGCATCATCATCTGACACATGCTTGTTCAAATCTAAATCTGCAAAACTTCACTCAGAGAACCCTCAGTACATTCATCAAAAATCACATGAATACTCTCTTCCACAATCTTGGTTTTTCTATTGTAAACTCTATAGGCTTTGCTAGTTTGAGAATATCCAAGAAATACACCGTCATCACTTCTAGCATCAAACTTACAAAGATTGTCTCTACCATTATTATGCACAAAACAGATACAACCAAAATGTTTAAAATAAGAAACAGTATGCTTCCTACCTTTAAACAGCTCATAAGGGGTCTTTTTCAAAATAGGTCTAATCAAGCATCTATTCAGCTCATAATTGGCAGTATTAACATCTTCTGCCCACAAGAACTTTTGCAAATTACTTTCAAGAAGCATGGTTCTTGACATATCCTCAAGTGTCCTATTTTTCCTTTCAACTACTCCATTTTACTGTGGAGTTCTAGGTGCAGAAAAGTTGTGTGAAATGCCATGCTTTTCACAAAACAAATCAAAGTCAAGTTGATCAAACTCCCTCCCATGATCACTTCTAATGGATGGAACAGGTAAATTTTTCAAAGTTTGAAGCTCTTTGCACAATCTAGAAAATTCAGATAAAGCTTTAGTTTTGTCTCTAATAAACATCACCCAAGTAAATCTAGAATAATCATCTATTATAACAAGCATATACCTCTTACCTTTTGGGGTCTGAACTCTCATAGGACCACACAAGTCCATATGCAACAGTTCTACGGGTCTAGAAGTACTTACAAAGTTCTTTGGCTTGAATGAGCTTATGGTTTGCTTACCTTGTATACATGCCTTGCAAATCTCATCATCTGAAAATTGTTGTGATGGTAAACCTCTTACCAGATCCTTTGAGATGAGTTTATTCAAGGTATGCATGCTAATATGCCCAAGCTTTCTGTGCCAAAGCTTTGAATCTTCCTTCAAGGCCTTGAGGCATTTTAGCTTGTCACCTGCAACACTGTTAGTACTCATAGCATATAGATTATATGATTTGGGAGCAGTGGGTATGCAATCACCAGATTTCTCATCATGCACCACACATTTGTCTTTGTCAAATATAGCTTTATAACCTTTATGACATAAATGAGAGATACTAAGCATATTATACGTAAGTCCGTCTACCAGATAAACATCAGAGATAGAGTTAGTAGAACCATTACCAATACTACCTATACCAATGATATGGCATTTTTATTTGTCACCAAGTGTGATTGTTCCTCCAGATTTTTCTGTGAGTTCAGTAAAGAGAGACTTCTTTCCACTCATATGTCTGGAACATACACTGTCTAATATCCATTTATGATATTTCAAGGCCTTGGTGACATCGTGCAAAAATAAATCATTGCCTCAACAGGCTGTTAGACCAAGTGCAGAACTTTGAGTCATACTAAGAATCAGCCATGTTTGGTGGTCTAATTCCTTTTGGAACCCAAATCTGTTTAACCTGTCCCTTAAGCAGATATGGATAAGTATTCCTCATAATGTGAGGTTCTGATCTTCTGAAGGGACAAGTTAATCTGAGATGACCAATTTTTCCACAATAATGACATTTTGGAGAATGTCTGCTACCAGATTTAACAACAATAGTTTGGCTTTTCTTTCGAAAATTTGGATTATAGCCAATCCCACTTTTATGCATTGATTTCAGACTTTCTCCAAGAATGAGATTTAGATTATGTTCTGAGCCTGTAAAACTAGCTAGGACCTTCTTAGACTCTTGAAGTTTCTCAGTGAAAGAACAGATTGGTTGTTCTAAATCCTCTGAATGAGTCTTTAGATCAGCATATCTTTCAGTCAAAAGAGTGTTTTGATCAACAACCTCTTTTATCTGTGCCATCAAGGCTTTGAACCTGCTGTCCAAGGCCTTGAAGTCCTTTTCAAGCTTTGTCTTAGAAACTTCAACTGTTTTGTTGGTAAAAACTAGGTCCAGGTTTTCTTTTACCTGCTCATGAATCTTAATAGTTAAAGCAGAAATCTCATTTCTATAACTTTCCTCGTATAAAAACATACTCTTCAGAATTTCAGGAAGCACATCGGAAGGACTAGCAAGAAGATTTTTTACCATATCTTCAATATGTCTGACTGATGATTTTTCTTCATCATGCTTGGCGATGAAGCACAAGTTTGCTTGATCTTCTTCTGTGTCTGAGTCACTTGATGAATCAAAATCACTCCAGGAAGCCATCATGGCTTTCTTCCTTCTGTTGTCACTATCTTTCTTCTGAAAGTTCATGTTCTTCTTCTTTTGTGGACAGTCCCTTACTATATGATTTGCATCACCACACTCAAAAAATTCATTACTTTAGTTTCATGTGATTAAGATGAAGGTTTACCTTTGTAGTCCTTGCTGCCTGAAGGTCTTGATCTCTCTCTATTGTAGTCCCTGTTACCAGAGTTTCTTTTCTTCTTGAGAATCCTGGCCAAGGCCTTGGAGATCAATGCTAAAGCCTCTTCAACATCATGCTCATCTTCAGTCTCAAGGCTTTGAGACTTTTCACTGTCTTTGGCCTTAAGTGCTAAGTTCTTGATGTTTTCACTCAAATCACCTTCCACATCCTTCATAGACATTTCATGAGTGAGCAGCTTTCCTTGTAGATCATCAAGCTGAAGAAGACTTAAATCCTGAGCTTCCTCAATGGCTGTTGTCTTTGGCTCCCACTTGGCTTTTGGCAAGATTCTCAGAATTTTCTTGACCTTCTCCTCATTTGAGAACTTATTTCCCAATTACTCCAGATTATTCACCACATAAGTGAATCTTTTGAACATCTCCTTGATGGTCTCATCTGAGTTCATCTTGAACAACTCATATTGCCTCAGAAGTATGTTGATTTTTGTCTGCTTAACCTGGCTAGTTCCTTCATATGTCACAAACAGTTTATCCCATACTTCTTTGGCACTCTTGCAATTTGACACTCGGTTGAACTCATCTGCATTAAGAGCACAATATAACAGATTCATAGCCTTGTAATTTTTTGATACCTTTTCCTGTTCATTCACTGAAAGATTTTCCTCAGACTTGATACATCTGAATCCATCAATTTTAGTGTAGTACTCATGAGGACCATTCTGAACTATTGACCACAGTTCCACGTCTTGATCTATGATAAACATCTTCATCAATTCCTTCAAGTGCATGAAGTTATCACCACAGAACAATGGAGGTCTGTTGGCTGCCCTTCCTTGTGAGAATCCACCATCTCCTACATTACTCATAGTCACAAGATTGTTAGATCTATATTAGTGACACAAGCACTAATACCAATTGAAAGTGTGTAATGTAGACTAAATACAGGATCTAAATACTCTAGAAGGGGGGTCGGGTTGAATAGAGTATGGAAACTTTTTGCAAAACTCAGATTCTAACAAATTAGCTTTGTGTGAAACTCAAATCTCAAGGCCTTGAGATTATAGAAAACTGTCAGAAACTTTCAAAGGCTAATTAGAAAGCTTCAAGGCCTTGAACTATTACCAGTTCTAAACAGCTTATAAACCCTAGTTTGATTTGAGTTGTGTGCAGCAGAAAATAACAAAACAGTAAAGTAAAGAACACGAAGCAATTTACAGAGTTCAGTCCCAATGGACCTAATTTCTTCCTGAGGGATCTAATCCCACCAGGTTTGGGAAAACACTTCTTATTACTCACACAGAAACAGCCCTAGATCTTCAAGCCTAAGTGATTTCCCTTACACCTATACAACTTGTGGTTCCAAACCTATCTAGTTCCAGCTACTGACTTTTGAGCTAACAAGAACCTCTTGTTGCTCACTTGAACAACCAATCAGTAGGTTTAGTGAGGTTTAAGATATTAAAAAAGATACACAGATTACAAAACAGGTGAAGAACACAGTAGAAGAAATAAGCTAGTGAAGCCTGGATGTGTTCTTCCAAAAACTGGAATGACTTGATCTTCTGAAATCTGGAATTGAAGCTTGAGTTCCTGTGTGTTTGAATGAATGATCTCCCACGAATTTGTCACACTTCTCTCAGTATTCAGCAAGCCTCTACCTTTCAAAATTCAAACCAGTCTCTTTATCCACCAGCTGCAACTGAATGAGAGATTTTAGGATCTCAGTTCCTACAAATTCTCCTTCTGTTTTCAACTGAAATTCAAACAGCTCTAAGTGGATATCCGTTGGAGTTTTTTGAGATTGCTCTGGCACGTTTAAAAAACCTGCAACAACATTAAAACACAGCAACAACAAAGTCCAGAAATATAACAATACTATGGCTATTTTGGTTTTCTAGTTTCTGATAAAAACTGGTTAAAAGATTAGAACAGTAATCTGAATAATTTCTGACACATATAAATCATGATAAACAAGTTTAAGACTCTTATAATTCAATAAACAATCACAATAAAAAGGATCAAACCTGCAAGAAAGAATCAACTTAGTTCTGTAAAACTGTCAGTAGCTCAAACCACATCTCAAGGTCTTGAAGCTCTGAACATGCTTCACAGTTTGTTACAGTTAAATCTAGAAAACTTTGATTCTCCCTGTTCTGATCATCTGCATTTGTGTTAGATATGTAGATAATGTAAAACATGAGTATATGCAGCAAATACCTGATCTATAAAATCAGGTATCCAATCTGCAACACAAAATTATTAGAACATTCAGCAGAATAAAAATAAATCTCAAGGCTTTGAAGCTTTCTTAGTATCTCAAGGCCTTGAAGCATCAAAAATGCTTTGCTACCTATGTCTTTGTCTTTGTCTTTCATCACTCAAAACAATTACTATCCAAAATACATTCAGGGGTCTTTGAGTCAACCCCATCCTTTGTGAGGACATTTCCAGACACTATGTTCTTGTAAATATCAGGTACATGGATACATTGTTGAGGGTCAGCAGACGTGATGAAGTGAGCTTCAGAACAACCTTTTCGTTTCCACTGAATTTGGCAGTTTCAAAATTTCCCATGAAAATAATATTTCCATCATTGGCTTCCTCATTGTCGGTGAACATCCGTTTCTCACATCAGACATGACGAGTAGCTGTGGTGTCAATCCACCAATCTTTCGGATTGCTGCCAACAAGATTCACCTCACAGACCACATCTGAAAGGTTCATGTCCCCGACATCGTGGACTAGGTTATCCACCTCAGTCAAGTTAGCCAGATTATTTTTTTCACTAGTTCGATCCTCACCCTTCTTGGGACAGTCCACTGAGTGGTGACCTTTTTGCTTTACAATTAAAGCGTTTTCCTGGGAACTTGTTCCCAATTTTTCCCTTAGCCGACAGTTTCCCATCATGCTTCTTGGGTGCATTGGAACTACCTACTATAGAGGTTCTCCGACGATAAGAGATGTCCTCCACGACATGAGCCTTTGATTTCCCGTGGGTCTCTTTATAGAGAGTGTTATGATCCTTAAGGGTATCGTCCTTCATCCGAATCCTCTAGATCAGTGCACAAGGTTTCAGAGGTCTCTTCTTGTACAATAAGTGTTCCTTAAAACCATTCCAAGAAGTCGGGAATTTATCCCTAATACATGCCACTTTGAAGGATTCACTCATGGTCATGCCCTCTTGATGCATCTCAGGCAGCATCACTTGCAGCTCGTGAACCTTCTCCATCATAGACCTGGTGTCCACCATATGATAATGGAGGAACCTCTTTGCAATGAACTACTGGTGCCCATCATCCTCGGCTCTGTACTTCTTGTCCAGAGCATCCTAGAGATCCTTGGACTTCTCCCTATGAGAATAAATGATGTAAAATGCATCCTCCAAGCTGTTCATGACGAAGTTGCAGCATAGGTTGTCAGACTCCTTCCAAGCATCTGTAGCCGCAACTTACTGAATCAGCACCCTCTCGTAACTCAGTCTTGAATTCTATCAGGAACCTATCTAAGTACAACGTGTTCAATTAGAACTTCATCTTCTGATGCAAAAACTTGAAGTCCTTGCCTGCAAACTTCTCACGCTTCTTGATGATACTTGGTCGCCTTGACTAGATCCCATGATTGGATTACATACGAAGGGTGTGATGTGATCACTGGCATTATAGACTTGACCAAATCTCGCTACTGCAGATTGAGCTCCAAGCCTGTTTGTTGTCATAAACCTAGAAGCAGGCGCTCGCATTCTAAGAGAACTTGGCGAAAACCAAAGTAGGAGGAGACCCCAACCGATGATGGCTGACTTGTAATGACCGCCTTTTGTGAAACTTATGTTACTTTAGTGAATTTCATGTTTAAGAACTTTGTATTTTGATGTATACATATCTGCCAAACTATAATAGTCCAGAAATACACCAGAATTCCTAGTCATAGTTGTGAAACCGTTCCGGTCCCCGTTCCATTTAGCTCTTGGGAACGGAACGATCCCGAATCTGGAAGAAACGGCGATCCGTTCCGGATTTACCACATTTTTTTTTAATATTTATATATATACACACACACACATACATACATACATACATACACGTCATTAATTATAAATGGAAGTACTGTCTAAAAAAATGGAAGAATAACCTAAACAGAAGCCACGCACAATCCAAACAAAATCACAATCAGAAATTCAAGCCAAAAATCGATTTTTTCATAACCCTGTATTCAAACCCAAAACGAAATAGCGTCACGGCCTCACCTGAATTCACTGAAGCGCCGAACGACACTGTGAATCGAACCGCAATGTGAATCAAAGCCAAACAAAGCACGAATCGCCAAAATCAATCCCAAACACACCCCTGGGATTTGCCTGCATACTCGATCGAAGGAATTTCTGGGTCTGAATGTGAAAATCAGACAGAGAGAGATGGACGAACAGAGGCGTGCGTCTGTTTTGGGGAAAAACTTTGACACAATTAAATTAGCTACCCCTTTCATTAAAAAAACCATTACCTCCCCAATCGGAATTTTGTCGGATTTTCCGGAATGAGGCGAAATCGACCGGATCAAAGTGAAGGGACCCGGATCGGCCCGGATCGAGGCAGATTTATTCTTGGTACGGATCAGCCCTGTAACCATTCCGTTATGGCTCATAACCCGACCGTTCCGGACACGGACGAGTATCCACAACTATGCTCCTAATATCTTCTTTAATTGCTAAATTAAGGATACAAATATTTATTGAATAATTAGTACTAATCATCTGATTAAGTGTTGATTATCTTAATTAAACATGATTTTTACATAATGACAGGTATTATAGAGTGTGTTAGTTTGTATACATGTTACATTGCATGTGAAACACGTAGGGTGACATGTGTCATGCTACTGGGCCTCTTCTTTACATAACTGACACGCAGGTGAAAACATGTCACCGTCTGATTTGCTGCTCTGCATGCGTGACACATAGGAGGGCACATGTCCCGATTTGGTGACCTCCTTTGCATGCTTGACGCACGCCCTTGCTGCGTGTCATCGTGTTGCACCTTCGTTCTGAATGTGGGACTTGATCTTGACACGTGTCATGTCCAGGGAATTCCTTCCCTGCATGGAGGCCACGTGTCCTGCGACTCATTGTGACGTGATTGGTCGCCCTCCCCTACAAATAGAACTTGTCGTTATAGTTATTCTCATTCCTAATTTTAGTCAAGTACTAGAGAGATATAATGAGAGTCGCGGAGGGTATTATCGATATATTATTCGGAGGTTCTAGAGGTTCTTATTATATTATTTGCAGCTCGTCGTTCCAAGGTAGGGAATCTCAATGCTATAGCCCAACGTATAGCGTCGCCTGTTTATATCATAGTCGTTATTCTGCTTAAATATATATTCCTTGAAATTATCGAAATATTTTATGCCTTATTTTGTGAAATTAAAAATTGATATATGATTCATGTTGAGATGTTGTTGTTATTTGAGTATGTGAATCATGCAGAGATGCTGCTGAAATTGCTATTCGAATATATTGTTGATATTCGTGACTATGCTAGATAAATGCTATCAACTGTGTTAATTGTTAATATGTTGTTAGCATGATGATATTGTCTATTGTACTGTTCATGCATGATCTTCATGTGAAATTAATAATGAAAGTGGAAAGATAAATGGACGGGGTTAGCAAGAAGGGATTGACATCCCTTGGGTGAAAGGCCCTGAACCCACCCGAGGTCTGCTACAGAAAGCACTGCCATCTTGATGGCATGTGGGTACCCCGCTCCCAGCTGAGAGCGCGTATGCGGAGGTAGGCTGACTCACTATAGGGTTTTGATAACGGATACGCAGCGGATAAAAACAATAAATCCGTTCAAGACTCTCCAAGGATCACAAGTCTAGATCGCATAACGATAGTAAGGGTTTAGTATCAAAATACCTTTTGGTTCTCCTTTGATGACTTCACTCGTGAAAAAGTATTCATATCTCTATGCTAGTCCACTCCTAGGATTGAATCCGGATCCTTCAAGCCTTTGTGCTATCTAGGATTGGATGAAGAATAAGAAGATCCCGATCACGCAAAACGGAGTTAGGAGGGACGGCACCTCCTTGTGACCGACGTGGTAAAGGGGCGGCAAAGGGGGCTTCGGCCTCTTTGTTGCTCTCTCTCCCTTTATTTTCTCTCATACTAAAAGTATTTACGATCATTAATTATGAGAAAAAGGTAGGAGTGTCCTTTATATAGTCCAACAAATCCTTGTTGACTGCATAAAAGCCCCCATCCTAATCATGTCCATACACGGATTAGTCCCACTTGCAAATTAGTCCTACTAAGTTTGCAAGTAGTTGCGCATATTCTTATATTTAATTAATCGTATTAATTAATTCCCAAGTCCGGTCTAATCCATAGGGAGTGTTACCCCATAGGTTTCTACTTAGTTCGTAGTAACAATTACTAACATGGAGCGGCCTCTAGCAAGACATCCAGGCTACCCAACTAATCGAATTAGTCATCCGAAAAAACTTGTGCAAGTATTGTCTCATCTTTTTTTTCTATATCAGGATTGGACACGAGACATACAAATCACACAGGTATATTCAATTCTTAGTTTCTCGATCCTGGGAATAGTATTATCCATGCAGATAACATCAATATCCTATGTTGATTTATCTGAGTCTGGCCAGACATTCTATAAGCATGCCATGGATATTTTATCCCGTTATGTGGTAGGGGAAAATTCTATATACGTCACTACAATCTCTAAGCTTGCTTCCTTAATGTATTTGACGAACGCCTTTATTACTATCCAGTTACGGTGTAGCGTTTGACGATGTCAAAACACAATATTTTACAACTAGTGGATCTAGTGACTTCAAGTCTAAGGATGAAATATCGTTGTCACTACGAAGCACTTGTGACTTTACATAACATGTATGTAGCCTTCTCGTTGTGGGTCAATCTAGTATGCTATTACTCTTAACGCATACCCATGTGTTGAATCTCTATATCTCCATATCAATCCAACCCCATAATATTCTATAGTTGACCGTCCTATTAATCAATATAATCGACTTGGGATATTTGAGATAAAAATATTTACAATCTAAGGACTTCATTATATTATATATCTCCATAAATAATACAATGAATGTTTCTAGCCAAAAACAATTTTCATAGTAAAAGATTGCCTCTAGGGCACCTATTCCAACAGTCTCCCACTTGCACGAGAGCCAATATGGTGCATCCCGTTTGCCCATTGATCTAGTGTGCCCTTCATGCTTGCGCTGAACAAGCGGCTTTGTAAGCGGATTCGACAGATTCTCATCTGTACGAATCTTGCATATCTTCACATCACCTATATCGATGATATCTCTGTAGGGTTTTGATGCAGGTTACGCAGGGGAATAAAAAAAATTATCCTGCTCAAGCCACTCCAAGGATCACAGGCAAGCAATCATAACATGTTAGGGTAGAAACATGTGCACCTTAGTTTGTGTGATCACTACGAAGAATTGTGTCTTCATCTCTACGAGTATTCACACCTTGGATCTTTGAATAGAATCCTTTTCCACGTGTGGTGCTAGCAACGGAAGGAGGGAAGAGATCACGCAAAACGGAGCACCAAGCCGGCGCCTATGGAGGCCAACGGCAAGGGATGCGGATGGGTAAGGAGGCTTCGTCCTTCTTGCTTTGTCTCTCTCTCTTGCTTTGTTATGATCTCTCAATAATGACCTGTCTTGAGAAAATTACAAGCTAGAGTTCCTTTATATAGTTAATGACTCTTTATTAACTACATAATTTCCCCAATACAAATCATGACCTTACATGGATTAGTCCACTTGCAAATTAATCCCACTAACTTTGCTTTTGGTTGCGTTATGATCCATTTAATTAATTAGTCCTACTAATTAATACCCTTATCTAGTTTAATCCATATGGTGTGTGACCCCATAGGTTTCCACTTAGTTGGTAGTAACTATGACAAACATAGAGCGGTGTCTAGCAACACATCTATGCCACCCAACTAATAGAAATAGTAAGTGATCCGGACAAACCTTGTGCCCAATGTTACCGTGTTTGTCATCTCTTTGTCTCCATATCCGGATTGGACACGAGACATAATCGCCACACTATTATATTCAATCCATAGTTTCTTGATCCTAGGAATAGACTTATCCATGCAAATAACATCAATATCTCCATATTGGTTTATCTGAGTCTGGCTAGACAATCAATAAGCTCTAACCCTCGAGTGGTCGCGGATATTTGCTCCTATTATGTAGGAGGGACAAATCCTATATACATCACTGCAACCTCTAAGCTTTCTTCCTACCATGCCCGATAGCTATCTTTATAGTTACCCAGTTACGGTGTAACGTTTGATAATATCAAAGCATGATAGTTCACAACAAGAGCATCCAGTGACTTCAAGTCCAAGGATGACAACACCATTAGCTCTACGAAAAGCGCTTCTGACGTTGACATAATCTAATGTAGCCTTCTCGTGGTGGGTATATCCAGTATGCCATTACTCCTAATTCATGCCCATGTGTTAGACTTGATATCTCCATTTGAATCTACCCACATACTAGTCTATAGTTGATCGTCTGGTTAATTAATATAGTGGACTAGGGATATTTAAGACTAACAACACAATTTTAATATAACGACTTCATTATATTAAATATATTCATAAATAATACAATGATTATTCTAGAGAATAAAGTTCATACCAAATAGATTACCTATAGGGCATCAAAAGCCAATAGTCTCCCACTTGTACAAGAGCCAATCTGGTTCATCACGTATGCCTATAGTTGTAGTCTGGCCTTCATGCTTTCGTTGAACGAACGGATTTGTGAGAGGATCCGACAAATTATCATATGTTGGAATCTTGCATATCTTCACATCTCCTCGATCGACTATCTCTCGAACCTGATGGAATCTCCCAAGTACATCCTTTGTTCTCTGGTGCGACCGAGGTTCCTTGACTTGTGCGATCGCCCCATTGTTGTCACAAAACAACGTAATGGGATCCGCAATGCTAGGAGCCTCACCAAGCTCAGTGATAAACTTATTTAGTCAAATAGCCTCCTTTGCTGCGCCTGAAGCAGCAATGAACTCATCTTCAGTTGTAGTATCAGCAACTATCTCTTGCTTGGAACTCTTCCGGCTCACAGCTCCTCCATTTAGGCAAAACACATAACCCGACTGCAATCTATAGTCGTCTTTGTCAATTTGGAATCTTGCATCAGTGTAACCAATTGCACTCAACTCTTCATTTCCTCCAAATAGCAAGAATGCATCCTTAGTTCTTCTCAAGTGCTTAAGAATGTTCTTGACAACAATCCAACGAATTTCACCTGTATTGGACTGATAGCTGCTTGCCATACTCAATGGGTATGACACATCTGGTCTAGTACAAAACATGGCATACATGATAGATCCTATGGCCGACGCATATGGAATCTTACTCATGCAGTCCTTCTCAATCTTATTGGAAGGACAATCATCCTTCGAAAGGGTGATTCCATGCGACATGGGAAAGAATCCTTTCTTTTATTCTTGCATGTTGAACCATTTCAACACCTTATCTATATATGTACTTTGGCTTAGGCGGAGCAGCTTCCTCGACCTATCCCTATAAATCTCATACCTAGTATATAAGCTGCATCCCCTAAGTCCTTCATTGCGAAACACTTTCCTAGCCAATCTTTAACAGATTGTAACATAGGAATGTCGTTTCCAATGAGTAGTTTGTCATCCACATACAAGACCATAAACACAACAGAACTACCACTAACCTTCTTGTAAACACAGGCTCGTCTTCGATCTTGATGAAGCAAAACTCTTTGACCGCGTCATCAAAACAATGATTCCAACTCCTAGAAGCTTGCTTCAATCCATAAATGGATCGTTATAGCTTACAGACTTTATTTTCATGCTATGGATCTTCAAAACTCTCAGGCTATGTCATATACACATCCTCGAGGAGGTTTCCATACAGAAAAGCTGTTTTGACATCCATCTGCCATATCTCATAGCCGTAGTAAGCTGCAATTGCAAGCAAGATTCGAATGGATTTGGTCATCGCGACTGGGAAAAGGTTTCATCATAGTCAATACCATGAATCTGTTTGAATCCTTTAGCCACCAATTGTCCCCTATAGCCAACTACATTGCCATCCATTTCAGTCTTCTTCTTGAAGACCCACTTGCACCCTATGGGCCGAACCCCATCGGGTGGTTCCACGAAAGTCCATACTTGACTGGAATACATGGATTCCATTTCAAATATTATGGCCTCAAGACACTTCTTCGAGTCTGACCCTTTCATGGCCTCTTCGTAAGTAGTGGGCTCATCATCTATGGTAATACGTCACCGGGCTCAGTAACGATAAGTCCACACCTCTCTCTCTCATAACATACCCTACTCGACCTACGGAATTCTTGTGTTACAAACAGGTTGCTCCACAACCGTTTGTGGTTCTTGTTCATGCTCCATTGTCAAATGATTGCTTTGTGGTTAATGAATTTCTTCAAGTTCTACAGCCCTCCCACTTTCTCCTTTAGAGATGTCCTTTCTAGGAACATGCTGTTTAGAGCAACAAACACTTTGTTCTCGGTGGGGTTGTAGAAGTAACATACTTTAGTTTCCTTAGGATTTCCCACAAACTTGCACTTATCTGACTTGGGTCCAGGCTTGTCACTCTATAAACGCTTTACATAGAGGTGGCAACCCCAATCTTCATAAACGGCACTATGGGACGCCTCCCAGTCCGTATCTCATATGGTGTCTTCATGACCGATTTGGATGGAACACGGTTAATGGTAAAAGCAACTGTCATTAGAGCATGTCCCCGAAACGATATCGGAAGATCTGTTTGACACAACATAGACCGCACCATGTCCACCAAGGTGCATTCATCCTCTCGGACAAGCCATTTCATAGTGGTGTTCCGGATGGAGTGAGTTGGGTCACTATCCCACACTCTCTAAGATAGTCGTCAAACTCTTGGCTTAAGAACTCTTCTCCATGATCCAATCGTGGAGTCTTGATACTTTTCACAAGTTGCTTCTCTACTTCATTATTGAATTCCTTGAACAATTCAAAGGATTAAGATTTGGCCTTTAAAAGGTAGAAAAATCCATATCTACTGAAACTATCAGTAAACGTAATGAAGTAGGTGTAATTACCCCTGGCAGGCGTGGGAATCGATCCACATACATCAGTATGTATAAGTGCCAATAACTCATTCGTCCTTTCACCTTTCTTATTGAAAGGGTACTTTGGCATTTTTCCAATCAAACAAGATTCACATGTCTCATATGATTCATAATCAAATGAGTCTAGCAATTCATCCTAATGGAGTCTAGATATGCGTTTCTCATTTATATGGCCTAAACGACAGTGCCACAGATAAGTAGGATTTAATTCATTAATTTTAAACTCTTAGTATTGATGTTATAGATGGGATTACTTAGACAATTGACCACTAGAATAGTGGATACTATCAAAAATAAATGGAACAACTATTGTTCTTTATTTAAAGAGTAAAACCTTTCTCGTCCAAACAAGAAATAGAAATAATGTGTCTGCTCATAGATGGATAGTAGCAATTGTCTAATTCTAAAGTAAGCCATGAAGGCAGAGATAACTCATACACGCCTAAATCTAATGCTGCAAGTCTTGCTCCATTCCCGACGTGAAAGTTTATCTCCCCTTTAGCCAATCTTCTACCTCTTTTCAAATCCTGCACATTTCGACAAATGTGATATCCACATCCAGTATCCAATACCCAAGATGAAGAAATAGAAACATTGACATCTATAACAAAAATAAGTGGTGGTGGTGGAATCACTATTCCAAGCCTTTTATCCTCCAGATACTTGGGGCAGTTCCTCTTCTAGTGTCCGGGCTGACTACAGTAGCGACAATCACCCTTAGTCACACCTCCACCGGGCTTTAAGGCAGTGTCCTTGGATTTTGCAACTTTCTTTCTCTTTCCTTTGGAGGTAGAAGAAACTGACTTGCTCGTCCTCTTATTGACCATCATTATGTCCTTGCATTTTCCCTTTTTAATACTCTATTCAGCGGTCCTCAATATATTGAGCAATTCTTGCAGAGTCTTGGAAATCTCATTTATGTTATAGTTCATGATAAACTGGCTATAACTATCCTACAACTATTACAGGATGCGATTATCCAACTTTTGGCCGAACGGGAAGCCTAACCTTTTGAGATTCTCAATGTATCCGATTATACGGAGTCCATGAGGCCCGACTGGGTTCCCTTCTGCGAGACTACACTTGAATAGTGGTTTGGATACTTCATACCTCTTATGTCGGGCCTGCTCTTGGAAGAGCTGCCTCAAATGTATGATCATATCGTATGCCTCCATGTTCTCATGTTGCTTCTGAAGCTCAGAGCTCATGGTGCACAGCAAGAGATAGGTCACATCATTGTATTCATGTACAATCTTTTGATGTGCCCTTATGGAAGCGAGAATAGCATCGTCAGCTGGTGGCGCTGGAACAAGTGCATCTAAGATGTACAACTTCTTTTCTTGCTTAAGGACAATCCTTAAGTTTCTGTACTAGTCTAGGAAGTTGTTCCCTGACAACTTGTCTTTCTCAAGGACAGAACGCATGGATGGTGTCGATGTTTGATTATTATTTGCCATTGGAATTCTACAAAATGAGAAATATGCAATTTTAGTATTTTGAACAATTAACTACATTCAGTAATTTCTATATTATTGAATATAGCTCCCACTATTTTTCTCGGATTGATATCCCTCACCATTAATGCGTAAAATATGATATATATTTCCTCGTGGGTCCAAGATCCATATTTCACTTCTTCTTGAGCTTGCTTTGGCAAATCACCCAAGAATTAGTTATTTAGGTAGAAACGTCCTTCCAATTGCATCCTTATGCAACTCTTGGCGCAAGCGGGCAAATAATACCTTATTAATCTATGTCATAGATAATCCCAATTGCCATGCCTCTAAGTCATCAATCCAATTGATAATACTTAGTTACGTTTAACCTCTTATTTCAACAGCAACAAATTACTTGCTTCTGTCGCCCCATCACACCATGGTAAATTAGAATCGCCATGCTTTGGCAAGCCCCAAACTAATAAACCCTGATCATGAAGGGTGTTAAAATAAGAGAAGGCTAAAAACGCAATATTTCAGTTGAGGAATGTAAATGTCATTACTTAATTTATTTGGTTGATCCCATCAACATGATCTACTTATTTGGATTGGGCAATCCATAATAAAAGACCATTCTTGTTTATTATAATCTTGTTACGTTTTGCTTGTATCAGCCGTACACAAAATAAATAAGAAGACATTAATAATAAACATCCACAAAATAAAAAATAACGTGGCATGGATATGGCCCCTAAGACTAAGATATTACCAAGCCAATGATAATATCTATATGCTCTGAAGTGACAAGCTCATTTCCATGTGCCTCAACCATAGCCGCGTGCCCTAGTTTGGTTGTTACCATATAGTTGTTTCAATAATTTGAAAAACCCCTTTTTCCAATTATGTGCCCAAGAACCCTAATTTTCCAAGAACCCAATTCTTCACATCCTATTTGATCAAACTCACCAATCTGCACATCCAACGTTAAATTAGGTCTTGTTCGTGTTGAATCAAATTCAATTTACATCTAATATGCCAATTAATTTCAGTTTTCGCGTAACATAAACAATACGATTTATAAAGTAAAAACTGTAACACATAAGATCATGTTATTCGCTACAACCTGTGGCTCTGATACCACTGTTGGGTTATGATGCAGGTTATGCCGCGGAATAAAAAAATTAATCCTGCTCAAATCCCACCAAGGATCACAGGCAAGCCATCAAAACATGATAACGGCATAGAAGATGTGTACCTTAGTTTGGGAAATCACACGAAGAATAGTGTATTCGTCTCTATGAATATCCACAACTTGGATTCTTGATTGGATTCCTTCTCACCATGATGTGCTAGCTATGGAAGAAGGAGGAGGATCACGCAAAACGAGACACCACCAATCGCCCAAAGAGGGCCGACGGCGGCAAGGGGGCAGACGGGTTGGGGGGTTTCGGCCTCCCAACTTGCTATCTCTCTCGCTTTGTTATGTTCTCTCAATAATGACTTGTGTAGAGAATTAACAAGCTAGAGTTCCTTTATATAGTAATAACTCTTTATTGACTACATAAAGGCCCTAATACTAATCATGTCCTTACATGGATTAGCCCTCTTGCAAATTAGTCCTACTAAGTTTGCTTGTGATTGCGTGATGATCCTTTTATTAATTAGTCCAACTAATTAATACATATATACAATTTAATCCATCCTTTGTGTGACCCCATATGTTTCTATTTCGTTGGTAGTAACTACTTACCAGCATGGAGCGGTGTCTAGCAACACATCCATGCCACCCAACTAATAGAAATAAGTCATAGATCCCGACAAACCTTGTGCCCAATGTTCGCGTATTGTGTTATCCCTTTGTCTCCATATCTGTATTGGACACGAGACATAGTAGTCACACTCGTACATCCAATTCATAGTTTATCGATCCTGGGAATATGCTTATGCGAGCAGATAACATCAATATCTCCATATTGATTTATCTGAATCTGGCCAGACATTCAATAAGAACCATCCCTCAAGTGGCACATGGATATTTACTCCCATTATGGGGGAGGGAAAAATGCTCTCTACTTCACTACGATCACTAAGTTTGCTTCCTATAATGCCCGATAACTATCTTTATAGTTACCCGGTTAAGGCGCAACGTTTGATAATATCAAAGCATGATATTTAACGACTAGAGTGTAAGATCACAGGTTGTGCAAGGCTTGAAATAACTAAACTATTTAAGGGCCTTGAATCAGTTATCATAGCCTTGAATCAGTTATCGTAGGCTTGAAAATAGTATACCAAGGCCTTGAAACTATATTCAAAGCCTTGAAACTTTTTAACCAATATGAACATTCTCAGGGGGAGCTTTCTGTAAACTCTTCTAAATTGATTTCATATCTCTCATTCATATGATTTATTTACTTTTATTTGATGATGAAAGACAATTTTTCTAACATTTTTAAACATAAAATATTATCTGTTTGACTATGACCTTGCCGGGAATTTTATTTCCAAGTTTGCAGGGATTATTTCCTAATATGACTTGATGTCAAACACCATTTCATCAGAGATCATGCTGAGAAAGGTGATATTGTTCTTGAATTTCTTGCTACTAACATGCAAATTGTAGATATCTTCACTAAACCATTAGCAGATGAGAGATTCTCAGCTCTAAGATTAAAATTGGGAATGTTAAATAAAGATGCATTGGTTTAGGGGGGGGCATCATGTAAGAAAGTTAAGTTGTATGTGCTTTCAAAGGTTTGAACTTATTTTCAAAGCCTTGAAAATCATTTCAAAGCTTTGATTTTTATGTGTCGCAATGTTACAGCGTTTCAAGATCTTTTAAACTTTTCAAAGCCTTGAAAATGAGTCTGCTATACTAGTAGTCAATAAACTTGGATCATTCTGTATTGGGTGATATCTCTGTAGATATTTTCTCAATATCCCCTACCATTTTAAAAACTCTTTTTAGCCAAATATAGTATTAAATTATTTCTTTCCAACAACCTAAAAGATTTGAATTTTTTTTTTGATTATTACAGATATTTTCAAATCAGAGAGATATTCTAGTTTCCTTTTGAAACTCAACACTTTTAGTATTTATCTTCTTCTCTTCTCTTCTCTCCGTATCATTCCTACCTCTCTCTCTATTCTTCTCCCAAACCCTAATGAGCACAAGGAGAGCTTCAAACAGAATCAAGATGGTTGGAGGATGAAAACTTAGTTTAGAGAAGAAAAGAAAGGCAGCAGTGGATGAAGTTTAAGAGATTAGTGGAGACTCCAGCTCTAGAACTCCTAGTGCAGAGGCAGTTTCTGATCTTCCTCCACCAAAAAATAATGGCAAGAAGGTTGCAACTCCCTCCTCAGAAAAGAAGAAGAAGAAGAAGAAGAAGAAGAAGAAGAAGAAGAATAAAGAGAAAGCTGCTGCAGAGAAGCAACCTGAAACAGAAATCTCTAGCCCCAAGAAGTTGAAGAAAAAGAAGAAGGCAACTCAAGATGAAAAAGAGAAAGGGAAATTAAAAGAAGAACAGCCATAAGATCATATGGAGAAGGCCCTGCAAATCTACTCAAAGAACTCAACCCCTGATGAAACTAGTTTTGTATCAAACACCTCCAAAGGTCAGTGGTTTGATGGTTTTGCTTCCAGATCTATTGCTTTTTATAGTATGATCAACATGCATATGGTGGAACACATTAATCTTAAGTGCATCTCTATGTTAAAGAAGAGTTCTCTGTGGTTTATGCTGAACCCTAAAGAGTTAGCCTATCCAAGACTCACCAGACTCTTCTATCTGAACTTTAAACAAGTTAAGAGATAAGCACACTTGGTAATTCAATCTAGAGTTTCTAGAATAGAGATTAAATTGGACCACTCTAAGTTTGCCAATGTGCTAGGCTGTCCCAAGATGTATGACACAAACAATCACCCACCAAAGACATAAGTTCTGAAACTAGCCAAAGAAGAGTTCTACCTACCAAACACTCCAACCTCAGCCAAACAATTGACACACTATGTGATAAATGTTGAATCCAAATTCCTTCAAACTATTTTGGTAAGGTGTATCTTTACCAGAGAGAACTCTAGAGAGTTGGTGACTGAGAGAATGTTGCACATCATGTATCTAATCATGCATGGCTATGAGATTGATCTTCCAAAGTTAGTGATTGAACATATGCTCTTTAGCTATACCAATCGAAGGAAACATCCTCTGCCTTACGCAAATATGCTCACCTTGTTCTTTGAACACTTTGAGATTCCAACTGGTGGAGAGGAATCAGTCACATCTGGCATTGGAATTCTTAATGAGAAAGCCTTTGAGAACATTGGAGTGGTAAAGACTAAAGAAAATACTTGGAAGCTGTACTCAAATTTGACTGAAGAAGAACTGGGTGTAAAGAAGTTTCTTAAGCCCAAGACCTTGACTCCCACTTCAAGTAAGACTTATCAGCCTACAGACAATTAGAGACTTGATGGTTTGGAGTTGGATTTGTAAGAAATCAAAGAAACTGTCAATGGACTTGAAAATGATATGGGGCAAGTTAAGTATATGGTGGAAAGCATCTTTAGGAGCATGAATTTGCTTGATGTTCCTGAGGATGATGAAGGTACAAAGAAAGGTGATTCGAACAAGAATCTACCTAGTTCACATTCCTACCAGGAAGAGGCTTCTCCAATCAAAGATAAGGGAGCAAGTGGTAGAACAAGCGGCTCAGAAAGGAGATGAAGTCAACAGTCCTGACTTAGATGATTTGCTGATTACTTTGAAGAAAAATAAGAAATCTCTAAAGGCTACTAGAAAGGACAAGACTGAAGAAGTGACTGTTGCTGGTGGGGATGAAGAGCAACAGGAAGAACAAGATAAGACTAATGTTGAAGACAATGAGGACGAAGATGGAGATCAGGATGGAGATGAAGACCCAAACCCTTAATATGCCTGATCTTCCCCATTCTCTCTTTTCTTTAAGTTTTTTAAAGATATATTTTCCAAATTTTGCAGACACTTGATACAACATCCTCTCTATCTTTTTGATGAAAGTAATAAAGGGGGAGAAATTCTAGGGTTTTTAGGGTTTTTATTCTTAGGAATTATTTGATGAACTTTTTTATTTTATGTTGCTGAATTGAATAAGTTTGATCTTTTTGGAATTACTGTGTTATTATGAATTGTGAACTAATCAGTATTTTTTGCAGAGACTAAGGGTCAAACAGAATTTGGTTTTGTCTTTCATCAAGGGGGAGATTGTAAGATCACAGGTTGTGCAAGGCTTGAAATAGCTTAACTATTTCAGGGCCTTAAATCAGTTATCATAGTCTCGAATCAGTTATCATAGGCTTGAAAATAGTATAGCTATTTTCAAGGCGTTGAAACTGGATTCAAAGCCTTGAAATTGTTTAACCTATATGAACATTCTCAGGGGGAGTTTTCTGTAAACCCTTCTAAGTTGATTTCATATCTCTCATTCATATGATTGATTTAACCTATATGAACATTCTCAGGGGGAGTTTTCTGTAAACCCTTTAAGTTGATTTCATATCTCTCATTCATATGATTGATTTACTTTTATTTGATGATGAAAGACAAATTATTCTAACATGTTTAAACATAAAATATCATCTGTTTGACTATGATCTTGCAGGGAATTTTATTTCCTAGTTTGCAGGGATTATTTCCTAATCTGACTTGTGTAGGGAAGGAATCATTGAGAATATGATTCTGTGTTTAATCTGACTTGTATGGCAGCTTCTCAATATATTCAAATGCAAGATCAAAACATTATCTCTGCATATTGTGATCACTTAACCGTTGGAGAAGATTGTCAAAGAGTCAAATTCTGTTTCCTACAAAATAGGAGATTTGTTGCTGAAAATCTGGGAAGATTTGTCGAGCTGTTTGAAGTTTACATATAGCTCATTTCTGAACCAACACACACAACACTCAACGAGCAAAAAGAGATGGACAAGTCTGGATTGACAAGCATTAAATAAGTTCATCAATCTCACAATCCATTTCACAGAAGTTCACTGCATACTCCACTTCAGTTTCTACACTCTAGTGTTCTTCTGTATTATGCTTTATTGGTAGATCATTTCTGTAATATTTTTATATTTATTCTAGAAGATTTTTCAAAGTGAACAATAGAGAATTCTTAGTTAATTAGTTAGCAAGAGTAGGTACTAGATAGGTTAGGGAGAACCACAAGCTATAAGAGAGTAAGGCATCTCTCTATGCTTGAGATCTAGGGCTTAGCTTTTGATTAATAAGAATTGTGTTGAAAATCTTGCAGGGATTAGATCCCTGAGGTAGAGATTAGATCCAAGTGGACTGAACTCTATAAATCATTTGTCTCTTGCATTTACAGTTTCTTTACTTACTCAATTTTTACAGCATTCAAACTTGTCTGTTTTTCAAGGGTTTGAAACTCTTTTCAAGGCCTTGAAAAAGACTTGACTGATCCATTCTAAACAGTATTTCATTCCTAAGGCTTGAATTTGTTTTCAAGGCCTTGAACTTGACTAGCTTTCAGAAGATCCTATTATCTTAGCAAGTTTTACAAAAAGTTGGCATACTCTATTCAACCCCCCCCCCCTCTTCTAGAGTATCTTAGCTGCATTACCACCTGCACACTCACACTTTCATAGAGTATCTAATGACTTCAAGTCTAAGGATTACAATATCTTTAGCACTGCGAGAAGCGATTGTGACTTTGACATATCTAATGCATCCTTCTCGGTGTGGGTCAATCCAGTATGTCATTACTCCTAATGCATACCCATGAGTTATACTTGATATCTTCATATCAATCTACCCACATACTAGTCTATAAATGCTCATCCTATAAACCAATATAATGGACTAGGGATATTTAAGATAAAACAACAGATTTTATCTAAGGACTTCGTTATATTAAATATCACAAAAACTAATAATTGAATGTTCTAGCCAAGAATTATTCATACTAAATATAAATTACCTCTAGGGAACCTATTCCAACAGTTTCCAAGTTTGAAAAACACGTTTTCCAACTTGTGCCCTAACCCTAGTTCCTAGAGCCAAAATTCATCACATCCTATGTGATTCAAACTCAGTAATTCTTACGTCTTATGTAAAATTAGATCTTGCTTGGTTGAATCAAATTCAATTTTCATCTAACATGCTAATTAATTTCAGTTTCCGCGTAAAAAACATACACAATGTAAAAATTGAAAAATAGTAACACATAATATCATGTTATGCGCTACGACCTATGGCTCTGATACCACTGTAGGGTTTTGATGCAGGTTACGCAGCGGAATAACAAAATTCTATCTTGCTCAAACCCCTCCAAGGATCACAAGAAAGAAATTTTAACATGATTTGGGCTGAAACATGTGTACCTTTGTTTGTGTGATCACTACGAAGATTTGTGTCTTCGTCTCTACGAGTATCCACACCTTGGATCTTTGACTGAAATCCTTCTCCACGTGTAGTGCGAGAAACGAAAGCAGGGAAGATATCCACGTGTAGTGCGAACACCTTGGATCTTTGACTGAAATCCATCTCCACATGTGTACCTTAGTTTATGGACGCCGACGGCAAGGGGGGCGGACGGGTATGGAGGCTTCTGCGTTCTTGCTTTGTCTCTCTCTCTTGCTTTGTTATGTTCTCTCAATAATGACTTGTCTTGAGAAAATAATAAGTTTGAGTTCCTTTACATAGTTAATAACTCTTTATTAACTACATAATTGCCCCAATACTAATCATATCCTTACATGGATTAGTCCACTTGCAAATTAGTCCCACTAACTTTGCTTTTGGTTGCGTTATGATCCTTTTAATTAATTAGTCGTACTAATCAATACACATATCTAGTTTAATCCATATGGTGTGTGACCCCATAGGTTTCTTTTAGCTGGTAGTAACTATCACAAACATAGATCGGTGTCTAGCAACATATCTATGCCATCCAACTAATAGAAATAGTCAGTGATTCTGAAAAAGGTTGTGCCCAATGTTATCGTGTTGTGTCATCCCTTTCAGTCCATATCCGGATTGAACACGAGACATAATCGTCACACTCTTATATAAAATCCATAGTTTCTCGATCCTGGGAATAGACTTGTCCATGCAGATAACATCAATATCTCCATATTGATTTATTTGAGTCTTGCCACACATTCAATAAGCTCTACCCCTCGAGTGGCCGCAGATATTTTCTCCTATTATGTAGGAGGGACAAATCCTATCTACATCACTGCCACCTCTAAGTTTTCTTCCTACCATGCCCGATAGCTATATTTATACTTACCCAGTTACGGTGTAACGTTTGATAATATGAAAGTGTGATATTTTAGAACTAGAGTATCCAGTGACTTCAAGTATAAGGATTAAAGCACCATTAGCACTACGAGAAGCGCTTGTGACGTTGACATAAGTACGTGTTTCGATTTCTAGTGTGACCTGGGTTCCTTTGATTGTGCGATCGCCCCAATGTTGTCACAATACAACTATACGGGATCCAAAATTCTAGGAACCACACCAAGCTCAATAATGAACTTCCTAATCCAAACAGCTTCCTTTGTTGCGCCACTCGCATCAATGTACTCAACCTCAGTTGTAGAATAAGCAACCATTTCTTTCTTGGAACTCTTCCAGCTCACAGCTCCTCCATTTAGGCAATACACGAATCCCGACTGCGATCTCAAATCATCTCTATCGGTTTGGAAGATTGCTTCCATGTAACCCTTTACACGCAACTCTTCCTCCCCTCCATAGATCAAGAACGCATTATTGGTTCTTCTCAAGTACTTTATGATGTTCTTGACCACTATCCAGTGACTCTGATCCGGATTAGACTGATATCTGCTTGTCATACTCAACCCGTATGACACATCTGGTTTAGTACATAACATGGCGTACATGATGGATCCTATGGACGAGGCATAGGGTACCATACTCATGCGTTCGTTCTCAATCTCATTGGAAGGACAATCATTCTTCGAAAGAGTGACACCATGCGACATGGGCAAGAATCCCTTCTTGGAATACTCATTGTTTCCAATGAGTAGTATGTCATCCACATAAGAAAATATAAAAGAAACAGAGCTCCCACTAACCTTCTTGTAGACACACGATTCATCTTCGTTCTTGATGAAGTCAAACTCTTTGACTGCTTCATCAAAAATTCGATTCCAACTCTTAGAAGCTTGCTTTAATCCATAAATGGATCGTTGTAGCTTACAAACTTTATTTGCATGCTCTGGATCCACAAAACTCTCAAGTTGTTTCATGTACACATCCTCGAGGAGGTTTCCGTACAGGAACGCTTTTTTGACATCCATCTGCCAAATCTCATAGTTATAGTAAGCTGCAACAGCAAGCAGGATTCGGATGGATTTTTTCATTGCGACTGGTAAAAGGTTTCATCATAGTCTATACCATGAATCAATTTGACCGTTTGCCACCAATCGGCCATAATAGGAAGATTACCATCCATGTCGGTTTTCTTCTTGAAGACCCACTTGCACCCTATGGGGCGTTCCCCTTAGGGTGGTTCCACCAAAGTCCATACTTTGTTGGTATACATGGATTCCATCTCCGATTCCATGGATTTGCACCACTTCTGAGAGTCAAGCCCATTCATGGCCTCTCCATAGGTAGTAGGCTCATATATATTATAAAATAGCATGGTTTAACTAACTTGTGATTTTTCAACCGTTAGATTAAATCAACCTCATCCCCACCATTAGATCTCACCTACTTATTACATCTCTAACTACCCACTCTCTTTGGACATCCCTAACTACCAACTCTCCTTAGACATCCCTAACTAATAGAACATATGTTTTTCTCAACTACACCCCTAACTAATAGGAGATAGGTTGTGAGTGATTCCCACGTCCATTATAATGCTCATCCCATACTTGGAAGTTTCTCTTTTTTTTTAGTTTTTTTTCACCACATTTATTAATATAACTAGAGTATTGCCCGTGCCCGAGGGCACTATCCCTAAATTGGATAGTTTTGAATTTAGAGGTGTTTTTGTAAAATGAATTTAGAGGTGTTATCGAAAAATTATATTTACAAATGTGGTGAAAAAAAACAACTTCCAAGTATGGGATGAGCATTATAATGGACGTGGGAATCCCTCACAACCTATCTCCTATTAGTTAGGGTTGTAGTTCAGAAAAACCTCTCTTCTATTAGTTTGGATGTCCAAGGAGAGTGGGTAGTTATGGATGTCCAAAGAGAGTGGGTAGTTAGAGATGTAATAAGTAGGTGAGGTCTAATGGTGGGGATGAGATTGATTTAATCTAACGGTTAAAAAATCATAAGTTAGTTAAACCATTATATTTTATAATATAAGTTTTTGGATAACACATCTAAATTCATTTAAAAAATATATATCTAAATTGAAAAACTATCCAATTTAGGGATAGTGCCCTCGGGCACAGACAATACTCTAGTCATCTATGAGCAACATGTCACCAGAATCAGTCGCAAGAGGTCCATACCTCTCTAGCTCTTGGCGCACTCTACTCGACCTACGAAGTTCTTGTGTTACTTGAATAGGTTCATCCACAACATTTTATGGTTCCTGTTCATGTTCCATAGTAGGATAAGTAGTTTGTAGTTCTTGAATTTCTTCAAGTTCTAAAGTCCTCCCACTTGCTCCTTTATAAACAAATTATCTTTCTAGAAACACACCGGACCAAGCAACAAACACTTTGTTCTCTGTTGGATTGTAAAAGTAATATCCCTTAGTTTTCTTAGGGTATCCCACAAACTTACACTTATCCGACTTAGGCCCGAGTTTGTCTAATTGTTAACGCTTTACATAGACATCGCAGTCCCAAATCTTCATGAAAGACATTGTGGGACGCCTCCCACTCCACATCTCATGTGATGTCTTCATGACCTATTGAGATGGAACAGGGTTAATGGTGAAAGCTGCACACAATAGAGCGTATCCCCAAAATGATAACGGAAGATCATTTTGACACATCATTGATCGAACCATTTCTAACAGTGTTAGATTTCTCCTTTCGGACAAGCCATTCCATTGTGGCGTTCCAGGTGGAGTGAGTTGGGATATTATCCTACACTCTCTAAGATTGTCGTCAAACTATTAACTTAAGTATTCTCCTCTACGATCCGATGGTAGAGCCTTGATACTTTTGCCAAGTTCATTCTCTACTTCATTGTTGAATTCTTTGAACCTTTCAAAGGATTCAGATTTGGCCGTCATAAGGTATACAAATCCATATCTACTTAAATCATCGGTAAACGTAAAGAAGATGACATAACAACCCCTGGAAGGCGTGGAAAATGGCCCACACATATCAGTATGCACGAGCGCCAATTGCACACTAGTCCTCTCACCTTTCTTATTGAAAGGGGACTTTGTCACGTTTCCCAAAAACAAGCCTCACATGTCTCATATGATTCAAAATCAAATGAGTCTAGGAATCCATCCTTATGGAGTCGAGATACACGTTTCTCGTTTATGTGGCCTAAACGACAGTGCCATAGATAAGCAGGATTTAATTTGTTCACTTTAATTCTTTTGCTATTTATGTTATAGACATGATTATTTAGATCAAGGATATTAAATAATTGCGCACTACAATAGTGAATACTATCAAAATAAATGGAGCTACAATTTTCCTTTATTGAAATAGTAAAACATTCCTTTTCCAAACAATAAATAGAAATAATATTTCTGCTCATAGCAGGCATAGAGTAGCATAATTCTAAAATTAATCCTGAAGGTAGAGACAGCTCGTACACGCCTACAGCCAATGCAACAACCTTTTCTCCATTCCCATCGCGCAATCTCCCCTTTAGACAATATTCTACTTCTCTTTGATCCTGCACATTTCGAAAAATGTGAGATCCACATCCAGTATCCAATACCCAAGATGAAGAGCAAGATATATTGACATTTATACAAAAACACCAGGTGGTGGTGGAACACTATTCCAAGCCTTTTATCCTCCAGATACTTTGGGAAGTTCCTCTTCCAGTGTCCAGGCCGACTAGAGCAGTGACAATCACCCTTAGTCACGCCCTTGGCAACACCCCCAACAGGCTTAAGAGCAAATTCCTTGGATTTAGCAACTGTCTTGCCTTTTCCTTTGGAGATAGAGGCAAACCTTTTGCCTTTCCCTTTGTGCACCATCATTATGGCCTTGCCCTTTCCCTTGTTGATGATTTGTTTAGCTTTCCTCAAAATAGTGAGTAGATCTAGCAGAAGTTTCACGATCTCGTTCATGTTATAGTTCATGATGAACTGTCAATAACTCTCAGGCAACGATTGCATGACGAGATCTGTGGCCAACTCTTGACCAACCGAAAACCCCAGTCTCCCGAGATTCTCCAAGTACCCGATCATTCGGAGTACATGACGTCCCACTGGGTTTTCCTCTGAAAAATGACATTTTAAAAATGCCTTGCAGACTTGATACATCTCAACCCTAGCCTGCTCTTGGAAGAGTTGCTTTAAGTGAATGATCTTATCAAATGCAGCCATTTCTCATGTTGCTTCTAGAGCTCAGAGGACATGGTGAAGCATCAGGCAAGCCGAATCATTAGCATCAACAACGAACTTTTAATGCGCCTTTAGGGCTACAACGGTATTGTCTTCTGAAGCCTGAGGAACTTCCTCCTCTAGAGTGTACAGTTTATTTTCCTGTTTGAGAACGACTCTCAAGTTCCTGTACCAGTCTAGAAAGTTTGTTCTAGAAAGCTTGTCCTTCTCAAGGACAAAACCTAGGGAGTGTGATGAACTCCATGAGTTGTTTGCCTTTGGAATTCTACAAAATGAGAAATATACAAGTTTTAGTATTTTGTGAATAAATAACTATAGTTAATAATGGCTAGATTATTAAACATAGCTCCTAGGAGTTTGCTCAGATCCCCGGCGACGGCGCCAAAAACTTGACACGATTTCTTACGTGTTACCCAAGTGCACGGTTCAAGTAATATAGGGCTGGTATTTCATCCCTGAGTTATCGATCCCACGAGGACAAGGTTACTGTGTAATCAGAAACTGGGTTTAAAGAGTATAAACCTAAAAAGTAAAAGGAGGAATATCTTGGGTCGGATTCTAATAAACTAAGTACAGAAAGTAAAAAACAGAATAAATAGTATTTTTGGTAATATTCCGGTAATAAAGTCTGACTTTAGAAACTAGGGTTTTGGGTACCCAGGTTCCTGGATTCCCTAGGGTTACTATTCAGCTTTTCAGTTTTTCCGATTCAGAAACACACATCAGTCTTGTTTATGCAACCATACCATTGATACAATCTCCTCTCGGTCTCATTCATCTTTCACTCTCCTGCAGATTTTCGGATCACCTTGGTTCACCTAGATCTGAAGGTTTGTTCTAAGTCTGCTAGGGTTACAGCTTCTCTTCTCAGTCTCCCCCTAAAGGTATATCAGTTGGTCTAATGCTTCTGGGCTAGTCCCCTGATTCTCTTCACTTGCACCCTATGGGGCGTTCCCCTTAGGGTGGTTCCACCAAAGTCCATACTTTGTTGGTATACATGGATTCCATCTCCGATTCCATGGATTTGCACCACTTCTGAGAGTCAAGCCCATTCATGGCCTCTCCATAGGTAGTAGGCTCGTATATATTATAAAATAGCATGGTTTAACTAACTTGTGATTTTTCAACCGTTAGATTAAATCAACCTCATCCCCACCATTAGATCTCACCTACTTATTACATCTCTAACTACCCACTCTCTTTGGACATCCCTAACTACCAACTCTCCTTAGACATCCCTAACTAATAGAACATATGTTTTTCTCAACTACACCCCTAACTAATAGGAGATAGGTTGTGAGTGATTCCCACGTCCATTATAATGCTCATCCAATACTTGGAAGTTTCTATTTTTTTTAGTTTTTTTTCACCTCATTTATTAATATAACTAGAGTATTGCCCGTGCCCGAGGGCACTATCCCTAAATAGGATAGTTTTGAATTTAGAGGTGTTTTTGTAAAATGAATTTAGAGGTGTTATCGAAAAATTATATTTACAAATGTGGTGAAAAAAAACAACTTCCAAGTATGGGATGAGCATTATAATGGACGTGGGAATCCCTCACAACCTATCTCCTATTAGTTAGGGTTGTAGTTCAGAAAAACCTCTCTTCTATTAGTTTGGATGTCCAAGGAGAGTGGGTAGTTATGGATGTCCAAAGAGAGTGGGTAGTTAGAGATGTAATAAGTAGGTGAGGTCTAATGGTGGGGATGAGATTGATTTAATCTAACGGTTAAAAAATCATAAGTTAGTTAAACCATGATATTTTATAATATAAGTTTTTGGATAACACATCTAAATTCATTTAAAAAATATATATCTAAATTGAAAAACTATCCAATTTAGGGATAGTGCCCTCGGGCACAGACAATACTCTAGTCATCTATGAGCAACATGTCACCAGAATCAGTCGCAAGAGGTCCATACCTCTCTGGCTCTTGGCGCACTCTACTCGACCTACGAAGTTCTTGTGTTACTTGAATAGGTTCATCCACAACATTTTATGGTTCCTGTTCATGTTCCATAGTAGGATAAGTAGTTTGTAGTTCTTGAATTTCTTCAAGTTCTACAGTCCTCCCACTTGCTCCTTTATAAACAAATTATCTTTCTAGAAACACACCGGACCAAGCAACAAACACTTTGTTCTCTGTTGGATTGTAAAAGTAATATCCCTTAGTTTTCTTAGGGTATCCCACAAACTTACACTTATCCGACTTAGGCCCGAGTTTGTCTAATTGTTAACGCTTTACATAGACATCGCAGTCCCAAATCTTCATGAAAGACATTGTGGGACGCCTCCCACTCCACATCTCATGTGATGTCTTCATGACCGATTGAGATGGAACAGGGTTAATGGTGAAAGCTGCACACAATAGAGCGTATCCCCAAAATGATAACGGAAGATCATTTTGACACATCATTAATCGAACCATTTCTAACAATGTTAGATTTCTCCTTTCGGACAAGCCATTCCATTGTGGCGTTCCAGGTGGAGTGAGTTGGGATATTATCCTACACTCTCTAAGATTGTCGTCAAACTATTAACTTAAGTATTCTCCTCTACGATCCGATGGTAGAGCCTTGATACTTTTGCCAAGTTCCTTCTCTACTTCATTGTTGAATTCTTTGAAGCTTTCAAAGGATTCAGATTTGGCCGTCATAAGGTATACAAATCCATATCTACTTAAATCATCGGTAAACGTAAAGAAGATGACATAACAACCCCTGGAAGGCGTGGAAAATGGCCCACACATATCAGTATGCACGAGCGCCAATTGCACACTAGTCCTCTCACCTTTCTTATTGAAAGGGGACTTTGTCACGTTTCCCAAAAACAAGCCTCACATGTCTCATATGATTCAAAATCAAATGAGTCTAGGAATCCATCCTTATGGAGTCGAGATACACGTTTCTCGTTTATGTGGCCTAAACGACAGTGCCATAGATAAGCAGGATTTAATTTGTTCACTTTAATTCTTTTGCTATTTATGTTATAGACAGGATTATTTAGATCAAGGATATTAAATAATTGCGCACTACAATAGTGAATACTATCAAAATAAATGGAGCTACAATTTTCCTTTATTGAAATAGTAAAACATTCCTTTTCCAAACAATAAATAGAAATAATATTTCTGCTCATAGCAGGCATAGAGTAGCATAATTCTAAAATTAATCCTGAAGGTAGAGACAGCTCGTACACGCCTACAGCCAATGCAGCAACCTTTTCTCCATTCCCATCGCGAAATCTCCCCTTTAGACAATATTCTACTTCTCTTTGATCCTGCACATTTCGAAAAATGTGAGATCCACATCCAGTATCCAATACCCAAGATGAAGAGAAAGATATATTGACATTTATACAAAAACACCAGGTGGTGGTGGAACACTATTCCAAGCCTTTTATCCTCCAGATACTTTGGGAAGTTCATCTTCCAGTGTCCAGGCCGACTAGAGCAGTGACAATCACCCTTAGTCACGCCCTTGGCAACACCCCCAACAGGCTTAAGAGCAAATTCCTTGGATTTAGCAACTATCTTGCCTTTTCCTTTGGAGATAGAGGCAAACCTTTTGCCTTTCCCTTTGTGCACCATCATTATGGCCTTGCCCTTTCCCTTGTTGATGATTTGTTTAGCTTTCCTCAAAATAGTGAGTAGATCTAGCAGAGGTTTCACGATCTCGTTCATGTTATAGTTCATGATGAACTGTCAATAACTCTCAGGCAACGATTGCATGACGAGATCTGTGGCCAACTCTTGACCAACCGAAAACCCCAGTCTCCCGAGATTCTCCAAGTACCCGATCATTCGGAGTACATGACGTCCCACTGGGTTTTCCTCTGAAAAATGACATTTTAAAAATGCCTTGCAGACTTGATACATCTCAACCCTAGCCTGCTCTTGGAAGAGTTGCTTTAAGTGAATGATCTTATCAAATGCAGCCATTTCTCATGTTGCTTCTAGAGCTCAGAGGACATGGTGAAGCATCAGGCAAGCCGAATCATTAGCATCAACAACGAACTTTTAATGCGCCTTTAGGGCTACAACGGTATTGTCTTCTGAAGCCTGAGGAACTTCCTCCTCTAGAGTGTACAGTTTATTTTCCTGTTTGAGAACGACTCTCAAGTTCCTGTACCAGTCTAGAAAGTTTGTTCTAGAAAGCTTGTCCTTCTCATGGACAAAACCTAGGGAGTGTGATGAACTCCATGAGTTGTTTGCCTTTGGAATTCTACAAAATGAGAAATATACAATTTTTAGTATTTTGTGAATAAATAACTATAGTTAATAATGGCTAGATTATTAAACATAGCTCCTAGGAGTTTGCTCAGATCCCCGGCGACGGCGCCAAAAACTTGACACGATTTCTTACGTGTTACCGCAAGTGCACGGTTCAAGTAATATAGGGCTGGTATTTCATCCCTGAGTTATCGATCCCACGAGGACAAGGTTACTGTGTAATCAGAAACTGGGTTTAAAGAGTATAAACCTAAAAAGTAAAAGGAGGAATATCTTGGGTCGGATTCTAATAAACTAAGTACAGAAAGTAAAAAACAGAATAAATAGTATTTTTGGTAATATTCCGGTAATAAAGTCTGACTTTAGAAACTAGGGTTTTGGGTACCCAGGTTCCTGGATTCCCTAGGGTTACTATTCAGCTTTTCAGTTTTTCCGATTCAGAAACACACATCAGTCTTGTTTATGCCACCATACCATTGATACAATCTCCTCTCGGTCTCATTCATCTTTCACTCTCCTGCAGATTTTCGGATCACCTTGGTTCACCTAGATCTGAAGGTTTGTTCTAAGTCTGCTAGGGTTACAGCTTCTCTTCTCAGTCTCCCCCTAAAGGTATATCAGTTGGTCTAATGCTTCTGGGCTAGTCCCCTGATTCTCTTCACTTGCACCCTATGGGGCGTTCCCCTTAGGGTGGTTCCACCAAAGTCCATACTTTGTTGGTATACATGGATTCCATCTCCGATTCCATGTATTTGCACCACTTCTGAGAGTCAAGCCCATTCATGGCCTCTCCATAGGTAGTAGGCTCGTATATATTATAAAATAGCATGGTTTAACTAACTTGTGATTTTTCAACCGTTAGATTAAATCAACCTCATCCCCACCATTAGATCTCACCTACTTATTACATCTCTAACTACCCACTCTCTTTGGACATCCCTAACTACCAACTCTCCTTAGACATCCCTAACTAATAGAACATATGTTTTTCTCAACTACACCCCTAACTAATAGGAGATAGGTTGTGAGTGATTCCCACGTCCATTATAATGCTCATCCCATACTTGGAAGTTTCTATTTTTTTTAGTTTTTTTTCACCACATTTATTAATATAACTAGAGTATTGCCCGTGCCCGAGGGCACTATCCCTAAATTGGATAGTTTTGAATTTAGAGGTGTTTTTCTAAAATGAATTTAGAGGTGTTATCGAAAAATTATATTTACAAATGTGGTGAAAAAAAACAACTTCCAAGTATGGGATGAGCATTATAATGGACGTGGGAATCCCTCACAACCTATCTCCTATTAGTTAGGGTTGTAGTTCAGAAAAACCTCTCTTCTATTAGTTTGGATGTCCAAGGAGAGTGGGTAGTTATGGATGTCCAAAGAGAGTGGGTAGTTAGAGATGTAATAAGTAGGTGAGGTCTAATGGTGGGGATGAGATTGATTTAATCTAACGGTTAAAAAATCATAAGTTAGTTAAACCATGATATTTTATAATATAAGTTTTTGGATAACACATCTAAATTCATTTAAAAAATATATATCTAAATTGAAAAACTATCCAATTTAGGGATAGTGCCCTCGGGCACAGACAATACTCTAGTCATCTATGAGCAACATGTCACCAGAATCAGTCGCAAGAGGTCCATACCTCTCTGGCTCTTGGCGCACTCTACTCGACCTACGAAGTTCTTGTGTTACTTGAATAGGTTCATCCACAACATTTTATGGTTCCTGTTCATGTTCCATAGTAGGATAATTAGTTTGTAGTTCTTGAATTTCTTCAAGTTCTACAGTCCTCCCACTTGCTCCTTTATAAACAAATTATCTTTCTAGAAACACACCGGACCAAGCAACAAACACTTTGTTCTCTGTTGGATTGTAAAAGTAATATCCGTTAGTTTTCTTAGGGTATCCCACAAACTTACACTTATCCGACTTAGGCCCGAGTTTGTCTAATTGTTAACGCTTTACATAGACATCGCAGTCCCAAATCTTCATGAAAGACATTGTGGGACGCCTCCCACTCCACATCTCATGTGATGTCTTCATGACCGATTGAGATGGAACAGGGTTAATGGTGAAAGCTGCACACAATAGAGCGTATCCCCAAAATGATAACGGAAGATCATTTTGACACATCATTAATCGAACCATTTCTAACAGTGTTAGATTTCTCCTTTCGGACAAGCCATTCCATTGTGGCGTTCCAGGTGGAGTGAGTTGGGATATTATCCTACACTCTCTAAGATTGTCGTCAAACTATTAACTTAAGTATTCTCCTCTACGATCCGATGGTAGAGCCTTGATACTTTTGCCAAGTTCCTTCTCTACTTCATTGTTGAATTCTTTGAACCTTTCAAAGGATTCAGATTTGGCCGTCATAAGGTATACAAATCCATATCTACTTAAATCATCGGTAAACGCAAAGAAGATGACATAACAACCCCTGGAAGGCGTGGAAAATGGCCCACACATATCAGTATGCACGAGCGCCAATTGCACACTAGTGCTCTCACCTTTCTTATTGAAAGGGGACTTTGTCACGTTTCCCAAAAACAAGCCTCACATGTCTCATATGATTCAAAATCAAATGAGTCTAGGAATCCATCCTTATGGAGTCGAGATACACGTTTCTCGTTTATGTGGCCTAAACGACAGTGCCATAGATAAGCAGGATTTAATTTGTTCACTTTAATTCTTTTGCTATTTATGTTATAGACAGGATTATTTAGATCAAGGATATTAAATAATTGCGCACTAAAATAGTGAATACTATCAAAATAAATGGAGCTACAATTTTCCTTTATTGAAATAGTAAAACATTCCTTTTCCAAACAATAAATAGAAATAATATTTCTGCTCATAGCAGGCATAGAGTAGCATAATTCTAAAATTAATCCTGAAGGTAGAGACAGCTCGTACACGCCTACAGCCAATGCAGCAACCTTTTCTCCATTCCCATCGCGAAATCTCCCCTTTAGACAATATTCTACTTCTCTTTGATCCTGCACATTTCGAAAAATGTGAGATCCACATCCAGTATCCAATACCCAAGATGAAGAGAAAGATATATTGACATTTATACAAAAACACCAGGTGGTGGTGGAACACTATTCCAAGCCTTTTATCCTCCAGATACTTTGGGAAGTTCCTCTTCCAGTGTCCAGGCCGACTAGAGCAGTGACAATCACCCTTAGTCACGCCCTTGGCAACACCCCCAACAGGCTTAAGAGCAAATTCCTTGGATTTAGCAACTATCTTGCCTTTTCCTTTGGAGATAGAGGCAAACCTTTTGCCTTTCCCTTTGTGCACCATCATTATGGCATTGCCCTTTCCCTTTTTGATGATTTGTTTAGCTTTCCTCAAAATAGTGAGTAGATCTAGCAGAGGTTTCACGATCTCGTTCATGTTATAGTTCATGATGAACTGTCAATAACTCTCAGGCAACGATTGCATGACGAGATCTGTGGCCAACTCTTGACCAACCGAAAACCCCAGTCTCCCGAGATTCTCCAAGTACCCGATCATTCGGAGTACATGACGTCCCACTGGGTTTTCCTCTGAAAAATGACATTTTAAAAATGCCTTGCAGACTTGATACATCTCAACCCTAGCCTGCTCTTGGAAGAGTTGCTTTAAGTGAATGATCTTATCAAATGCAGCCATTTCTCATGTTGCTTCTAGAGCTCAGAGGACATGGTGAAGCATCAGGCAAGCCGAATCATTAGCATCAACAACGAACTTTTAATGCGCCTTTAGGGCTACAACGGTATTGTCTTCTGAAGCCTGAGGAACTTCCTCCTCTAGAGTGTACAGTTTATTTTCCTGTTTGAGAACGACTCTCAAGTTCCTGTACCAGTCTAGAAAGTTTGTTCTAGAAAGCTTGTCCTTCTCAAGGACAAAACCTAGGGAGTGTGATGAACTCCATGAGTTGTTTGCCTTTGGAATTCTACAAAATGAGAAATATACAAGTTTTAGTATTTTGTGAATAAATAACTATAGTTAATAATGGCTAGATTATTAAACATAGCTCCTAGGAGTTTGCTCAGATCCCCGGCGACGGCGCCAAAAACTTGACACGATTTCTTACGTGTTACCGCAAGTGCACGGTTCAAGTAATATAGGGCTGGTATTTCATCCCTGAGTTATCGATCCCACGAGGACAAGGTTACTGTGTAATCAGAAACTGGGTTTAAAGAGTATAAACCTAAAAAGTAAAAGGAGGAATATCTTGGGTCGGATTCTAATAAACTAAGTACAGAAAGTAAAAAACAGAATAAATAGTATTTTTGGTAATATTCCGGTAATAAAGTCTGACTTTAGAAACTAGGGTTTTGGGTACCCAGGTTCCTAGATTCCCTAGGGTTACTATTCAGCTTTTCAGTTTTTCCGATTCAGAAACACACATCAGTCTTGTTTATGCCACCATACCATTGATACAATCTCCTCTCGGTCTCATTCATCTTTCACTCTCCTGCAGATTTTCGGATCACCTTGGTTCACCTAGATCTGAAGGTTTGTTCTAAGTCTGCTAGGGTTACAGCTTCTCTTCTCAGTCTCCCCCTAAAGGTATATCAGTTGGTCTAATGCTTCTGGGCTAGTCCCCTGATTCTCTTCACCTCTCGGTCCATCAAGGCAGATTACTAATTCCTGTCTTCTCTTCCTAACTCTCACTGGCCACTCTCGCGCACCAGATTCCAGTCTGCAGCAATTCTTGTTCATGACTCCGTTCATTCATAAATAGTAAAAACCAAAGACAGAATAATAAACAAAACTTCTACTGTATTAAGACTTAACCAGTCATGAATCTGAAATCAAAATCTGAAGTACCTAAATCATAAACCCTAGGTTCACTGAGAACCTAGGTAAATTGTCTAGCTAATAAAAACTAACATAAATAAGAGGAGAGAATCAAACAGGTGTCGGAAATCTGGCGATTTCCGAGACTGCTCCGGTGCCCGAATTTTGCTCTGCTCTGCTGTGTCTGACTCTGATTTTGTGTATGTGTCTATCTATCCTGTGTTGTATCTGTTGTGTGAGTGTGTGTTAAAACTGCTGGGCAGAGCTGCTTTATATATTGCTGAAGTTTCCATAGTCCTGCGATGAAATTCCGTTTTAACACACACACACACAACAGATACAACACAGGATAGACAGACACAGACTCAAAATTAGAGTCAGACACAGCAGAGCAGAGCAGAAGTCGGGCACCGGAGCAGTCCTGGAAATTGCCAGATTTCCGGCACCTGTTTGATTCTCTCCTCTTCTTTATGTTAGTTTTTATTAGCTAAACAATTTACCTAGGTTCTCGGTGAACCTAGGGTTTATGATTTCAGTACTTCATATTTTGATTTCAGATTCATGACTGGTTAAGTCTTAATAAAGTAGAAGTTTTGTTTATTATTCTGTCTTTGGTTTTTACTGTTTATGCATGAACGTAGTCATGAACCAGAATTGCTACACACTGGAATCTGGTGCGCGAGAGTGGCGAGTGAGGGTTAGGAAGAGAAGACAGGATTTAGTACTCTGCCTTGATGGACCGAGAGGTGAAGAAAATCAGGGGACTAGCCCAGAAGCATTAGAACAACTGCTAGACCTTTAGGGGGAGACCGAGAGGAGAAGCTGTAACCCGAGCAGACTTCGAACAAACCTTCAGATCTAGGTGAACCAAGGGGATCCGAAAATCTGTAGGAGAGTGATAGATGCATGAGACCGAGAGGAGATTGTATCAATGGTATGCTGGCATAAACAAGATTGTTGTGTGTTTCTGAATTGGAAAAACTGAAAAGCTGAATAGTAACCCTAGGGAATCCAGGAATTTGGGTACCCAAAACCCTAGTTTCTACAGTCAGACTTTATTACCGAAAAATCACCAAAAATACTGTTTAATTCTGTTTTTATTTTCTGTACTAAGTTTATTAGAATCCGAACAAAAATATTCCTCCTTTTTTCTTTTTAGGTTTTTACTCTTTTAACCCAGTTTCCGTTTACACAATAACCCTGTCCTCGTGGGATCGATAACTCGGGTTGAAATACCAGACCTCTATTACTTGAATCGTGCATTTGCGGTAACACGTAAGAAATTGTTTCAAGTTTTTGGCGCCGTTGCCGGGGACAGATTTATTGTTACTCAGGAATTAGATTAGAGAGTTTAAAACAAGGAAAAAAAATATCGAAAAAAAAATTATACCTAGTTACCTCAAGGGTATTTCTGGAGCTTTATTTTCTCAGGAACGCAAGGAGCCAGACAAATTATAAGCATGTGAAGCGGCAATCTTGATTCGGGGCCAACTCAGTTCCATAGTCCCCCCTACTGTGAATACTGCCACAATTGGCACAAAAAAGAGGATGCACACCGTCCAGTTTGTTGCTTTCAGTGCAAGAAGTATCATGAGTATGAAGAGGCGTGCATATTTCACTCACCCCAGCCTCATCAACACTATTACCCCTAATGCATCCAGTGTGGGGGTGGTTGCTTGTCTGGGGCATGCAGAATTTATCAAACCTAGAGCTTTCAGCACTGCAAAACAAAGGCACATCCCGAGACTGCTCTGTACCATCCAGAGCCACCACAATTTGTACCTCCGCCACCTTTTGAACCGCTCACTCAGGAAGCTTTCTTCTCAAGGATGTCTAAATTGGAGTGCATGCTGGAGAATTTTTTTTCAGCACACCTTCACCAGATTTCAGAGCAGATGAGAGAACTCAACAGTGACATATTGCGATTGGCAAACAAGTATCAGGAACTTTCTCAGTCATGGATCTCAGCAGATGCAACAGAACCAGAAACATAGTTCATACCACCAGAAGTTGAAGAAGTGCAGACATTGACATCATCAGATCCAGTTGAGCAAGAAACTAATCCGGTACTCGCACCACAGGAAACAGACTCATATATTCCTCACTAGCTTCCAGCAGTGCTGGAGATGCAGAAGAGCTTCTTCGCAAAGATGATGCAGGAACAACAAAAATCTGCATCGCAAGTTGCTGTCATGGAAGAAGAGGTGTCCGAACCTAGAGAAGTGTGCATTATTCAGGAGCCAATTTTGATATTTGATTCTGATGAGGAATCAGACTCAAATTCAGATTTGAAGGAAACAGTGCCTGCATCGATGGAACCTCAACCAAATTAAAAATATGGGAAAGTGAAAGACACTAATATTGAGCACTCGGGGTGTACTGATGATGAATCTGCGTCCACTGGTATGGATGAATTTGAGGGAGGAATCCCAACTTAGCCTATTGAAGAATTCTCGAATTCTTATGTTGATCAAGTATGTGAAGAGTTGGAGAGACTGCTGTTTGGAGATTCTGACACAGAAGCTGACCATGGCCATTCCCCAAACCCTTGTTCTATGGACTGTTCTCGTAACATTGCACATGACATAGAAAAGGGATTGCAAATTAAACAGTGTTGGGGTACTGATAAGCTGCCTCCACGGGTTGTTCAGCATCAAGAGTCAACTGGGTATGAGCTAAAGTTTCAGATTTCAGAACAAGGTCTCAGGGGTCAAGTTCATCGGCAGGATTTCGTGAAAATATTCACAAACAAACAGGTGGATGATAAGTGGAAGTTGATCAAAAAGAAAAATTGCAAAATCAAAGAAATCAACTTATGCCACTTTCCACCTCGTCAAAAAGAATGAGTGTGCACGTGAGATGAGGATCATTGAAAAGAGATGGTGGAAGAAGAATAAGTGTAGAGATAAAGAAACCTTCAAATTTCTAAAAAGTTGAGGTAACAGGGTCGGGCCGTTGACCGTAAATTACAAGCACTTTTTGGGAGATAACCCAACCTAGGAGTTAGTTTCAATTATTAAATTATTTACTGTTTAATAAATTTTGAGAGGAGAGATGAGGATGATATAATGTTTAGCTGCAGTAAGTTTCAGGAAACATGTTACAGGGAGCTGAAGTACAGAAACTGGCTCGCTGTCAGCATCCAAATGCAGACTGACGTTCAGTGGAAGCCTGCCTGAAAAAAGGCAGATTGGAAAAATCCTGAAGAATCGACCCCGGTGCACAGGATGCACTCGACCTTTGCAAGGACTCGTATGAGTTGGGGATTTTTCAGAAACAGTTTTCAGCAGGAACAAAGCAATCGACCCCGGTGTACGAAAAATACACTCGACCATATGGGAGCACATTGTCATCGAGGATGGTGCTTGGGGATTGCACACTTGAAGAACGCAACAGAGCCCGGAAGGTTGACAACTTCTGTTGAGAAATTTTCCAGCGATCGGTCAACGGTCCTTCTCTGCCGGAATTCGCAGAAAATTCAGAACATGTAAGAACTGACTTCGGGTGCACAGGTTCAATTTCTTTATCTTTCTTTATTTTTATGAGTATACTACTAGTTGGTCGACTGAAGGCCAGTCTCGAGCCAGCAAGCCACTGGCTCTATCAAGCCATCAGTCAGTCGGTCAGTCTAGCATTTGGTCGTCCCGATCCTAGTAGATGAGGCATGCCAGCTCATCTAATCAAGATTACGTGCCTGATGATTAGTACCATGAGGGCATGGCACCATACAGTGTGGGGGTGGTGGCGTTGTTACTGCATTAGTTTTACTATAATGGAAAAAAATATATAAAGAAAAATAAAAAATAATTAAAAAAAATCGAAGAATTGAAAATTTAAATTTTTGAGTTTGGGCAAAGGATTTAGCTTAAAACTGGAAAGAGCTTAATTATAGGAAATTTCCCAAAAAGGGATGAACTTAAGTGAGGAAGAGCTGCGAGAATCTGTCTAGGGGAGTTATAGAGCCAATGCACTTCAGAAAATGCAAGTAGCTGTATCCCGAGCTATGTATCCTACTAACTGCCAGACTACCGTCACCACGTAGTCGTCAACCCTCCATCACGGTCACATCATTTGGTTGAGTGATAGGCCATAGGGGACCTTTTGTTCTGTCTCGCACCTTGGGTCCACTAGTGAGCCCCCGTTGATCCATTATCCTTTTCTTGGTAACCCTTTTGACCTAGGAAGTCGTTTTTTGATACTTGCATCATTGTTAGCATTTTCACCTTTCCTATGCGTCATGGCATGAGGGAGTTGAGTTGAGGCAGTTTATGGGGTAGAGCAGATTTGTCATATTTGATAGTGGACGAGCTTCATTGTTATATCTGAGGATGTGTAAGGGTGAGATAGTGACGACAGCACACTTCGATGTGGCGGTGACTCATGACATTACACGGTGAGCACATGAGGAGAGCCGTAGTGCGTGATATTTTTTCCGCACGACATGGGGGACTTGGGTTGACAGGGTTATTTGGAGGATGCGTTGTGCTGTTTAGACATTCTTGGAGTGAGGAGGTTCGGTTAGAAAAGCGCGATTATTTTACGGATTTGACTACATGGTTTAGATCAGTGTGGGGGTGGTCGTTTCAGATTTTATTTATAGTATTTTTTTGCCACCCCAAATTTTTGGTTATTGCAGAACTGGCCTGGTTTATATTATTGTTATTAATTGTGTTGCCCCGCACTGAGAAAAAAATAAAAGAAATCGAAAAAAAAGAATAAGAAAAAAAAAAAGAAAAAGAAAAGTAAAAAAACAGCAAAGGCAGAGTTTCAGGGTGCTTACTTTATTTTTATTTCAAAACGCCAGGCCAGGAAAATTTTGTAGCAGTTTCACATTCTTTCACAGTTGTGGTCGCGAGAACGGCATTTTCACCAGGATTGGGGAAATTGAGTGTCTAGAATCTTATGTGATTTGGGTCAGTTTTTGTCTTCTTGGTGAGGGAGTGTGAGATTTGGGTACTTGTTACTGTGCTGTGACGCTTAGGACTTGGCTTCTAAATGACTTATCCTACCATCCCAAAGACGGCAGATTTACATTACACCCAGAGTAAAAGAACGGAAGGTGTGCATTAGGGATACGTTCGGTTTGTGTGTAAAAGCAGAAGTAAGTTGTGTTTGTGCTTGTTCCTAACCAAGGCTGGCCGCAAGTTCTTCCGATCACTGCAGTTTCAGAAGTTTAGGGGAATATGAGAGATTGATGATGTCCAGTTTGAGTTGAAGAAATTGCCCAGTCTCACCAAAAACTGTTTTTATAGTATTTGTACTTGTTTTTAAATAAATGCAGTTACAACGCTCTGGATTGATTCAAGATAGTATGCAGTGGTAGTATACAGCTGGAGTTTGCTCGGGGCGAGCAAAGTTTAGTGTGGGGGTATTTGATAACTCCCATTTATGAGTTATCTGTGAGCTTATATTAGAATTTAATAAGTTGAGTTTCCATAAGTTTGAGCACGTTTTAGCCGACAAAGCCTCCGTAGTGTGAAAAAGATGAGTTTGAGCTTAATTGTGAAATACGGGCGTTTTCATGCTTAAATTGATGTTAAATGACATATATAATCGCTTGGTATAGTTGTTCATGTTTTTTTGACAGGAACGGATGCTTAGAAGTTGATTTGAGGCATGAAACGAACTTCGGAAGCAACGGGAGCTAAAGAGGAGTAAAGAGACGCAAATCTGGAGAAGCTAGAATGACCTGTCTCCAATATTTCGATCATATCTTGAGTTCTACATATAATTTGGAGTGAGACCGGTGGAAAATGAAAGAGTTCTTCAAGAGCTTTCCAACGATAGGTCACGGAGCTAAACCGGAGATCGGACGAAGAAGTTACGATGTTTTGAAGTTGGAGCTGTCGCTGATGTGCGTTCAGACGCACATTCTGGGTTCAACTGTTTTTGGCCCACACTAACCTTTGCTCGCCCCGAGCAAACTCCAGCTGTAAACTACCACTGCATACTATCTTGAATCAATCCAGAGCGTTGTAACTGCATTTATTTAAAAACAGTACAAATACTATAAAAACAGTTTTTGGTGAGACTGGGCAATTTCTTCAACTCAAACTGGACATCATCAATCTCTCATATCAACTCAACAAAAACTGTTGGTTTGGGAAGCGTTAGTAGCTCTGACTACTCTGTAAGATATTTCAATTTTGGAAATAAAATTTTGAGTTATCCCGTTCCACTCTTGTTCGGGTTAGTTCCTTCAACAATACTATACAAAAACAAATCAACCCGATTTTCAGGCGTGACAACTTGGTATCAGAGCTTAGGTATACGAAACACCTCGGGCTTGGGGTAATGGCATAAAAATGTTGTGTGTTATGTGTTTTATATGCTTGAATTGATCCTACCTCATAAGTTTATAAATATGACATTTTAGATATTTTTGTTGTAGATGGCTACAGAAAACTTGGGGAATGGGATGAATGGATATAGTATTGCTTCTGTCCATAATCAAGGTATTAACCCTAATACTATGAAGTCCCTTAAACAATTTAGGAGGCAGAATCCACCTGTGTTTCGGGGTATTCCTGACCCGGTTGCAGCTGAGCATCGGGTGAGGCAGATTGAGAAGACTTTTGATGTTATGGGAATCTTTGAGGATGAAATCAAGGTGAGGTAGCTACCTATCAGTTGTAGGATGAGGCTGATCAGTGCTGGTGTTTGGTCACCATTTTCTTAGATATAGCACTTATCTCTTGGGAGACATTTAAAACCATGTTTCTGAAGAAGTTCTTTCCTGGTATGGTTCGGGAAGCTAAGGCTCGAGAGTTTTTCAGTTTGAAGTAGGGTAGCATGTCTGTGTGAGGCAAAGTTTAATGAGCTTACCCGTTATGCCTCTAATTTGGTGTCTGATGATAGCGAGAAGGCTAGGTTGTTTGAGTGGAGTCTTTCTCCATCTATTCGAGGCAAGATAGTTGTTTTACGCTTGTAGTCTTATTATGAGGTTGTAGAGTCGGATTTAGTTGCTGAGAGGGAGTTGGCTGATTCTAAAGGAATTTGGGAGACTAAAGGTCATAATCAAGGCTATCAAGAGAAGGGAAGATATTAAGAACACAGGGAAATTTACTCGAGGAAGAGGCAAAAGACATTTTCTTACCAAAGCCAATCTTTCAGACCTTCTCGTCTACAAGGTCGTGGTTTTCAGGAGAAGGGGAACTTTATATGTTGGGGGTGTGGTCAGTCAGGCCACTATCACTCTGATTTTCCTCGGGCCAATGTTATAGGTTATGGAGGGGGATCTCAGCAGGGTAGTGTGAACCAGCAGCCATAGATTCGTTCTGCACCATCGTAAAAATTTGTTAGGCCTCCAGTTTCACAGGCTTCTGTTGGGCTCCTAACACACAGGCTATGGTCGGGGTAAAGGAAAAGTTTGTTGGCAAAGTCAGGTATCTCAAGGGAGAGCATTTTTTTCTTTGTCCATTTGAGGAGCCCTCATATGATCACTCAATGATTCAAGTTACCTTTTTATTACACAATACATTGGTAGATGTCTTGTTTGATTCCGGCGCTTCACATTCTTTTATATCTTCTTCATGTGTTTCATTACTTGGCTTATCTGCGGAACCTCTATATACTGCGTTGGGAATGAAATCACCATTAGGTGAGAGATCTCGTGTTCATAGAATATATAGAGGTTGCGAACTTGTTATTTCTGATGCTCGAGTCATTTTAACTTGAGAGTTCTAGACATTGACGAGCTTGACATTATTTTGGGGATGGACTAGTTGTCTGCTCACTTTTTGGTATTATATTGTCATGAGAAGTGGGTGACGGGAGTTACCCAATATGGTACTCGTTTTCAGTTCGTTGGAGACTTTGTAGATGTATTACCGTCGTGATTGAGACAATCTCGGTGGCGTGATCATCGGGATGGGTATTTATCCAGTCTATCAGGTTCAGATGAGTCTGGACAAGTCATTTCCTTACCACGTGTCGTTAGCGAGTTTTCTGACGTATTTCCTAAGGAGTTACCCGGTTTACCTCCTCATAGGGAAGTAGAGTTCTTATTGACTTGAAACTTAGTACACAATCTATCTCTATTGCACCCTATCCTATGGATCCAGCTGAGGTGAAGGAACTTAAGAACGAGATTCAAGACTTATTAGATAAAGGATATATTCAACCTAGTTGCTCACCATGGGGAGCTCAAGTTTTATTTTCTAAAAAGAAGGATGGACTTTGAGGTTATGTATTGATTATAGGCAGCTTAATCGTGTTACTATACAGAATAAGTATCCTTTACCCATAATCGATGATTTATATGACCAGTTGAAGGATTCTAAGTGTTTTTTTGAACATTGATCTTCGTTCGGGGTATCATCTGTAAAGGGTTAGAGAAGCAGATATACCAAAGAATGACTTCAGGACTAGATATGGTCATTATGAGTTCCTTGTGATGCCTTGTAAGCTTTCTAATGCACTGGCGGTATTTATGGACTTGATGAATCGTATTTTCAGGCCATATCTTGATCAGTTTTTCATTGTATTCATAGATGCCATCTTGATTTATTCTCAGTCAGAGGATCGTGAGAAACACTTGAGGTTGGTATTACAATTTCTTAGAGACTATCACTTTATCGTAAAGCCAACAAAGGTGAATTTTGGCTAACTGAGGTGAAGTCTCTTGGGCATGTTTTTTCCGAATCTGGAGTTGCTGTTAATCCTAGCAAGGTTTGGGAAGTAATGAATTGGGAGAGGCCAAAGAATGTATTTTAGATTCAGAGTTTTCTTGGGCTAGCTGGGTATTATCCGAAATTTAAAGAGAATTTCTCTCGTTTAGCAGGCCCATTGACGAAGTTGACTAGAAAAGGATAGACTTTTGTTTGGGATGATTCTTGTGAAAGGGTATTTCAAGATTTGAAGAAGAGATTGATGAGTGTTCCAATCTTACTGGTTCCAGAAAGAGGTTTGGGATATATTGTTTATTGTGATGCCTCTAAAGAAGGTTTGGGGTGTGTCTTGAAGCAGTTGCGAAAATTTGTGGCTTATGGCTCTCGACATTTGAAATCTCGTGAAGTCAACTATCCTACTCATGACTCGGAGTTAGCCACTATTATCTTCGATTTTAAGACTTGGAGACATTATCTTTATGATTAGAACAATATCTCTGAAGATTAGAACTATATCTCTGAAGATTATGATCAACTATCCGTTGGAGAAGGCTGTTAAAAGAGTCAAAGTTGTTGCCTACAAAACAGGAAGTTTGTTGCTGAAAATCAGGGAAGATTTGCAAAGCATCTCAGCTGTATAAATACAGCTTATTTTGAAGCAAAAAGTACAACACTCAACGGGAAAAAAGAGAGACACATTTTAGGATTGAAAAGCATCAAAGAAGCACATCATTCTCCCAATCCAACTCACAGAAGATCACTGCATTCTTCACTGCAGTTTTACACTTCCGGTGTTCTTCTATTATGAGCTTAATTTGTATATCATTTTTATACTACTTCTAGCTCTCATTCTCAAGGATTTTTCAAAGTAAACAATGGATAATTTTTAGTTAACCAGTTAGGTAGAGCATTTACTTGATAGGTTCGAGAGAACCACAAGCTCTAACAAAGTCAGGCATATCTATGTGCTTGAGATCTAGGTTTTAGCTTTTGATTAATAAGAATTGTGTTGAAAATCCTGCAAGGAGAAGATCCCTGAGGTATAGACGTAGGTCCAAGTGGACTGAAATCTATAAATCCTGTGTCTCTTGCATTTACATTTTCATTCTCATACTTAGTTGTTTACAGCATTCAAACTAGTCTGTTTCCAAGGGTTTGAAACTCTTTTCAAGGCCTTGAAAAAGACTTGTCTGTATTTCATTCAAACTGTATTTCATTCCAAACGCCTTGAACTTCATTGCTCTTCACATAAACTCTTATCTTTGCAAGTTTTACAAAAATTTAACATGCTCTATTCAACCCCCCCCCTTCTAGAGTATCTGTGCTGCATTTCTACCTGCTTACTCCCCTTTCAATTGGTATCAGAGCTTGTATCACTGTATAGATTTAACCATCTTGTGATCATGAGTACTGCAAGTGATGGTCGTTTATCACATGGAAGAGCTGCTAACAGACCTCCTCTATTTTGTGGAGATAATTTTGCTCACTGGAAAGCCTTGATGAAAATGTTCATCACTGACCAAGACACAGAGTTATGGACCATTATTCAGAATGGACCTCACACTTTCTACAGAGAGAAAGATGGGATTAAAACTCCCAAATCTGAAGACTCTCTTTCTTCGTCTGAATTAGAACAATTTTCTAAGAATTTCAAAGCTATTAACATCTTGTATTGTGCTTTGAGTACAGATGAATTCGACAGGATTTTAGGTTGTAAGACTGCAAAGGAGATCTGGGATAAGCTTGTGGTGACATTTGAAGGAACCAGTCAAGTCAAGCAAACCAAGATCAACATATATCTCATAAAATATGAGTTATTCAAGATGAATGCAGATGAGTCAATCAGAGACATGTTCAAAAGGTTCACAGACATAGTCAATAACCTTGATTCACTGGGAAAGCATATTTCCAATGAAGAAAAGGTGAGGAAGATTTTGATAAGTCTACCAAAGGCAAAAGGGGAACCAAAGACTACTGCAATTGAGGAAGCTCAAGATCTCTCGTCACTACAACTTGATGACCTACAAGGGAAGCTTCTGATACATGAAATATCCATGAATGAAGCTGATGGAGAACTACCAGAAGGTGTCAAGAACATAACACTCAAGGCCAAAGAGAATGAGAAAAATCAAAGCCTTGAAACTGAGGATGATGATGAAGATCCATTTGCTTTTATTTGCAATGCCTTGACCAAAATCCTCAAGATCGAGAAAAAATTTGGAAACAAAGACTTCAGCAGAGAAAGACACATATCATCCAGTAGCAAGGAATACAAAGGTAAGTCTTCTTCACAAATTAATAAATCAAAAGTCATGAACTGATTTGAGTGTGGTGATGCAGGACACTTGATTAGAGACTGTCCACACAAGAAAAGAAAGAACTTCCAAAAAAAAAGATCATGACAGAAGAAAGAAAGCTATGATAACTTCATGGAGTGATTCAGATACCTCAAGTGACTCTAAATATGAAGAAGAACATGCCAACCTTTGCTTCATGGCCAATCATGATGAAAGTTCTGAAAAGAACAATAAGGTAATGGTAAAATGTTTGATTTCAAAGCCCAAAGAAGCCCTCTCAGATTATCTCAGAACAATGCTTTTAAATGAGGATGACTATCTGAAGGAGATTAGAGTTTTGAAAAGAAAAAGTTCATGAGCAAGAAAAAGAGAATTTACAAGTTGTTTGTCTAAATCAGAATCTTGAAATTTCTCCGAAGAAATCTGGCAGTGATTTCAAGGACATGAAAACCAGTTTCAAAGCCTTGAAAACACAAGTCAAGGAAGTAGTCACTTAGAACTCTATACTGAGTGATAGCCATGTAAATCTACGACATCAAGTTGATGAATTAGATAAACAAAAGACTACTCTTATAGAGAAACTCCGAGAATCTGAATTATTCACAGCCAAGCTTGCACGCTCAGAACACAAGTTGAACTTGATTCTTGGAGAAAGTTCAAAGTCTATTCACAAAACCGGTATTGGATACAATCCAAATTTTCCAAGAAAGAACAATACCAGATTTGTGAAAGCTGAAAACAAAACTTCTTCTAAATGTCATTTATGCATTAAAATTGGTCATGTTAAGATGACTTGTCCTTTCAGAAGAAGAGACCCTCACATAATGAGGAACACATTTGCATTTCAACTCAAAGGACAATTCAAACAAATTTGGGTTCCTAAAGGGGTCAGACCACCTAACATGGTTGATCCAGAGTATGAGTCCAAATTCCACACTTGGTCTAAAATCTGGGTAAGGCAGTGATTGGTGTTTGCAGGTTGTCACCAATGTCAAAGAACAGAAGTGGTTTATGGACAGTGGTTGCTCAAGAAACATGAGTGGAAAGAGATCTCTATTCTCAGAATTGAAAGAGGAATAAAAAGGTTCAGTTACACTTGGTGACAAAGGAAAATGAAACATTCTTGGTATTGGTAAAGTTAGTACAAATTCAGACAATTCAAATTCTGATGTATATCTAGTTGATGGCTTGAAATTTAACTTGCTTAGTGTATCTCAAATTTGTGAAAATTGCAATAAAGTTATCTTTGATAAATAGAAGTGTGTGGTGCAGAATGAGAAATCAGGCAATTGCATTCTCACAGCCTCTAGATCAAACAATGTTTATACTTTTCAAACTAACAAAGTTGCAGGTAAAAGCTTGAAGTGTCTCAAGGCCTTGAAAGAGGATTCAAAGCTTTGACAAAGAAAAGCATGGTCACATTAGCTTGCATACCTTGAACAAGTTGATCACCAAAGATCAGGTAAGATGATTACCATCTATCAAGTTCAAAGATGATGAAGTATGCAAAGCTTGTGCTCAGGGTAAGCAGACCAGAAGCTCATTCAAGCCAAAGAAAGTTGCAAGTACTACTAGACCTATTGAATTACTTAATATGGATCTATGTGGTCCTACGAGGACTCAAATTCCAAAAGGTAAGAGGTATATGCTATTTATTGTGGATGACTATTCCAGATTAACTTGGGTTGTGTTTCTTCAAGAAAATCTGAAGTTTGCAGAGAACTTCAAACCTCGAAAAACCTACCTATTGCTTCAATCAGAAGTGATCATGGTAGAGAGTTTGATCAATTAGAATTTGATTTGTTTTGTGTTAAGCATGGTATCTCTCACAATTTCTCTGCGCCTAGAACTCCTCAACAAAATGGAGTTGTTGAAAGAAAGAACAGGACTCTTGAAGATATGTCAAGAACAATGCTTTTAGAAAACAAGCTGCCAAAACACTATAGCGCGAAGCTGTGAATACAGCGAATTACATTTTGAACAGGTGCTTGATTAGACCTATCTTGAAGAAGACCCCCTATGAACTTTTCAAAGGGAGAAAGCCAAACATTTCATACTCCAAACCCTTTGCTTGCACATGTTTTGTCCACAACAATGGAAAGGAAAACTTGGGTAAATTTGATGCAAGTAGTGATGAAGGTATCTTTCTTGGTTACTCTCTAACTAGCAAAGCTTATAGAGTTTATACTAAAATAACCAAGCAGGTTGAAGAAAGTGTTCATGTTATTTTTGATGAAAGCTATCATGGTTCTTTGAGTGAAAGTTTTGCAAATTTGAATCTGAACAAGCATGAATCAGAAGAAGAAGCTGAAAACTCAATTGGTTTCAAGAAAGGTTCAGAAGGAAACAGAAGCCATTTTCAAGACCTTGAAAATAGGTCTCAAGGCCTTGAAAATAGAGATCAAAGCCTGGATAATCAGAAATATATGAGTGATCAGGCTACTACTTCAAGACCAGAGAAGCAATATGGAGAGCCTGAACCTTGGTCTCCAAGTAAGAGATTCAAATATGTTTCATCTCATCCAGCTGACAACATCATCTCTGATCCAACTACTGGTTCACAAAAAAGATCACAGTTGAAGAATCTTTGTGCTTTTAAGTTTTTTATCTCTCTTTCACCCAGTTTGTTCAAAAACAAACTGGATGAAAATGGCAAAGTGATCAGAAAGAAAGAAAGTTTAGTTTCTCAAGGTTACAACCAAAATGAAGGTATTGATTATGAGGAAACTTCTGCTCTTGTGGCCAGGTTAGAAGCTATTAGAATTTTACTTGCTTTTGCATCTCACAAGAACATGAAACTATTTCAAATGGATGTGAAGTGTGCATTCTTGAATGGTTACTTGCAATAGGAATTTTATGTTGCACAACCTCTTGGTTTTGATGGTGATAAGTTTCCAGATCATGTTTACAAACTTGACAAAACGCTTTATGGTTTGAAACAAGCTCCAAGAGCTTGGTATGAAAGATTTTCAAAGTTTTTACTTGAAAATGATTTCAAAAGAGGATTGGTAGACAAGACCCTTTTCATAAAGACTCACGAGAAAGATTTACTTGTAGTTCATATTTATGTTGATGATATTTTATTTGGACCTACGAATGATCTATTATGCAAAGAATTCTCAAGTCTTATGAGCAGGGAATTTGAAATGAGCATGATGGGAGAGTTGAACTTCTTCCTTGGACTTTAAATACATCAGTTGAAGAAGGGCGTCTTTCTACATCAAAGCAAGTATACTAGGGACTAGTTGAACAAGTACACTATGTCTCAATCCAAAGAAATCAAGACCCGTATGAGTTCTACACTGTCCTTAGGTAAGGATGGATCTGGTAAGAGTGTCAATGCGAAAGAGTATAGAGGTATGAATGGATCATTACTATACCTTACTTTTAGTAGACCATATATCATGTTCAGTGTATGTATGTGTGAAAGATATCAGGCTAATCCAATGGAATCACACTTGAGTTTTGTGAACAGAATATTCAGATATCTCAATGGTACCAAAGACTTAGGGCTTTGGTATCCAAGACTTTCTAATTTTTCGTTGCATGGATTTTCAAATGATGACTTTGCATGTTACAAAGTTGATAGGAAAAGCACTTCACGAACTTGCCAATTCATTGGATCCTCCTTGATCAGTTGGCACTCCAAGAAACAAAAATCAGTTCCTTTATCAATAGCTGAAGCTGAATATATAGAGCTGGAGCATGTTTCTCACAAGTCTTATGGATTGCTCAGCAATTGAGAGATCTTGGATTTGACTTCATAAGTATACCATCAAATGTGAAAACACTAGTGCAATGTCAATTACAAAGAATTCAGTTCAGCATTCAAGAACCAAGCATATTGATGTCAGACACCATTTCATCAGAGATCATGCAGAGAAAGGTGATATTGTTCTTGAATTTTTTTCTACTAACATGCAACTTGCAGATATCTTCACTAAACCATTGCAAGATGAAAGATTTTCAGCGCTAAGGCTGGAATTAGGCATGCTAAATAAAGATGCATTGGTTTAGGGGGGGCATCAGGTAAGGAAGGTAAGTTATTATGTGTTGGGAATTTCTTCCCTGCATGGAGGCCACGTGTTTTGCGAATCCTCGCGACGTGATTGGTCGCGCTCCCCTATAAATAGAACTTGTCGTTATATTTATTCTCATTCCTAAAGTACTAGAGAGATATAGTGAGATTCGCGGAGGGTATTCTCGATATATTATTCATAGGTTCTGGAGGTTCTTATTATTTTATTAGCATCTTTTTCGGACCGAGGTAGGGAATCTCAATGTTGTGCCCTTCCGTATTTTGTTTCTTGATTATATGCTAGTCGTTATTCTGCTTAAATATATATTCAATGAAATTATCGAATTACTATTCTTGTATTGATGTTATGATTCATTTTTGTGAAATTATAAATTGATATATGATTCAGGTTGAGATGTTGTTGTTATTTGAGTATTTGAATAATGCAGAGATGCTGCTGAAATTGTTATTCGAATACATTGTTGATATTCGTGACTATGCTAGATGCATGCAATCAACTGTATTAATTGTTGATATGTTGTTAGCATGATGATATTTTCAATAGTATTGTTCATGCATGATCTGCATATGAATTTAATAATGAAAGTGGAAAGAGAAATGGACGGGGTTAGGTAGAAGGGATTGCACATCCCTTACCCTGAACCCACCCGAGGCCTGGTGTAGAAAGCACTTCCAGCTTGATGGCAGGTGGGTACTCCACTCCCAGCTGAGAGAGCGTATGCGGAGGTAGGCTGAATCACTCCTAGCTGCGAGCGCGTATGTGAGCACCCCAAGTTCCATGAAGATGATACAGTGAGGAAAGAATTGCATATGCATGCTTTGAAGGATATTAAATGTGATAGCATGATTATGTTATATGTGTACCATGAAACAATACGTGTTTGGACTGTTGCTTTGATATTCTCTATTGATCTTGTAGTAAGCTCACCCCTTATATTTTTCAGTTGCAAGTGGTGGTGACGATTATTTTCTCTGAGCTTTCTTAGAATTTTATTGTACTAGATTGTGTATAGCTTTTGAGATGAGTCTCAACTCATTTTGTATGTGATATAGTTGGGTTGGGAACCGGTTGTGGGTCTGACTACTCTATAATATATTTCAGTTTGTGAAGTAAAAGTTTGAGTTATCCAGTTCAACACTTGTTCGGATTAGTTCCTTTAATAATAATTTCAAAAACAAATAACCCTGTATTTCGGGAGTGACAAGACTTACACCAGAAAATCCCGCGGAGCGACTCGAAGTCAGCCGTTGAGAATCGCTTGACACACCAACAAATGATGTACCAACCAAGTTAGTAGAGCCCATGGTTTGAGAACTGCTCGAGGCAACAAATGTCGGGATACTCTCAGCCAACGGGAAACTAGCGTCTTGGGTGCCCGGAATCAACGGAGTATTAATTTCCGAAGACATCTTGAACTGTCACCGGTAACATATTAGGAATAAGAAACGAGAAATGATTTTATCGTAAAGTAGAACAATAAAGTAAGGATTGTAACTCAATGTTTGAGCCTAGCTCTAAATTTGCGCAATGACAATCCAAAAACTGTCTAGACAAGACGTGAAGAAAATACTTAAGTAAAGGCTGGAAAAAAATACATTTGCTGGACACAGTGGAGAAACGAATCTCGCACTGTTCAATATGAACTAGGAATTACTAAAATTCTAAAGAAAAGGAATGAGCAGATTGAAAGTACCCATTAGTTAGAAAAGATACAGGTTAATACATAAAGCACTAAACTGATCAATTACAAGACTATTAGCAAGCATACATTTGAAACAACAACAAATAAGTAGCATGCTACCTAAACATGGAATAAACTTGCATCAGAGAACAATATAGATTTTGATTTTGAACTAAATGGTTAAAGGATAACAACACAGGGAGTGCTACTATGACTAGTAACCTGTACAGAAAATAGAATGCTGATAGTACAGTTTGTAAACAATTGATTGAATTTCATGGACCAAGCAGTATAAAACCCTTAGACACTGGACCAAATTAAACTGAATTGAAATAAAAGAAACCAGTAAACTGCCTGAGTAGAAGCATACAAACCATGAAAATACATAACCTTATAACCAGTCAGAGCATTACATCGCAATTTCAGAACACGCTATCTTAAGGAATACATTCAAGAAACAAGTAAACTAAATTCAGAGAAGTCTGGTACAGATTGAAGAACAGGAAAATAAAACCATGGAAGCATACACTTTCATTAAGAAAAAATTTACCCACGGATTAACCAACACTCTACTGACTGAACATGTAGACTAAGAACAACAACAAAGAAATCTTAGTAAAATACCACATTGAAATCTGAGATCAAGTAGCAAATACAAACTTCCCTTCCTAGAGTTACAACATTACTGATACTGAAACCCAGTAGGTGAGAACAAAGTTAACTTCAAAATTTCCGAAACAAACAGCTCACGTACAAAAATTCTGAAAGAGTTTGATAAAGCTGTCATCTCAGATACACATATAGGTTAGGTAGAACCCAAACAACTCAAACAGACTAATACTAGTAAGTTGAAACGAAGTCAGAAAGAATCTTCTATTCAGGGTCACAGCTTCAACAGAAACTCAGGAGAGCACAAGCAAACAAAAATTGTTGATTCAAAGAACCTTGAATGTGTTTTGGATGGTAATTGTTTTGAGTAATGAAAGACAAAGACAAAGACATAAGCAGCAAAGCATTTCAGATACTCCAAGGCCTTGAGATACTGACAGAGCTTTAAAGCCTTGAGAATTGTTTTATCTTGCTATATGTTCTAACAGTTCTGTGTTGCAGATTGGATTTACTGTATATACTTATAGTTTACACTATTTACATATCTAACACAATTGCAGATGATCAGAACAAGAAGAATCAAAGTTTTCTTGGTTTAACTTTGGATATCTGTGAAGCAGGTTCAGAGCTCCAAGGCCTTGAGATGTGCCTGGAGATGCTGACAGTTTTTACATAACTAAGTTGATTCTTTCTTGCAGGTTGTGATTCTTATTATTGTGATTATTCATTGACTTCTAAGAGTCTTAAACTTGTTTATGATTTATATGTATTAGAAGTTAAACAGATTATTGTTCTAATCTTTTAACCAGTTTTATCAGAAATTGGAAAACCAAACAATCATAGCACTGTTATCTTTTTGGATTTTGTTGTTGCTGTGTTTTAATGTTGTTGCAAGTTTTTTAAACGTGCAAGAGCTATCTCAACAAAATCCAACGTATATCCACTTAGAGCTGTTTGAATTTCAGTTGAAAACAGAAGGAGGATTTGTAGGAACTGAGATCCTAAAATCTCTCAATCAGTTGCAGCTGTGGATAAAAGAGATTGGTTTGAATATTGAAGGGAGAGAGGCTTGCAGAATACTCAGAAAGGTGTGAAAAATTCGTGGGAGATCATTCATTCAAACACACAAGGATTTAAGCTTCAATCCAGATTCCAGAAGGTCAAATCAATCCAGTTTCCATAAGAACACATCCAGGCTTCAATAGCTTATTTCTTCTACTCTTTTCTTCACTTGTTCTGTAATCTGTGTATCTTTTAATTATCTTAAACCTCATTTAACCTAGTGGTTAGTTGTTCAAGTGAACAACAAGACGTTCTTGCTAGCTCAACAGTTAGCTGGAACTAGATAGGTTTGGAACCACAAGCTTTATAGGTGTAAAGGAAATCACTTAGGCTTGAAGATCTAGGGTTGTTTCTGTGTGAGTAATAAGAAGTGTTTGCCTAATCCTGGTGAGATTAGATCCCTCAGGCAGAGATTAGGTCCATTGGCACTGAACTCTGTAAATTGCTTTGTGTTCTTTACTTTACAGTTTGATTATTATCTTCAGCATACAACTCAATCAAACTAGAGTTCATAAGTTTTTTAGAATTGATAATAGTTCAAGGCCTTGAAGCTTTCTATTTTGCCTTTGAAAGTTTCAGACAGTTTTCTAATATCTCAAGGCCTTGAGATTTGAGTTTCACACAAAGCTAATCTGTTAAGTTTTGAGTTTTGGAAAAAAAGTTTCCATAATCTATTCAACCCCCCTTCTAGAGTATTCAGGTCCTGTATTTAGTCTACATTACACACTTTCAATTGGTATCAGAGCCTATGTCACTGTCTTAGATCTAACAATCTGGTGACTATGAGTAATATAGGAGATGGTGGATTCTCACAAGGAAGGGCAGCAAACAGACATCCATTGTTCTGTGGTGATAACTTCATGAACTGGAGGGCATTGATGAAGATGTTCATCATTGATCAAGACATGTAACTATGGTCAATAGTTCAGAATGGTCCTCATGAGTACTATACTACAATTGATGGAGTCAGATGTATCAAGTCTGAGGAAAATCATCAGTTACTGAACTGGAAAAGGTATCAAAAAATTACAAGGCTATGAATCTGTTATATTGTGCTCTTAATGCAGATGAGTTCAACAGAGTGTCAAATTGCAGGAGTGCCAAAGAAGTATGGGATAAACTGGTTGTGATATATGAAGGAACTAGCCAGGTTAAGCAGATCAAAATCAACATACTTCTGAGGCAATATGAATGAATTCAGATGAGACCATCAAGGAGATGTTCAAAAGATTCACTGATGTGGTGAACAATCTGGAGTCATTGGGAAAGAAGTTCTCAAATGAGGAGAAGGTCAGAAAGATTCTGAGAAGCTTGCAAGGATTTAATTCTTCTTCAGCTAGATGATCTACAAGGAAAGCTGCTCACTCATGAAATGTCTATGAAGGATGTGGAAGGTGATTTGAGTGAAAACATCCGGAACTTAGCACTTAAGGCAAAAGACAGTGAAAATTCTCAAAGCCTTGACATTGAAGATGAGCCTGATGATGAAGAGGCTTAAGCATTGATCTCCAAGGCCTTGGCCAGGATTCTCAAGAAGAAAAGAAACTATGGTAACATGGATTACAACAGAGAGAGATCAAGACCTTCAGGCAGCAAGGACTACAAAGGTAAACATTCATCACAGTCACATAAAACTAAAGTAATGAATTGTTTTGAGTGTGGTGATGCAGATCATTTTAGTAAGGGACTGTCCACAACAGAAGAAGAACAGGAACTTTCAGAAGAAAGACAGTGGCAACAGAAGGAAGAAAGCCATGATGGCTTCCTGGAGTGATTCTGATTCATCAAGTGACTCAGACACAGAAGAAGATCAAGCAAACTTATGCTTCATGGCAAAGCATGATGAGGAAAAATCATCAGACAGACATATTGAAGATATGGTAAAAAAATCTACTTACTATTCCTTCTGATGTACTTCCTGAAATTCTCAAAAGTATTAAAATGAGGAAAGTTATAGAAATGAGATTTCTGCTTTAAAGATTAAGATTCATGAGCAGGTAAAAGAAAACCTGGACCTAGTTTTTTCAAACAAAAATGTTGAAGTTTCTAAGACAAAGCTTGAAAAGGACTTCAAGGCCTTGGACAGCAGGTTCAAATCCTTGAAGGCACATATAAAAGAGATTGTTGATCAAAAAACTCTTTTGACTGAAAGATATGTTGATCTAAAGACTCATTCTGATAATTTAGAACAACAGATCTGTTCTTTAACTGAGAAACTTCAAGAGTCCAAGAAGGTCCTAGCTAGTTTTACAGGCTCAGAACATAATATGAATATCATTCTTGGAGGAAGTCTGAAATCAATGCATAGAAGTGGGATTCTCTATAATCCAAATTTTCCAAAGAAAGGCCAAACTACTTTTGTCAAATCTTGTAGCAGACATTCTCCAAAATGTCATTACTGTGGAAAAATTGGTAATGTCAGATTAACTTGTCCGTTCAGAAGATAAGAACCTCACAGTATGAGGAATACTTATCCTTATCAGCTTAAGGGACAGGTTAGGCAGATTTGGGTTCCAAAAGGAATTAGGCCACCAAACATGGCTGATTCTGAGTATGACTCAAAGTTCTGCACTTGGTCTAACAGCCTGTTGAGGCAATGATTTGTTTTTGCAGGATGTCACCAAGGCCTTGAAAGATCAGAAATGGATATTAGACAGTGGATGTTCCAGACATATGAGTGGAAAGAAGTCTCTCTTTACTGAACTTACAGAAAAATCTGGAGGAACAGTCACACTTGGTGACAAAGCAAAATGCAATATCATTGGTATAGGTAGTATTGGTAATGATTCTACTAATTCTATATCTGATGTTTATCTGGTAGATGGACTTCAGCATAATCTGCTTAGTATCTCTCAGTTATCTGATAAAGGTTATAAGGCTATATTTGACAAGGAGAAATGTGTGGTGCAAGATGAGAAATCTGGTGATTGCATACTCACTGCTCCTAGATCATATAATCTATATGCTATGAGTACTAACAGTGTTGCAGGTGACAAGGTAAAATGCCTCAAGGCCTTGAAAGAAGATTCAAAGCATTGGCACAGAAAGCTTGGGCATATTAGTATACATACCTTAAATAAACTCATCTCAAAGGACTTGGTAAGAGGTTTACCATCACAGAAATTTTCAGATGATGATGAGTTTGCAAGGCATGTGTACAAGGTAAGCAAACTAGAAGCTCATTCAAGCCAAATAACTTTGTAAGTACTTCTAGACCATTAGAACTGCTGCATATGGACTTGTGTGGTCCTATGAGAGTTCAGACTCCAAAAGTTAAGAGGTATGTGCTTGTTATAATAGATGATTATTCTAGATTTACTTGGGTGATGTTTATTAGAGACAAAACTGAAGCTTTATTTGAATTTTCTAGATTGTGCAAAGAGCTTCAAACTTTGAAAAATTTACCTATTGCATCTATTAGAAGTGATCATAGTAGGGAGTTTGAAAAACTTGTCTTTGATTTGTTTTGTTCAAAGCATGGCATTTCACACAACTTTTCAGCACCTAGAACTCCACAGCAAAATGGAGTAGTTTAAAGGAAAAAATAGGACACTTGAGGATATGTTTAGAACCATGCTTCTTGAAAGTAATTTACCAAAGTTCTTATGGGCAGAAGCTGTTAACACTGCCAATTATGTGCTGAATAGATGCTTGATTAGACCTATTTTGAAAAAGACCCCTTATGAACTGTTTAAAGGTAGAAACCCTACTGTTTCTTATTTTAATCATTTTGGTTTTATATGTTTTGTGCATAATAATGCTAGAGACAATCTTGGTAAGTTTGATGCTAGAAGTGATGAAGGTGTATTTCTTGGATATTCTCAAACTAGCAAAGCTTATAGAGTTTATAATAGAAAAACCAAGATTGTGGAAGAGAGTATTCATGTAATCTTTTATGAAAGTACTACGGATTCTCTGAGTAAAAGTTTTGCAGATCTAGATTTGAACAAGCATGAATCAGATGATGATGCTGTGAAAGAAGACAAAGGCAAAACTAATGTGCAGAATCAATCAGCAGAATCTCAAGGCCTTGAACCTCCTGCTGAACCAAAATCTCAAAGCCTTGAGACAGAAGCTGAAACTTTCTATGATGCTCCCTCTACTGTTTCAAGGAATCAAAGCCTTGAAAGAGAATATTCCTGGATACCAAGAAAGAAGTTTAAGTACCTTGCAGATCATCCAGCTGATAACATTATATCAGATCTATCAACTGGAACTCTGACAAGAGGACAGTTGAAGAACTTGTGTGCTTTTAGTGCATTTGTATCTTTGATTGAGCCTAAAAATACCAAGGAAGCACTAGAAGATGCAGACAGATCATTTCAATGCAGAGTGAGCTGAATGAGTTTGAAAGAAACAAGGTATGGAATCTGGTTCCCAGACCTAAAGAGAAATCAGTTATTGGAACCAGATGGGTATTCAGAAACAATCTTGATGAGAATGGCAAAGTGGTAAGAAATAAAGCCAGACTGGTAGCTCAAGGATATAATCAGGAAGAAGGTATAGATTACGAGGAGACTTTTGCTCCTGTTGCCAGGTTAGAAGATATTAGAATACTTCTTGCATTTGCATCTCACAATCACATAAAGCTTTATCAAATGGATGTTAAATGTTCTTTTCTGAATGGATACTTACAAGAAGATGTTTTTGTAGCACAACCACCTGGTTTTGAAGATGAAAACTTTCCTGATCATGTTTATAAACTGGACAAAGCTCTTTATGGGTTCAAACAAGCTCGAAGCGCTTGGTATGACAGGCTTTCAAAATTTCTACTTGAAAATAATTTCAAAAGAGGCCTAGTTGACAAAACTCTTTTCATTAAACATAATCAAAGTGATTTGTTAGTAGTTCAGATTTATGTAGCTGATATTTTATTTGGTTCTACTAATGATGCTCTTTCAAAAGCGTTTTCTAGTCTGATGTGCAGGGAGTTTGAGATGAGCTTAATGGGTGAACTGAATTTCTTTCAGGGACTTCATATCTTATAAATGAAGAAAGGAATTTTTTTACATCAAGGAAAGTATACCAAGGACTTATTGAATAAGTACAATATGTCACAGTCCAAGGTGCTTAAGACCCCTATGAGTTCATCACTTTCTTTAGACAAAGATTCAAATGGTAAGAGTGTGAATCAAAAGGAATACAGAGGTATGATTGGATCACTGTTGTATTTAACTGCTAGTAGACCTGATATTATGTTCAGTGTCTGTATGTGTGCTATATTCCAAGCAGATCCTAAGGAAAGTCATTTAACTGCAGTCAAAAGAGCTTTTAGATATTTGAATGGAACCAGAGACTTGGGGCTTTGGTATCAAAGAAGATCTAATTTTATGTTGAGAGGCTATTCAGATGCAGATTTTGCAGGATATAATGTAGACAGGAAAAGTACTTCTAGATGGTGTCAATTTCTTGGATCTTCATTGGTCAGTTGGCATTCCAAAAAGCAAAACTATGTAGCATTATCAACTGCGGAAGCTGAATACATTGCAGCTAGTGCTTGCTGTTCACAAGTTTTATGGACTACTCAGCAACTTAGAGATCTTGGCTACAATTTCAGAAATGTGCCTATTCATTGTGACAACAGAAGTGCTATCTCAATCTCTAAGAATCCAGTCCAGCACTCAAGAACCAAGCACATAGATGTGAGACATCATTTCCTTAGAGATCATGCAAAACAAGGTGATGTTGTTTTAAATTTTATTTCTACTTCAATGCAGATTGCTGATATGTTCACTAAACCTTTGCCAGATGATAGGTTTTCATCTCTAAGGCTTGAATTGGGAATGTTAAACAAGGATGCATTGGTTTAGGGGGAGTATCAGTACTTATATGTGAATATGTGTTGAAATCTCACAGCCTTGAGATTGTACTTTCCAAAGCCTTGAAAGTACAGCTCAAAGCTTTGAAGTTGCTCAAAATGCAGAAAATCTCAAGGTCTTGAGATTGTTCTCCAGGTCTTGAAAATATCTGTAATATTTTTTTAAAAAAATGGATCATCAAATATTATATCTTATATTTTTCGATAACTGTATAATATTTGAATTACTCAGAGAATTTTCTAAAATATCCAAATTTTTCAAGATTCTATTTTGCATGTTGATTTAGCAGTCCTTTTATGACTCATCCTTTTCAACCTACTTAAGCTTAAAGTCAGGGCTTTTTCCTCTCATTCTCTCTCAATTCTCTACGACTCTCCTCTCTCTCTCTCTCTCTCTCTCTCTCTCTCTCTCTCTCTCTCTCTCTCAGTTTCTCTCCATCACATTCTCTTATCAAAACCCTAAACCCAAAAATGGAGTGCGAATCAGCCACAATTCAGCAACAGGGAAAGCCTTCTGGCAGATCCAAGAAGAGGGCAAATAAGAAGGAGAAGATAGTGATTTCTGATTCAGATTCAGAAAACACTCAGAGCTTGCATGAGGACACTCCTCCAGCAAAGAAATCCAGAACAGAGAAGGGAGATGAAGGCTCAAGCATTTATCCACAGCAAGAGACACACTCAGGGTGGTGATCAAACTAGGTCTTAGAAGAAGAAAGGGGGAGAAAAGAAAAAGACTGGTGAAGAGGAAAATGGGAAATCTTCTCAAGAAAGCAAGAAGAAACCATCTGAAGGAGAAAAATAAAAGAGCAAACCCTCAGAGAAGAAAACTAGGGTTAAGCAGGTTGCTGCTGCAACCAAGAAAGGTTATCAAGGTAAAAATGTACTTCCTACAGACTGGTTTGTTAGTTATGAGTTTAGAACTGTATGGATGCAAGGTTATGCTTCATCTAAGGTAGCTTTCTGTAGTATGGTTTCTGAAGAATTGTTGGATAAATTGGATATTGACTACATGAGAAGTTAAGAGAAACTGCTGTCTGGAAGGTGTTAAATCCTTGTTCAAAGGCCTATCCTAGGTTAACTAGGTTATTATATCTGAATTTGGTTTCTGAAGGTGATGATAAAATGGTGTTAACTTCAAAAGTGGCTGGGGTAGATCTGAGTTTAGATCATAGGAATTTTGCCAATGTCTTGGGCATTCCTAGGAAATATAATTTTGGAGATTACCCCGATAGGAAGGAGTGTCTGGATAAGGCAAAGGAGATGTTTTTCATTGATGGTGTACCCTCTGGTCCAAAGCAGTTGACACACTTTGTGCTCAACTGTGAAGCCAAAATCTTGTATACAATTCTGATGAGAAGTGTAGTTCCTAGGGAGAACTCAAGGGAGTTAGTGACTGATAAGGTTCTATTTTGATGTATCTGATATCTCAAGGGTTTGAGATAGACTTTCCAACAATTTTTATGGAGCATATGATTTATTGTGCAACAAGAACTAGAAACCATCCTCTTCCATATGCCAACCTGTTACCTCTTTTCTTTGAATACTTTGATGTACCTGTGAAAGGAGAAGAAAAGATTACTGGAGGTTTTGGGTTGATTGATGAGACTGCACTTCATAGGATTGAGGTAGTTTTGACTGGGAAAGGACACTGGAAGTTCTATTCAGATTTGTAAAAGGAGGAACTTGGAGAGAAGGAGTATGTGAAGCCAACGGGGACTACATCAGGGAAAGGACAAGCCAGTGAGGATTACTCTTTGTTGTTTGAGATGTTTGAAGATCAGCAGGTTGAGATTGAAGATCTCGGACAAAGGTTATTTGACATGTCAGCTGAATTCAACCAGTTCAAGGGCTTGATAAATGTTATGAATGGAAAGCCGGATGTTGTCATCAGGGGTTCGAATTTGGAGAAGATACCTTCTGCTACTAGTCATGACACCAGTGTGGATTCAGATGAATGGCTGGGAGATTTTCTGAAGAAGAAAAAGAAGCCAATTCCAGTGGTGCTTACTTCAAAGTATTTTTATGAACAAACTGATGAAGAAGATGCTGGTGAAGACACAGGTGTTGATGCAGCTACAGGGGGAATTCAATACTGGTTAAGAAGAAAGTGGATGAGATAATTCAAGAAGTTGTTGCAGAAGTGGAAGCTGAACAAGAAGGTAATCAGTCTGCTGAAGATGCTGCAAGTGAAGAAGAAGTTGGAGAAGGCTCAGAGAAAGGCTAGACATCAAAGAAGAAGTGAAGATCAGAGAGTGCCAAAGCCTTGACCTTCTATTTCTTTCTCTTCTTCTTTTCTGTTCTCAAGGCCTTGACTTTTTAGCAATAATTTTCTTTATGGTTTTTTTTTATGACTCTGAGTAATGATCCAACATTTCTTCATCCTTATTTGATGAAAGTCAAAAAGGGGGAGAAATTATGTGTTTTTATGTTTGCAGTATCTGAATAATAATAATACTTAGTTGTTGGTTTAATCAGTTGTGTTATTATATTACTGTGGTTATATGTAAATCTGTGGTTATATGTAATTTTTTGCTGATTATCTGTTGTATACTGTTTATCTATCTGGTATTATTGTCTATTGTATCTGCATTTTATGGTTATCTAATTTTCATAATGAGTGGCAGGAAAATCTATACAAGACTGTAGGTTTTGTCTCTCATCAAGGGGGAGATTGTTTATTCAAAGACACTTGAATGTGTTTTGGATGGTAATTGTTTTGAGTGATGAAAGACAAAGACATAAGCAACAAAGCATTTCAGATACTCCAAGGCCTTGAGATACTGTCAGAGCTTCAAAGCCTTGAGAGTTGTTTTATCTTGCTATGTGTTCTAACCGTTCTGTGTTGCAGATTGGATATCTGATTATACAGATCAGGGATTTACTGCATATACTTATAGTTTACACTATTTACATATCTAACACAATTACAGATGATCAGAACAGGAAGAATCAAAGTTCTCTGGGTTCAACTTTGAATATCTGTGAAGAAGGTTCAGAGCTCCAAAGCCTTGAGATGTGCCTTGAGCTGCTGACAGTTTTTACAGAACTAAGTTGATTCTTTCTTGCAGGTTGTGATTCTTATATTGTGATTATTCATTGACTTCTAAGAGTCTTAAACTTGTTTTTCATGATTTATATGTATTAGAAGATAAACAGATTACTGTTCTAATCTTTTAACCAGTTTTATCAGAAACTAAAAAACCAAACAGTCATAGCACTGTTATCTTTCTGGATTTTGTTGTTGCTTTGTTTTGATGTTGTTGCAGGTTTGTTAAATGTGCAAGATCTATCTGAACAAACTCCAATGGATATCCACTTAGAGCTGTTTGAATTTAAGTTGAAAACAAAAGGTTGATTTGTATGAACAGAGATCCTAAAATCTCTCAGTCAGTTGCAGTTGTGGATAAAAGATATTGGTTTGAATTTTTAAGGGAGAGAGGCTTGCAGAATACTCAGAAAGGTGTGAAAAATTCGTGGGAGATCATTCATTCAAACACACAAGGATTAAAGCTTCAATCAAGATTCCAGAAGGTCAAATCAATCCAGTTTCCAGAAGAACACATCCAGGCTTCAATAGCTTATTTCTTCTACTGTGTTCTTCACTTTTGTGTAATCTGTGTATCTTTTAATTATCTTAAACCTCATTTAACCTAGTGGTTTGTTTTTCAAGTGAACAAAAAGAGGTTCTTGTTAGCTCAACAGTTAGTAGCTGGAACTAGATAGGTTTGGAACCACAAGCTGTATAGGTGTAAGGGAAATCACTTAGGCTTGAAGATCTAAGTTTGTTTCTGTGTGAGTAATAAGAAGTGTTTGCCCAATCCAGGTGGGATTAGATCCCTTAGACAGAGATTAGGTCTATTGGGGCTGAACTCTGTAAATTTCTTTGTGTTCTATACTTTACAGTTTGATTATTATCTGCAGCATACAACTCAAATCAAACTAGAGTTCATAAGCTTTTTAGTATTGATAATAGTTCAAGGCCTTGAAGCTTTCTATTTTGCCTTTGAAAGTTTCAGACTGTTTTCTAAAATATCAAGGACTTGAGATTTGAGTTTCACACAAAGCTAATCTGTTAAGTTTTGAGTTATGCAAAAAAGTTTCCATACTCTATTCAACCCCCCCCCCCCCTTCTAGAGTATTCAGGTCCTGTATTTAGTCTACATTACACACTTTCAAAAATAATAATAACTACAATTTTCAGAAGCCTACGGACAAGCATCTTTAAGTTCCATGAAACAGGTCAGATTAATAATACTTTCATAACTGGGTAAAATAAAACAAATAGAGTTCAAACAAGAACAGACAGATTGGTAGACCAGAAAAAAACAGGACAGAAACACATATGCAGATCAAATATCCAGAAACTGAAAAATATAAAACACTTTAAGACAGTCATCATAAGTAATCTTCAACATACAAAATACAAAAAATTAAAATAGAAACTTGTCACTGAATTCGACAAACTAAAACGAAGAGGATCGCGTTGACGAACGCTTTCCTTAAAGCATTTTGCTCAGGGGTGCTATCAGTTTGAACGGAACAATTGCCTCCAAGGACTTTTCTTGTCGCAATCGACTGGTGTAGCACAAACCCTTGATAGGCCAGACGAAACGACGTATGAGAACAGTTTGATTGAGGGTGAGAGCAACGGGATTGAAAGAGAGCAGTGTCTGCGTTGATTTGGGAACGAAGTTCGTTATATATAAAGAGGAGAAGGAGAACATGGCTGAACCCACAAACCCGTGCGGATCATCTTGCTCCGTAGTTCTCCAGGGGAAATTAAAACCCACGTTTTATAAATAAAATATACACCATATTTTATTCGGGTCGACCCATGATCCAGACCCGCTTCAAGTTGAAGATGTAGACGGAGAAAGAAGAAGATGAACATTCTATTCAATTAAGAAAACATAGAAACCCAAGAACATCTTTCTTCAACTGATAATCTTGCCGTTGGAGGCAAAAAGGAAAGTGAAAAAAAAATAAAAAAATGAAATAGAAGGACCAATGAGAGCCTGCCACATCAGCTACACGGTCCAAACTAGCCTTATAAGTAAAGTGCCAAACGACATCGTCTCACCTAAACAGTAATAAAGGAAAAGAACGACTAAGATTAAAAGACTGAACGATGATCCAACGGTTGCTGCTGCACTAGAGATTCATGTCATCAGTTTGGTACTCATTGAAATTTAGTCCACCAAGATTCATCCAACAGCTTTAATATCTTCAATATCCCCCATAAGTTGGAGTGTGGATGACCAGCACACCCAACTAGGACAGCAGAAAGTGAAACACAGCAGAATGGGGGCTTTGTAAGTATATCTGCCAGTTGATAAGTAGTGGAAACATGTGATAGCACCTTTTAGGGGCTATAATTCTTTAGCATTTGCCACATGATAATATGTATTTGGAGAGTGTTTTGAGGCCAATTTCAGAGATTATAGGTCGTTTTATCAGTGGTTGCTACCATGTGCTATATTGTTAGTCCGTGCGTTTTTCATGCATATTTTATTGTTATTTGTCAAATATAATCGCTTGGTATGTTTTTTCATGTTTTTTTTTGAAGGGACGGATGCTAGTCGATTTATAGGAGGCATGGAACGAACTTCGGAAACAATGGGAGCTCAAGTGGAGTCAAGAGAAGCCAAATTGGAGGAGCTTGGATGACCAGTCTGCATTATTTTGTCCATATCCGGAGTTCTACAATTCATTTGGGGGGTGAGACCTGTTGAACATGAAATTAGACTCAGAGAGCTTTCCATATATAGGTCACGGAGCTAAATCCGAGTTCGGACGAAAAAGATATCGCGTTTTGAAGTCAGGAGAAGATTTCAGGGGGCTTTTATGCAATTACTGAAGACTTCTCCGGGTTATGATTGAAGAACGACCTAGGGACGGAAAAAAAGACCATTCACGCCTATTGAGGGACACGATCAAGGAGGAGAGCAAGGAGACTCCATTGGGAGCAACCTCAAGCAAGGAGAAGATCCCGGATCGCGCCAATCTTCATGATTTCTAGCGTTTGATCTCTTCTTCCCTCTTTTAACCACTTGTATGCAGAAACTCTATTGCTTTGCTAAGATTATTAGTAAGTAGACGTTTTTCTAGGCTTCTCTAGAAAGCCTAGGGTTTATGTAGACAATATGTTTTCCGGATTTGAGACTTTGTTTCATGCTTTGGATTTAGATTCATTGAATCAATGTTTAGTTTCTTGATCTTATTATTGAATCTAGCCTATTGACACGGCTAGATTATGATTTGATAATCATGAGACTTAGGATATATTTTTGAATCAAATTCTTGCTTAAATTTAATTTCATTCTAGTAATTGTTCATATACTATGCTTAATCCTTAGCGAGAACGGAGTGATCAACCAGACTTGTTAATTAGCTGGCGAGTGCGTGAGAGCGACTTAGACCTAGCTGTGATGAGATATGAGCAACAATCCTTAATCACGGAGACTGAGAAGAGAAGTGTGTAGGATTGGGCTTAGTGGGTAGATTCGGTAGGAGATAGTGAGGTGTTCGTGTGGTGGTGGTCTGAGAGGACATCATTCCGTGCACTGTCGTTAGCCTACTAGAACGGACTGGTAGATGTAGGTGGACCGAAAGGACACCAAGTAAACGTGACGTAGAACGACATGAGACCGAGAGGAGATTGTCAGTACTATTACCCGGCTTAACTAGAATAGGATTAACGTGTTACTTTGCTAATCCAAAAATCGTCTACATCCCTAGGTGATCTAGAGATTGCCTAGTTACTCCATATTTGTGTAATAAAATAAAAAAATAGAAAAAGATTAGTTTAGTTGTTATTTAATTTCAGTCACTTGTTTGTGGGTGACGCCTAAGTTAATCAAAATTCTTCCTCCTATTACAGTACTCTAAGTTAATAAGTAATTAAATATTCTCAAGCTTGTCCTCGTGGTATCGATAACTCGGGGTTGAAATACTACCCTATATTACTTGAACCGTGTGTTGGAATAGATACCCTAGAGGCAATCTAGTTTAGTATGAATTTATTTATGGCTAGAAATTCACTTATTATTTATTGGATATTTAATATAATGAAGTCCTTAGATTTACAATTGTTTTGTTTATCTTAAATATCCCTAGTCCAGTATAATGATTAATGAGACAATCATCTATAGACTAGTATGGGGTTGGATTGATATGGAGATATCATGATCCAACACATAGGTGTGCATTAAGGGTAATGTCGCACTGGATTGACCCATCTCCGAGAAGGCTACATACACGTTATGTTGAGTCACAAGCGCTTCTCGTGGTGCAATGGTATTGTCATCCTTAGACTTGAAGTCACTAGATATTCTAGTTGTGGATTATTGTGATTTTGGTAGCGTTAAACGCTACACCGTAACTGGGTAGTTATAAAGGCGTGTACTGGATACAATAAGAAGCAAGCTTAGAGATCGTAGTGAACGTAGATAGATTTGTCCCTCCCACATAACGGGAGCAAATATCCTATGCCACTCGAGGTATTGTGCTTATAGAATGTCTGGCCAGACTCAAATAAATCAATATGGGATATTGATGTTATTGGCACGAATAAGGGTACTCCCATGGATCGAGAAACGATGAATTGGATATACCAGTGTGACTTGTATGTCTCCTGTTCAATCCGGATATAGAGACGAAGGGATGAGACAATTACTTGTACAAAGGTTGTCAAGATGACTATTCTATTAGTTGGCTAGAATGGATATTTTGCTAGAAACCGCTCCATATTAGCAAATAGTTGCTACCAACTAGATAGAACCTATGGGGTCACACGCTATATAGAGTTGAACTAGATTTGGGAATTAATTAATTGGATTAAATAATTAGAAGGATCACTTTGCAAAACCTTGCAAACTTAGTAGGGACTAATTTGCAAGGAAGGGACTAAATTGAATTCTAGTAGGACTAGAATAAGTCATTTAGGTAGTTGGCAAGGAGTTGTTGGACTATATAAAGGACCTTCTTTCCTTCCTTCCCACAACTTATGCTCATAATTGAACATAACAAGAGTGGGAGAGAACAAAAAGGAGAGAAAAGAGCAAGCAAGCTAGGAGCTCGCCGCCCCTAGCCCGCCGCCCGTCCCCGTCGGCCACAAGGAGGCCGAGTCCTCCTTTTTGTATCGTTTTGCGTGATTCTTCTTCCTCTTCCTCTTTCCGGGCTAGCACCAAGGAGTGGGAGATCTAGGAATCAACTCTAGGCGTGGATCAACCATAGAGAACGTGACACAATTCGCGTTTGAAGTCATCAAAGGAGAACCCTAAGGTGTGTTATTGATTTCTTCCTTTACCATCGTTATGTCTCTTGACTTGTGATCCTTGGAGGGTTTTTCATGGTTAACTTTGTTTCCGTTGCGCATCCATGAATCAAAACCCTACACTGGTATCAGAGCCTGGTCGTAGAGCATAAACGTGGTTTATGTGTTACGTTTTAGTTGTTTTACACCTTGAATTGATTGTTTATCGCGTAAAACAAGACAAATCAAGCATGGGATGCAATTTGTCAATAATCTATCATAACAAGATCTAATTTTTGCATTGGATGCATGAATTGGTGAGTTTGAGAAATTTTAGGATCTTAGATCTAGGGTTTGGGCATCCTTGGGGAAGAAGGAGTTCTCCCAAAACAAGGAAACAACCAAACTTGGGCACCAAGCAAGGGAGTTGTTTTGGAAACAACTCCCTCAAGGAGGTTCGGCCCCCCTAGGGGACCACCCCTCTTGCTTGCAGCCCAAGCTTGGCCACCCTAGGGGCCAGGCGGCCCTAGCCCGCAGCCTAGCCGCGTGGGTTATGGATCGGGCCGGCCCTAGGGCCTTGCGGTTCATTTTTTTGGGCCCGGGCAATTGGATTGTTGGGCCCATGGACCGTTTTAACCCTAGAATTCCTAAAATCAATTAAAATTGACCAAGCGCGTTAAAATTGGATTTTAGCTGTTTATGTGCAATTCGCATGGTGATTGGATATGGCCTTAGGATGTGGTTTGATGTGGATGTTTAATTTTGAGGTTTGGTTTACGGTCTGCGAGCTGATCAATTAATTATAATAATTAATTAGGGTTTTATGGCCTGCGTGCCATTTTTTTTCTCAACTTGTGAGATTTATTTTATTTAGTATAGAAGTTAGCTAGTGCTAGATAAAGTAGATTGTTAGCCAAGATTGAAGAAAAGAAGCCCAAAGCCAAAAGGAGCCACAAAAGATGGAGCATGGATCATGAAGCATTCCACATGACTATGAAGGATGAACCAAAAAGATCAAGACGCATGGAGATGTGTTTGCTTTTAGGGTTCATAGATAATTCCATTGGCTTGGAATTGTCTTAGTTAGAAAAGGCCATATCCACATCACGTTTAATTTTTGTTTTGTGGTTGTTTACTTTATTGTCTTATTATTGTGTGGTTGGTGTATGGATGATGCATGCAATTAGGATAATAAGATAATTAGACAACCCGGATCTATTATTTGGAGTTTTGCCCAAACTCAAATAGATAGATTAGTTGATTTTGATCAACAAAACAAATAAAATTGAATTTAAAATCCCTCAAAATTCAAATATTGTGTTATTGCCTTCTCGTTATTTAAACACTCATTATCATCATTATTTATCAAGTTCGTGCGTGCCAAAGCATGGCGAATTGGTTCATAATGATGGAGTGCGATGGCACACCTCGTGTGCAATTGTTTAAGTAAGAGGTTGACCACAACTAGGCAATTAATATGATTAAGAAACCTATAGGCAATCAATTGGGATTATCCATATGGATGGATAAATAAGGAGTTATTTGCCCAATTGAACCAAGAGTTGCATAAGGGATGCAATTGGACCTAAAGTAGTCAAATTATGGGTGACTTGCCAAATCAAGCTCATAAGGAGATGAAACATGGATCTTGGCCCACTAGAAAATATAACGATATTTTCCGCATAAATATCTTGAGGGTTATTAATCCGTAGAAAAATAGTGGCAGCTATATTTGATAAACTAGCCATTATTGAATATAGTCAAAAATTCACAAATACTAAAACTTGCGTATTTTCCTTTTGTAGAATTCCAAATAGCAAACAACTCATCGTGTTCACAACATTCCCTACGATCTGTCCTTGAGAAGGACAAGCTCTCTGGAACCAACTTTCTTGATTGGTACAGAAACTTGAGAATTGTTCTCAAGCAAGAGAAGAAACTGTACGCAATAGAGGAGCATGTTCCAGAAGGTCCAGAGAACCAAACACCTGCTGCCCTAAAGGCGTATCAAAAGCGTGTTTATGATGCTAATGATGCGGCCTGCCTTATGCTATGCACCATGACTTCTGAGCTTCAGAAGCAACACGAAAACATGAATGATGTCGATTATGATCGAGCATATGAAGCAGCTCTTCTAAGAGCAGGCAAGGGTAGAGAGGTATGAGGTCTCTAAGGCACTGTTCAAGTGTCATCTGGCAGAAGGGAACCCGGTGGGACCCCATGTACTCCGTATGATCGGGTACTTGGAGAATCTCGCCCGACTAGGGTTCCCGGTCGGCCAAGAGTTGGCAACCGATCTCGTGTTCCAATCGTTGCCCGAGAGTTATGGACAGTTCATCATGAACTATAACATGAACGAGATCGTGAAACACCACTGCCAGATTTACTCAATATGTTGAGGACAGCTGAAAAGAGCATCAACAAGTGTAAGGGCAAGGCCATTATGATGGTGCAGAAAGGAAAGGGCAAAAGGTTTGCCTCATCCTCCAAGGGCAAAGGCAAGTCAGTTGCCAAGTCCAAGGAACCTGCCCTTAAGCCTGTTGGTGGCATTGCCAAAGGTGTGACTAAAGGTGAGTGTCACTACTGCAGTCAGCCTGGACACTGGAGGAGGAACTGCCCAAAATATCTGGAGGACAAGAGGCTTGGAATAGTGATTCCACCACCACCAGGTATTTTTGTTGTAGATGTCAATTTAACTATCTCTACATCGTGGGTATTAGATACTTGATGTGGATCTCATATTTTTCGAAATATGCAGGATCTAAAGAGAAGTAGAAGATTGGCTAAAGGAGAGGTAGATCTGCACGTTGGGAATGGAGCAAAGGTTGCTGCGTTGGCCACAGGCATGTGCGAGCTATCTCTGCCTTCAGGATTAATTTTAGAATTAAATAATTTCTATTTTGTGCCTGCTATGAGCAGAAACATTATTTCTATTTCTTGTTTGGACAAGGATGGTTTTATTATTTCAATAAAGAACAATTGTTGTTCCTTTTGTTTGAATAATATTCACTATTTTAGTGCGCAATTATTTAATGGACTATATGTCCTTGATCTAAGCAATTTTGTCTACAACATTAATACCAAGCGGATTAAAATAAATGATTTAAATCCAGCTTATTTATGGCACTGTCGTTTAGGCCACATAAATGAGAAACATGTATCTAGACTCCATAAAGATGGATTACTAGACTCATTTGATTTTGAATCATATGAGACATGTGAAGCTTGTTTATTGGGAAAAATGACAAAGTCCCCTTTCAATAAGAAAGGTGAGAGTACTAGTGAGCAATTGGCGCTCATACATACTGATGTGTGTGGGCCATTTGCCACGCCTGCCAGGGGTGGTTATGTCTACTTCATTACATTTACTGATGATTACAGTAGATATGGATTTGTGTACCTTATGAGGGCAAAATCCGAATCCTTTGAAGTGTTAAAAGAATTCAAGAATGAAGTAGAGAAGCAACTTGGCAAGAGTATCAAAGCTCTACGATCGGATCGTGGAGGAGAATACTTAAGCCAAGAGTTTGACGACTATCTTAGAGAGTGTAGGATCGTGTCCCAACTCACTCCACCCGGAACGCCACAGTGGAATGGCGTGTCTGAGAGGAGGAATCAAACCCTATTGGATATGGTTCGATCTATGATGTGTCAAACCGATCTTCCATTATCATTTTGGGGCTACGCTCTATTAAGTGCAGCTTGCACCATTAACCGTGTTCCATCTAAATCAGTCATGAAGACACCATATGAGATGTGGAGTGGGAGGCGTCCCACACTGTCGTTCATGAGGATTTGGGGCTGCGATGCTATGTAAAACGTTTACAATCAGACAAGCTAGGACCGAAATCGGATAAGTGTAAATTTGTGGGGTACCCTAAGGAAACTAAGGGATACTACTTCTACAATCCTACCGAGAACAAAGTGTTTGTTGCTCGGACCGGCGTGTTTCTAGAAAGAGAGTTTGTCTCTAAAGAAGCAAGTTGGAGGACTGTAGAACTTGAAGAAGTTCAAGAACCACAAATCACTGAACCGATTATGGAACATGAACAGGAACAACAAACGATTGTGGAGCAACCTGTTCAGGTAACACAAGAGCTTCGTAGATCTAGTAGAGTGCGCAAGGAACCCGAGAGGTATGGACTTCTCGTGACCAATTCCGGTGACACGATGCTCATAGATGATGAGCCTACTACCTATGAGGAGGCCATGAAAGGCCCAGACTCTCAGAAGTGGCTAGAAGCCATGAGATCCGAGATGGAATCCATGTATACCAACAAAGTATGGACTTTGGTGGAACCACCCGAAGGGGCGCGCCCCATATGGTGCAAATGGGTCTTCAAGAAGAAGATCGACATGGATGGTAATATGATTACCTATAAGGGTCGATTGGTGGCTAAAGGATTCAGACAGATTCATGGTATTGACTATGATGAAACCTTTTCACCAGTCGCTATGACCAAATCCATCGAATCCTACTTGCGATTGCAGCATACCATGACTGTGAGATTTGGAAGATGGATGTCAAAACAGCATTCCTTTATGGGAATCTTCTCGAGGATGTGTATATGATACAGACGGAGGGTTTTGAGGATCCAAAGCAGGCCAACAAAGTTTGTAAGCTGCAACGATCCATTTATGGATTGAAGAAAGCTTCTAGGAGTTGGAATCGACGTTTTGATAAAGTATTCAAAGAGTTTAGCTTCATCAGGAACGAAGATGAGTCTTGTGTCTACAAGAAGGTTAGTGGGAGCTCTGTAGCTTTTCTGGTCTTGTATGTAGATGACATACTACTCATTGGAAACGACGTTCCCATGCTACAATCTGTTAAAGATTGTCTAGGGAAGTGTTTCTCAATGAAGGACTTAGGGGAAGCAGCCTATATACTGGGTATAAAGATCTATAGAGATAGGTCTAAGAGGTTGCTAGGCCTAAGTCAAAGTACATATATTGACAAGGTGTTGAAACGGTTAAACATGCAAGATTCCAAGAAGGAATTCTTGCCCATGTCACATGGAATCACTCTTTCGAAGAGTGGTTGTCCTTCCAATGAGATTGAGAAGGTGCGCATGAGTAGAATACCCTATGCCTCGGCCATAGGATCTATCATGTACGCCATGTTATGTACTAGACCAGATGTGTCATATGCCTTGAGTATGACAAGAAGATACCAATCCAATTCGGGTGAGAGTCACTGGATTGCAGTCAAGAATATCCTAAAGTACTTGAGAAGAACTAAGGATGCTTTCTTGATATTTGGCGGTGAGGAAGAGTTGCGTGTAAAGGGTTACACTGATGCAAGCTTCCAAACCGACAGAGATGAATTTAGATCACAGTCGGGATATGTGTTTTGCCTGAATGAAGCAGCGGTAAGCTGGAAGAGTTCCAAGCAAGATACGGTAGCTGATTCTACAACAGAGGCTGAGTACATTGCTGCAAATGGCGCAGCAAAGGAAGCTGTTTGGATCAGAAAGTTTGTTTCTGAACTTGTTGTGGTTCCTAGCATTGCGGATCCAGTCGAGTTGTACTGTGACAACACTGGGGCAATCGCGCAATCGAAGGAACCCAGGTCGCACCAGAAGTCCAAGCACGTGCTCAGGAAGTTTCATCTGATTCGAGATATTATCGATAGAGGAGACGTTCGGATATGCAAGATTCCTACAGATGATAATCTGTCAGACCCGCTTACAAAGCCGCTCACGCAGTGGAAGCATGAAGGGCACACTAGGAGTATGGGCATACGAGATGCGCCAGATTGGCTCTAGTGCAAGTGGGAGACTGTTGGAATAGATGCCCTAGAGGCAATCTAGTTTAGTATGAATTTATTTATGGCTAGAAATTCATTTATTATTTATTGGATATTTAATATAATGAAGTCCTTAGATTTAAAATTGTGTTGTTTATCTTATATATCCCTAGTCCATTATAATGATTAATGGGACAATCATCAATAGACTAGTATGGGGTTAGATTGATATGGAGATATCATGATCCAACACATAGGTGTGCATTAAGGGTAATGTCGCAATGGATTGACCCATCTCCGAGAAGGCTACATACACGTTATGTTGAGTCACAAGCGCTTCTCGCGGTGCAATGGTATTGTCATCCTTAGACTTGAAGTCACTAGATATTCAAGTTTTGGATTATTGTGATTTTGGTAGCGTTAAACGCTACACCGTAACTGGGTAGTTATAAAGGCGTGTACTAGATACAATAAGAAGCAAGCTTAGAGACCGTATTAAACGTATATAGATATTGTCCCTCCCACATAACGGGAGCAAATATCCTAGTCCACTCGAGGGATAGTGCTTGTAGAATGTCTGGCCAGACTCAAATAAATCAATATGGGATATTGATGTTATTTGCACGAATAAGGCTATTCCCATTGATCGAGAAACTATGGATTGTATATACGAGTATGACTTGTATGTCTCGTGTTCAATCCGGATATAGAGACGAAGGGATGAGACAATTACTTGTACAAAGGTTGTCAAGATGACTATTCTATTAGTTGGCTAGAATGGATGTTTTGCTAGAAACCGCTCCATATTAGCAAATAGTTGCTACCAACTAGATAGAACCTAAGGGGTCACACGCTTTATAGAGTTGAACTAGATTTTGGAATTAATTAACTAGATTAATGAATTAGAAGGATCACTTTGCAAAACCTTGCAAACTTAGTAGGGACAAATTTGAAAGGAAGGGACTAAATTGAATTCTAGTAGGACTAGAATAAGTCCTTTAGGTAGTTGGCAAGGAGTTGTTGGACTATATAAAGGACTTTCCTTCCTTCCTTCCCACAACTTATGCTCATAATTGAACATAACAAGAGTGGGAGAGAACAAAAAGGAGAGAAAAGAGCAAGCAAGCTAGGAGCTCGCCGCCCATAGCCCGCCGCCCGTCCCCGTCGGCCACAAGGAGGCCGAAACCTCCTTTTTGGTCTCGTTTTGCGTGATTCTTCATCCTCTTCCTCTTTCCGGGCTAGCACCAAGGAGTGGGAGATCTAGGAATCAACTCTAGGCGTGGATCAACCATAGAGAACGTGACACAATTCGCGTTTGAAGTCATCAATGGAGAACCCTAAGGTGTGTTATTGATTTCTTCTTTATTATCGTTATGTCTCTTGACTTGTGATCCTTGGAGTGTTTTGCATGGTTAACTTTGTTTCCGTTGCGCATCCATGAATCAAAACCCTACACCGTGCACTTGCGGTAACACGTACGAATTCGTGTCAAGTTTTTGGCGCCGTTGCCGGGGACAGCGGTAGATTATTTAGTTAGGAGTTAGTTTAGATTACTTTTATTTTCTTTTAGTTTGTTTATTTTGTTTCCATCTCTGTGCTTTACGGGTTTCTTGTGAGTTTGTTTTTTGCAGGAACGCAGGAAGCAGGAGACGTAATGAGCATGTGGAGCGATGAGGATTATGTGGGGATCTCTGATTACCCCTACTACTTTGCTAAATGTAGAGTTTGGCACAATGATGACACATGCTCAATGATTTGGTGCTACAAATGCAAGAAGGATCACAAGTATGAAGACGCATGCATATTCGATCCACCACAGCTTCATCAGCGTCAAGAGGACTCATCAGCAAGCATGGTAGATTTGCATAATATTATGGGGGAGATTCAAGCGCGCATCAAAAGGATGTCCCTTATTACAGATGAGCCACATGAGGAGCCTCTGCCACATGCCATTGAGACCTTAATTGAATCTCCATTGACACCATCACAAGATGGTTTGGATGAGCCTCATTGGCTACCAGCTCTCCTAGAGATGCAAAGGACACTGATGGCTAGGATGGAGAAAGAACGAGAATCTGAATCGCAAGCTGTAGTTTTGGAAGAAGAGGTACATGAGCCGAGCGAAGAATGTAATGTCATTGAACCAGTTGTGGAATTTTCCGTTTATGAGGACTCAGACTCTGATTCAGACTAGGGTGGACTTGTGTGTCCAAAAATAGAGGAGGCGAAGCTCGCTGCAAGGGAACATCTAATCATCTCACAGTCTTGGCATGATCGGGATGACACCGATATTGGGATTTTGTGGTGTGCTGATGATGAAGCTGGCGAAGAAATAGTGCCCATTACAATTGAGTTAAAAGCCCCTACTCAGATTTGTAAAGACTTTTCCATATCTCATAAAAATCAAGTCCGCAATGAGTTGAAAAGACTTGTGTATGGAGAATCTTTTGGGGAAGAACGCGATGGGCAACTTCCAATTTCTTGTTCTATTGGCAATCCTATTGACAATCTATATGCCATAGTCAGGGAGTTGGAAATCATCAAGTGTGGGGGAATAGATGAGATGCATGTTTTTAATGAGGAGCATCAAGCACCGAAGGAGTACTACTGGGATGATTTCATGGCCAAAGACTCATTTGAGCCCAGTAGCACTCTGTGGAAGTTGATCAAGAGGATCAATTGCAAAATGAAATGGGTTGGCTTCCGCAATGGTCCGCCATCGTTAGAGCACAGGGGTGCTCGTGAGAAAAGTCTTATTGGTAAAATATGGTGGAAGAAGAAGAAGTGGAGAGTTAAGCATTCTTCACTATCCTCGACGGTTGAGGTAACTGGGTCGGGCGGTTGACCTTAAATTACAAGCGCTTCTTGGGAGGCAACCCAATGTAAAGTAGGATATTTGTTATTTTATTTTTTTATTTGGTTATCCATACTTGATTTTGAGAGGTGAGAGAGAGTGGTTTAATATTTTCAATGTGTGTACAGGACACAGGTACCGAAGAACCCTCCGGGTTCCCTTTCTTGATGCATATGCGCAATGTTGCACGCAAAACGAGAAACAACGAGCTAACCAGGGGCATTGAGCTTGATAAAGAAGCTACTCGAGTTCTATGATTAGCCAATTATTCATGAGGAGCATGGTAGTGAGTTGGATTATCGGGGTTGCACGCATCGGAATCCGGAGTGAAAATAGAGTTCAAGAGCTTTGGAGGCGAGATTCTTTGCACAAGAGAGATAAATTGAGAAGAAATGGAAAGATTCTTTTTTTGAGAATTTTCTAGTCAGAAATGGATTCCTCGTCGAGTATGGAGTCCATCGGTTCAAGAATTGCGCGAAATGGATGTCGGATGAAGAAGATATAGCAAAAACAAGTTGGAGAGTTCCAGGCATTTCAGGCACCATTTCGGGCCGGAATGGAGGCCGAAATGCCCCTATTTCGGCCCGAAATGAAAAGGGCATTCTGCTTCAAAATTTCCCACTGATTTCGGCCTCTATTTCGGGCCGAAATGGGGGCCGAAATGGCCCGGGCTTGTCACTTTTTGGGGTTTTTTTTTATTTTTACTCTTTGGGGGTGTTTTTGACATTTTTGAGGATAGTAAAGGCTAAAAAAACGACCAAAAAGCCTCCTAACACCCCAATTTGGATCAAACACCTCCCAACTTCATATTCTTCCTCTCCAAACCCTCAAGAACACCAACACACCCCCAAACCCAAAACGCATCCAAATTGCAAAGTTTTTGAGATAGTAAGTGGATTAACTCTTGAGCTTTTGAGATAGTGAGCGGATTGAGTGTGGGGGAATTCAAAGAGAGAGATCTCCAAGAACTTAAATCTTACAATTCGTTGCTTTGGAGGGGGATTCGGCCAAATCTCAAAGAGGAACTTAAGACGGGGACACCGAGGAGCTAAAGGAGGTAAACATGCCTTCACTAGCTCGTGAAAATTTGGTACAATTTTCTCTCTCTCGGATTTAATTCTTGCTTAGGCACTCTTAGGGATTAATTTCTTGAAAAATTTTACTTGCTCATACTTGGATTATTAGATACTTGTTTAGCTCACTCTGACTAGACCTCACTTGCACTCACTCCGACTAGACCCACCGGCCATACGCTTGAGCAGCCGAGTCCTCTTGATTTGACTCTATTTTTTTTTAGGACAACGAAGCGCTTAAGTGTGGGGGATTTTGTAGCTATCCCCTAGTTATCCATTGCATAGCCTTGTTACATGTAGTTTAGAAAGTCGTGTTTGCATGTAGATGTCGAGTCGGTTAGTTTTGCATGTGCACGTTTAAATATTTGCATTGTATATATTGTTGCACTTTTAAATATTGAGTCCACCTACCCTGTGCTGTTGGTTAATCGAGTTGGCCAGTTACATATAGTTTTTAAAAATACAAAAAAAAAATATTAAAAAAGAAGAAAAACCCTAAAAATTGAAATTTTTTGAGAAGGGCAATTGAAGAGAGTAAGCGTGGAGAGGGCTCAATGATAGTATTCCCTAGGTAGTATGAAAATCTGAGGTGAGGTAGACACGCGAGAATCTGGAGTAGGAAGGATATAGGGCCAATGCACTTGAGAGCTGTGAGTAGCTGTCTCTTAAACTAGTTATCCTACTAGCGCTACACCACCTTCACTTAGGTAGTCGTCAACCCTCCTCGTAGTGGCAACGGAACAGCTGTGCGAGTGATTTTTATGGGTACCTCACGTCCCATCTCCATCACCTAGGTCCACTAGTTACCCCAATTTTATCCATTTACCCCTTTTATTCACAACCTCTAGCCTATGAAGCTATTCCTTGTGACTTTCATCACTAGTTAGAATGGTCCCTTCCTATGCGTCATGATAGAGGGAGTTGAGTTAGGGAAGTTCGTTGAGGGTGAGCTAATATTATACATACATCTTACGTGGATCTTCTTACATGTCATCTTTTGAGGGGATGTGAGGGTGAGTTAGAGACGGCAGCACACTTCGGTGTGGCGATGATTCGTGTCCATACAACACGATCACAGGTGGAGTGCCGTAGTGCGTGATACTTTTTCCGCACGTCATGGGGTAGGGGTTGGTTGATATTATAGGAGGACGTGTTTGCACTTCATTCATATTTTCTGCATCTTAGGTGATGAGGAGGATTGGTTGGAATTAGCACGTTTACACATTGACTACCGGGTTCGAGATATGCTTTACATCGAGTGTGGGGGTGTCGACATATATTGGATTTCATCATTTGATTTGACACATTCCACCCTCACGTTATCTATATAGATTTGATATCCTTGGATATTGTATCATCATTGGTGGCTCCATGTGCTTATTGGTATGAGAATGAAATTGAAAAAAACAAAAAAAAAGAAAGAAAAAAAACACAGAAAGTTGAAATTGAAATGGAATAGGGAACAGGAAATTAAACTTCAGGAAGACCAAGGAGATTAGCTACTGTTCTAGATCACTTCTTCGCATTTGTGCCCGCGAGAACGGCGTTGCACCAGGATTGAGGGAATGAGGGCTAGAGTAGTTAGTTCGGTGGGGTTACTTGGATTTTGGTGAGGGAGTGTGAGAATCGGGTTTTTGTGAGTGTATCATGACGTCTAGGACTGCGCTTCTAAATATCCTATACTACCCGTCCTAAAGCCGTCAACAATTGAAACCCGTGGATAAATAGCTCGGATGGTAAGATCTAGGGAAACGTTTAATGAGTGTGCGGACGCAACTTATTTTGTGTTCGTGCCCGTTCTGTCTGACGAAACTGGCCGCAAGTTCTACCGATCACCAAAGTTATATAATCTTCTAGGCGATGTGAGAGCCTTATGACATGCCGGTTTGTTCTTCCAGATTGCCCAATCTCTACTAAAAAGGAAAAAAAAATATGTTCTTTAATTCCTTTCATTGTACATACTTGAGTTGCATTATACATATCATGTAGTTTGCATAGTCATGTCTTTGTGTATTGAGTCGCGAGTTGTGTTGGCTAGCGGAAAGTGAAGTATTCAAAGTGGTGGGGTATGCATTGGTTTGGTTGTTGGTATGTATGCAATGTCTCAAGTGTGGGCGTTTGTGCTTCATTGTTGCTCGAGACGAGCAAGAGAGTAAGTGTGGGGGAGTTTGATAGCACCTTTTAGGGGCTATAATTCTTTAGCATTTACCACATGATACTATGTATTTGGAGAGTGTTTTGAGGCCAATGTTAGAGATTATAGTTCGTTTTATCAGTTGTTGCTACCATGTGCTATATTGTTAGTCCGGGCGTTTTTCATGCATATTTTATTGTTATTTGTCAAAAATAATCGCTTGGTATGTTTGTTAATGTTTTTTTTGGCAGGGACGGATACTAATCGGTTGATAGGAGGGATGGAACAAACTTCGGAAACAATGGGAGCTCAAGTGGAGTCAAGATAAGCCAAATTGGAGGAGCTTGGATGACCAGTCTGCACTATTTTGTTCATAACCACAGTTCTAGAACTCATTTGGGGGTGAGACCAGTTTCACATGAAAGTAGACTCAGAGAGATTTCCATCGATAGATCACGGAGCTAAATACGAGTTCGGACGAAGAAGATATCGCGTTTTGAAGTCAGGAGAAGATTTCAGGGTGATTTTATGCAATTACTGAAGACTTCTGCGGGTTATGATTGAAGAACGTCCTAGGGACCCAAAAACAGACCATTCACGCCTATTGAGAGCCACGATAAAGGAGGAGAGCAAGGAGACTCCATTGGGAGCAACCTCAAGCAAGGAGAAGAGCCCGGATCGCGCCAATCTTCATGATTTCTAGCGTTTGATCTCTTCATCCCTCTTTTGGCCACTTGTATGGAGAAACTCTATTGCTTTGCTAAGATTATTAGTAACTATACGTTTTGTTAGGATTCTCTAGAAAGCCTAGGGTTTATGTAGACAATATGTTTTCCGGATTTGAGGCTTTGTTTCATGCTTTGGATTAAGATTCATTGAATCAATGTTTAGTTTCTTGATCTTGTTATTGAATCTAGTCTATTGACACGGCTAGATTATGATTTGATAATCATGAGACTTAGGATTTATTTGTGCATCAAATTCTTGCTTAATGTTAATTTCATTCTAGTAGTTGTTCATATACTGTGCTTAATCCTTAGCAAGAACGGAGTGATCAACCAGACTTGTTAATTAGCTAGCGAGTGCGTGAGAGCGACTTAGACCTAGCTGTGATGAGATATGAGCAACAATCCTTAATCACGGAGACTGAGAAGAGAAGTGTGTAGGATTTTCCTTAGGGGGTAGATTCGGTAGGAGATAGTGAGGTGTTCGTGTGGTGGTAGTCTGAGAGGACATCATTCCGTGCACTGTCGTTAGCCTACTAGAACGGACTGGTAGATGTAGGTGGACCAACAGGACACCAAGTAAACCGTAACGTAGAACGACATGAGACCGAGAGGAGATTGTCATTACTGTTACCCGGCTTAGATAGAATAGGATTAAATGGTTACTTTGCTAATCCGAAAATCGTCTACATCCCTAGGTGATCTAAAGATTGCCTAGTTACTCCATATTTGTGTAATAAAATAAAAAAATACAAAAAGATTAGTTTAGTTGTTATTTAGTTTCAGTCACTTGTTTGTGGGTGACGCCTTTGTTAATCAAAAATTCTTCCTCCTGTTACAGTACTCTAAGTTAATAACTAATTAAATAATCTCAAGCTTGTCCTCGTGGGATCGATAACTCGGGGTTGAAATACTACCCTATATTACTTGAACCGTGCACTTGCGGTAACACGTAAGAATTCAATAGGTCTAGTAGTACTTACAACTTTCAATAGGAAGCTCAGCAACCAGCAGACTATTGCTCCTTCCATAGAGCAACCCATTGTAGCAGTCCTTGGTGATTGAATTGGACCACAGAGGTGGCGCGACGGCGTCGAAGCCAAATTGGGGGCTCACTCTAATCGGATCATAGTGAACCGCGATGAGTTCATAGCTTGAAGTTTTTAGGCTAGTCACATGCTCAGGAAGAGCAGGAAAATACCCTCTCCTGCACCAATTGACAAATCTCCCGTAACGCCTCGCCCCTTTAGTAATGTACTGAGGTCTATACTTGGTGTCCACCTCTGGATAGCATAAGCTTCATTGACTTTTGTCGCGTGGAAAAGATCAAAATTTATGTCCCTATTACTCCATAGATTCCAATGAATCAAGAAGTCCAGAACTTGGTCTCATAAGCGCTTGAAACCTTTCTTGCTCCGCTAATCACAACCTCAAATAAGAAAAGAGTTTCTGATGAACCTGCGTCGGACGCGGCTGATACCTCAACAATTCAGCAATAAAAACATCCCAGTAACAACTCTCCAACTGCGAAGAAAATCCAAGCTCCTCCTCCAACTGTGAAGAATGCGGCGGCGAAGAAGACGGCAAATGTGCGACGAAGTACTGTCAAAAATTTGGTGGAGGTCGATTCAGACACCGCAGACGCCACGTTTGTTTCAAGAGGAGGTATTCACACATATTCCTGTTAGAATTATGATCAATTATATCATCTCAAAGGTACTCAATCCTCGCCTTTGTCACATGTAGCAATAGCCCAGTTGAAGGGTCGAAAGGTTTGATTGAAGAGGAGGCAATCGCGGAGTCGAAGGCCATGGCTGAAGAAAGGGCTAGAAAAGAGAAAGAAGAAGAAGATCGCCAAATTCCGGAAGCTCTGTAGAAAAGCCTTAAAGATCAAGAGCAACGTTCGCACTCAACTGCTAATCAGATTCAGCAAGCACAGAAGAACTACCATGATCTTGTTGGTGATGAGGATGAAGAAGGTACTATTTTTAAATTCAATGTCTCATGTATATCTAGTTGATGGCTTGAAATTTAACTTGCTTAGTGTATCTCAAATTTGTGACAATGGCAATAAGGTTATCTTTGATAAAGAGAAGTGTGAGGTGCAGAATGAGAAATCAGGCAATTGCATTATCACAGCCTCTAGATCAAACAATGTTTATACTTTTCAAACTAACAAAGTTACAGGTAAAAGCTTGAAGTGTTTCAAGGCCTTGAAAGAGGATTCAAAGCTTTGACACAGAAAAGCATGGTCACATTAGCTTGCATACCTTGAACAAGTTGATCACCAATGATTAGGTAAGAGGATTGCCATCTATAAAGTTCAAAGATGATGAAGTATGAAAAGCTTTTGCTCAGGGTAAGCAGACCAGAAGCTCATGCAAGCCAAAGAAAGTTGTAAGTACTACTAGACCTATTCAATTACTTCATATGGATCTATGTGGTCCTACGAGGACTCAAATTCCAAAAGGTAAGAGGTATATGCTATTCATTGTGGATGACTATTCCAAATTAACTTGGGTTGTGTTTCTTCAAGATAAATCTGAAGTTTGCAGAGAACTTCAAACCTTTAAAAACCTTCCTATTGCTACAATCAGAAGTGATCATGGTAGAGATTTTGATCAATTAGAATTTTATTTGTTTTGTGTTAAGCATGGTATCTCTCACAATTTCTCTGCTCCTAGAACTCCTCAATAAAATGGAGTTATTGAAAGAAAGAACAGGACTCTTGAAGATATGTCAAGAACAATGCTTTTAGAAAACAAGCTGACAAAACACTATAGCGCGAAGCTGTGAATACAGAAAATTACATTTTGAACAGGTGCTTGATCAGACCTATCTTGAAGAAGACCCCCTATGAACTTTTCAAAGGGAGAAAGCCAAACATTTCATACTTCAAACCCTTTGGTTGCACATGTTTTGTCCACAACAATGGAAAGGAAAACTTGGGTAAGTTTGATGCAAGGAAGTGATGAAGGTATCTTTACTATACCTTACTGCTAGTAGACCATATATCATGTTCAGTGTATGTATGTGTGCAAGATTTCAGGCTGATCCAAAGGAATCACACTTGAGTTTTCTGAACAGAATATTCAGATATCTCAATGGTACCAAAGACTTAGGGCTTTGGTATCCAAGACATTCTAATTTTTCTTTACATGGATTTTCAAATGCTGACTTTGCAGGTTACAAAGTTGATAGGAAAAGCACTTCAGGAACTGTCCAATTCATTGGATCCTCCTTGATCAATTGGCACTCCAAGAAACAAAACTCAGTTGCTTTATCAATAGCTGAAGCTGAATATATAGCTGCTGGAGCATGTTGCTCACAAGTCTTATGGATTGCTCAGCAATTGAGAGATCTTGGATTGGACTTCAGAAGTATACTATCAAATGTGACAACACTAGTGAAATATCAATTACAAAGAATCCAGTTCAGCATTCAAGAACCAAGCATATTGATGTCAGACACCATTTCATTAGAGATCATGCAGAGAAAGGTGATATTTTTCTTGAATTTTTTCTACTAACATGCAACTTGCAGATATCTTCACTAAACCATTGCAAGATGAAAGATTTTCAGCGCTAAGGCTGGAATTAGGCATGCTAAATAAAGATGCATTGGTTTAGGGGAAGCATCAGGTAAGGAAGGTAAGTTATTATGTGTTGGTAATTTCTTCCCTGCATGGAGGCCACGTGTCTTGCGAATCATCGCGACGTGACTGGTCGCGCTCCCCTATAAATATAACTTGTCGTTATAATTATTCTCATTCCGAAAGTACTAGAGAGACATAGTGAGATTCGCGGAGGGTATTCTCAATATATTATTCATAGGTTCCGGAGGTTCTTATTATTTTATTAGCATCTTTGTCGGACCGAGGTAGGGAATCTCAACGTTACAGCCCTTCCGTATTTTGTTTCTTGATTATATGCTAGTCGTTATTCTGCTTAAATATATATTCCATGAAATTAGCGAATTACTATTATTGTATTGATGTTATGACTGATTTTTGTGAAATTATAAATTGATATATGATTCATGTTGAGATGCTGTTGTTATTTGAGTATTTAAATAATGCAGAGATGCTGCTGAAATTGTTATTCGAATATATTGTTGATATTCGTGACTATGCTAGATGCATGCTATCAACTGTGTTAATTGTTGATATGTTGTTAGCATGATGATATTGTCGATAGTACTGTTCATGCATGATCTGCATGTGAAATTAATAATGAAAGTGGAAAGAGAAATGGACGGGGTTAGGTAGAAGGGATTGCACATCCCTTGGGTAAAAGACTCTGAACCCACCCGAGGCCTGGTGTAGAAAGCACTGCCAGCTTGATGGCAGGTGGGTACTCCGCTCCCAGCTGAGAGAGCGTATGCGGAGGTAGGCAGTCTCACTCCTAGCTGCAAGCGCGTATGTGAGAACCCCAGGTTCCATGAAGATGATACAGTGAGGAAAGAATTGCATATGCATGCTTTGAAGGATATTAATGTGAAAGCATGATTATGTTATATGTGTACCATGAAACAATACGTGTTTGGATTGTTGCTTTGATATTCTCTATTGATCTTGCAGTAAGCTCACCCCTTATATTTTCCAGTTTCAAGTGGTGGTGACGATTCTTTTCTCTGAGCTTTCTTAGAATTTTATTGTACTAGCTTGTGTATAGCTTTTGAGATGAGTCTCAACTCCTTTTGTATGTGATATAGTTGGGTTGGGAATCGGTTGTGGGTCTGACTACTCTGTAATATATTTCAGTTTGTGAAATAAAAGTTTGAGTTATCCAGTTCAACTCTAGTTCAGATTAGTTCCTTTAATAATAATTTCAAAAACAAATCACCCTGTATTTCGGGCGTGACAAGACTTATACCAGAGAATCCCGCGGAGCGACTCGAAGTCAGCCGTTGAGAATTGCTTGACAAACCAAAAAATGATGTACCAACCATTAGAGCCCATGGTTTGAGAACTGCTCGAGGCAACAAATGTCGAGATACTCTCAGCCAACGGGAAACTAGCGTCTTGGGTGCCCGAAATCAACGGAGTATTAATTTCCGAAGACATATGAGGAATAAGAAACGAGAAATGATTTTCTCGTAAAGTAGAACAATAAATTAAGGATTGCAACTCAATGTTTGAGCCTAGCTCTAAAGTTGCGCAATGGCAATCCAAAAACTGTCTAGACAAGACGTGAAGAAAATACTTAAGTAAAGGCTGGAAAAAAATACATTTGCTGGACACAGTGGATAAACAAATCTCCCACTGTTCAATATGAACTAGTAATTACTAAAAGGCTAAAGAAAAGGAATGAGCAGATTGAAAGTGCCCATTAGTTAGAAAAGATACAGGTTAATACATAAAGCACTAAACTGATCAATTACAAGACTATTAGCAAGAAGACATTTAAAACAACAACAAATAAGTGGCATGCTACCTATACATGGAATAAAATTGCATCAGAGAACAATATAGATTTTGCTTTTGAACTAAAGGGTTAAAGGATAACAAAATAGGGAGTGCTTCTGTGACTAGTAACCAGTACAGAACACAAAATGCACATAGTACACTTTGTAAACAATTGACTGAATTTCATGGACCAAGCAGTATAAAAACCTTAGACACTGGACCAAATTAAACTGAATTGAAAGAAAAGAAACCAGTAAACTGCCTGAGTAGAAGAATACAAACCATGACAATACATAACCTTATAACCAGTCAGAGCATTACATCGCAATTTCAGAACACGCTATCTTAAGGAATACATTCAATAAACAAGTAAACCAAATTCAGAGAAGTCTGGGACAGAGTGAAGAACAGGAAAATTAAGAAAAAATTTACCCACGGATTAACCAACACTCTACTGACTGAACATGTAGACTAAGAACAAAAACAAAGAAATGTTTGTAAAATACCACATTGAAATCTGAGATCAAATAGCAAATACAAACTTCCCTTCCTGGAGTTACAACATTACTGATACTGAAACCTAGTAGGTGAGAACAAAGTTAACTCCAAAACTTCCAAAATAAACAGCTCACGTACAAAAATTCTGAAAGAGTTTGATGAAGTTCTCATCTCAGATACACATTTAGGTTAGGTAGAACCCAAACAACTCAAACAGACTACTACTAGTAAGTTGAAATGACGTCAGAAAGAATCCTCTATTCAGGTTCACAGCTTCAACAGAAACTCAGGAGAGCACAAGCAAACAAAAATTGTTGATTCAAAGACCCTTGAATGTGTTTTGGATGGTAATTGTTTTGAGTGATGAAATACAAAGAAAAAGACATAAGCAGCAAAGCATTTCAGATACTCCAAGGCCTTGAGATACTGACAGAGCTTCAAAGTCTTGAGAGGTTTTTTATCTTGCTATATGTTTTAACAGTTCTGTGTTGCAGATTGGATATCTGATTATACAGATCAGGGATTTACTGCATATACTTATAGTTTACACTATTTACATATCTAACATAATTGCAGATGATCAGAACAGGAAGAATCAAATTTTTCTGGGTTTAACTTTGAATATCTGTGAAGCAGGTTCAGAGCTCCAAGGCCTTGAGATGTGCCTTGAGTTGTAGACAGTTTTTACAGAACTAAGTTGATTCTTTTTTGCAGGTTGTGATTCTTATTATTGTTATTATTCATTGAATTCTAAGAGTCTTAAACTTGTTTTTCATGGTTTATATGTATTAAAAGTTAAACAGGTTACTGTTCTAATCTTTTAACCAGTTTTATCAGAAACTGGAAAACCAAACAGTCATAGCACTGTTATCTTTCTGGATTTTGTTGTTGCTGTGTTTTAATGTTGTTGCAGGTTTGTTAAACGTGCAAGACCTATCTCAACAAACTCCAACGGATATCCGCTTAGAGATGTTTGAATTTCAGTTGAAAACAGAAGGAGGATTTGTAGGAACTGAGATCCTAAAATCTCTCAATCAGTTGCAACTGTGGATAAAAGAGACTGTTTGAATTTTGAAGGGAGAGAGGCTTGTAGAATACTCAGAAAGGTGTGAAAATTTTTTGGGAGATCATTCATTCAAACACACAAGGATTCAAGCTTCAATCCAGATTCCAGAAGATCAAGTCAATCCAGTTTACAGAAGAACACATCCAGGCTTCAATAGCTTATTTCTTCTACTGTGTTCTACACTTGTTATGTAATCTGTGTATCTTTTAATTATCTTAAACCTCACTTAACCTAGTGTTTAGTTGTTCAAGTGAATAACAAGAGGTTCTTGTTAGCACAACAGTTAGTAGCTGGAACTAGATAGGTTTGGAACCACAAGCTGTATAGGTGTAAGGGAAATCACTTAGGCTTGAAGATCTAGGGTTGTTTCTGTGTGAGTAATAATAAGTGTTTGCCCAATCCTGGTGGGATTAGATCCCTCAGGCAGAGATTAGGTCCATTGGGACTTAACTCCTTAAATTGCTTTGTGTTATTTACTTTACAGTTTGGTTATCATCTGCAGCATACAACTCAAATCAAACTAGAGTTCTTAAGCTGTTTAGAATTGATAATAGTTCAAGGCCTTGAAGCTTTCTATTTTGCCTTTGAAAGTTTCAGACAGTTTTCTAAAATCTTAAGGCCTTGAGATTTGAGTTTCACACAAAGCTAATCTGTTCATTTTTGAGTTTTGCAAAAAAAGTTTCCATACTATATTCAACCACCCCTTCTAGAGTATTCAGGTCCTGTATTTAGTCTACATTACACACTTTCAATTGGTATCAGAGCCTGTGTCACTGTTTTAGATCTAACAATCTGGTGACTATGAGTAATGTAGGAGATGGTGGATTCTCACATGGATGTCAGCCAACAGACCTCCATTGTTCTGAGGTGATAACTTCATGCACTGGAAGGCATTGATGAAGATGTTAATCATAGATCAAGACATGAAAATATGGTCAATAGTTCAGAATGGTCCTCATGAGTACTATACTCCAATTGATGGAGTCAGATGTATCAAGTCTGAGGAAAATCTTTCAGTTACTGAACTGGAAAAGGTATCAAAAAATTACAAGGCTATGAATCTGTTATATTGTGCTCTTAATGCAGATGATTTCAACAGAGTGTCAAATTGCAAGAGTGCCAAAGAAGTATGGGATAAACTCGTGGTGACATATGAAGGAACTAGCCAGGTTAAGCAGACCAAAATCAACATACTTATGAGGCAATATGAGTTGTTCAAGATGAATTCAGATGAGACCATCAAGGAGATGTTCAAAATATTCACTAATGTGGTGAACAATCTGGAGTCACTGGGAAAGAAGTTCTCAAATGAGGAGAAGGTCGGAAAGATTCTGAGAAGCTTGCCAAAATCCAAGTGGGAGCCAAAGACAACGACCATTGAGGAAACTCAGGATTTAAGTCTTCTTCAGCTAGATGATCTACAAGGAAAGCTTCTCACTCGTGAAATGTCTATAAACGATGTGGAAGGTGATTTGAGTGAAAACATCAGGAACTTAGCACTTAAGGCAAAAGACAGTGAAAAGTCTCAAAGCCTTGAGACTGAAGATGAGCCTGATGATGAAAAGGCTTTAGCATTGATCTCCAAGGCCTTGGCCAGGATTCTCAAGAAGAAAAGAAACTCTGGTAATAGGGATTACAACAGAGAGAGATCAAGACCTTCAGGCAGCAAGGACTACAAAGGTAAACCTTCATCACAGTCACATAAAACTAAAGTAATGAATTGTTTTGAGTGTCGTGATGCAGATCATTTAGTAAGGGACTGTCCACAAAAGAAGAAGAACAAGAACATTCAGAAGAAAGACAGTGACAACAGAAGGAAGAAAGCCATGATGGCTTCCTGGAGTGATTTTGATTCATCAAGTGACTCAGACACAGAAGAAGATCAAGCAAACTTATGCTTCATGGCAAAGCATGATGAGGAAAAATCATCAGACAGACATATTGAAGATATGGTAAAAAATCTACTTGCTATTCCTTCTGATGTACTTCCTGAAATTCTCAAAAGTATTTAAATGAGGAAAGTTATAAAAATGAGATTTTTGCTTTAAAGATTAAGATTCATGAGCAAGTGAAAGAAAACTTGGACCTAGTTTTTTCAAACAAAACTGTTGAAGTTTCAAAGAAAAAGCTTGAAAAGGACTTCAATCCCTTGGATAGCAGGTTCAAAGCCTTGAAGGCACAGATAAAAGAGGTTGTTGATCAAAACACTCTTTTGACTGAAAGATATGTTGATCTAAAGACTCATTCTGAGAATTAAGAACAACATATCTGTTCTTTGACTGAGAAACTTCAAGAGTCCAAGAAGGTCCTAGCTAGTTTTACAGGCTCAGAACATAATCTGAATCTCATTCTTGGAGGAAGTCTGAAATAAATGCATAAAAGTGGGATTGGCTATAATCCAAATTTTCCAAAGAAAGGCAAAACTACTTTTGTCAAATCTGGCAGCAGACAATCTCCAAAATGTCATTACTGTGGAAAAATTGGTCATGTCAGATTAACTTGTCCCTTCAAAATATCTGAACCTCACATTATGAGGAATACTTATCCTTATCAGCTTAAGGGACATGTTAGGAAGATTTGGGTTCCAAAAGGAATTAGGCCACCAAACATGGCTGATTCTGAGTATGACTCAAAGTTCTGCACTTGGTCTAACAGCCTTTTGAGGAAATGATTTGTTTTTGCAGGATGTCACCAAGGCCTTGAAATATCAGAAATGAATATTAGACAGTGGATGTTTCAGACATATGAGTGGAAAGAAGTCTCTCTTTACTGAACTTACAGAAAAATCTGGAGGAACAATCACACTTGGTGACAAAGCAAAATGCAATATCATTGGTACAGGTAGTATTGGTAATGGTTCTACTAACTCTATATCTGATGTTTATCTGGTAGATGGACTTAAGTGTAATCTGCTTAGTATCTCTCAGTTATGTGATAAAGGTTATAAGGCTATATTTGACAAGGATAAATGTGTTGTGCAAGATGAGAAATCTGGTGATTGCATACTCACTGCTCCTAGATCATATAATCTATATGCTATGAGTACTAACAGTGTTGCAGGTGACAAGCTAAAATGACTCAAGGCCTTGAAAGAAGATTCAAAGCTTTGGCACAGAAAGCTTGGACATATTAGTACACATACCTTGAATAAACTCATCTCAAAGGACTTGGTAAGAGGTTTACCATCACAGAATTTTTTAGATGATGAGGTTTACAAGGCATGTGTACAAGGTAAGCAAACCAGAAGCTCATTCAAGCCAAAGAACTTTGTAAGTACTTCTAGACCATTAGAACTGCTGCATATGGACTTGTGTGGTCCTATGAGAGTTCAGACTCCAAAAGGTAAGAGGTATATGCTTGTTATAATAGATGATTATTCTAGATTTACTTGGGTGATGTTTATTAGAGACAAAACTGAAGCTCTATTTGAATTTTCTAGATCGTGCAAAGAGCTTCAAACTTTGAAAAATTTACCTGTTGCATGTATTAGAAGTGATCATGGTAGGGAGTTTGAAAAACTTGAATTTGATTTGTTTTGTGCAAAGCATGGCATTTCACACAACTTTTCTGCACCTAGAACCCCACAACAAAATGGAGTAGTTGAAAGGAAAAATAGGACACTTGAGGATATTTTTAGAACAATGCTTCTTGAAAGTAATTTGCCAAAGTTCTTATGGGCAGAAGCTGTTAACACTGCTAATTATGTGCTGAATAGATGCTTGATTAGACGCTTGATTAGACCTATTTTGAAAAAGACCCCTTATGAACTGTTTAAAGGTAGAAAGCCTACTTTTTCTTATTTTAAACATTTTGGTTGTATCTGTTTTGTGCATAATAATGGTAGAGACAATCTTGGTAAGTTTGATGCTAGAAGTGATGAAGGTGTATTTCTTGGATATTCTCAAACTAGCAAAGCTTATAGAGTTATAATAGAAAAACCAAGATTGTGGAAGAGAGTATTCATGTAATCTTTGATGAAAGTACTAAGAATTCTCTGATTGAAAGTTTTGCAGATCTAGATTTGAACAAGCATGAATCAGATGATGATGTTTTGAAAGAAGAAAAAGGCAAAACAAATGTGCAGAATCAATCAGCAGAATCTCAAGGCCTTGAACCTCCTGCTGAACCAAAATCTCAAAGCCTTGAGACAGAAGCTTAAACTTTCTATGATGCTCCCTCTACTGTTTCAAGGAATCAAAGCCTTGAAGGAGAATATTCCTGGATACCAAGAAAGAAGTTTAAGTACCTTGCAGATCATACAGCTGATAACATTATATCAGATCCATCAACTGGAACTCTGACAAGAGGACAGTTGAAGAACATGTGTGCTTTTAGTGCATTTTTATCTTTGATTGAGCCTAAAAATACCAAGGAAGCACTAGAATATGCAGACTGGATCATTGTAATGCAGAGTGAGCTGAATGAGTTTGAAAGAAACAAGGTATGGAATCTGGTTCCCAGACCTAAAGAGAAATTAGTTATTGGAACCAGATGGGTATTCAGAAACAAGCTTGATGAGAATGGCAAAGTGGTAAGAAATAAAGCCAGACTAGTAGCTCAAGGATATAATCAGGAAGAAGGTATAGATTACGAGGAGACTTTTGCTCCTGTTGCCAGGTTAGAAGCTATTAGAATACTTCTTGCATTTGCATCTCACAATCACATAAAGCTTTATCAAATGGATGTTAAATGTTCTTTTCTGAATGGATACTTACAAGAAGATGTTTTTGTAGCACAACCACCTGGTTTTGAAGATGAAAACTTTCCTGATCATGTTTATAAACTGGACAAAGCTCTTTATGGGTTCAAACAAGCTCGAAGCGCTTGGTATGACAGGCTTTCAAAATTTCTACTTGAAAATAATTTCAAAAGAGGCCTAGTTGACAAAACTCTTTTCATTAAACATAATCAAAGTAATTTGTTAGTAGTTCAGATTTATGTAGCTGATATTTTATTTGGTTCTACTAATGATGCTCTTTCAAAAGCGTTTTCTAGTCTGATGTGCAGGGAGTTTGAGATGAGCTTAATGGGTGAACTGAATTTCTTTCAGGGACTTCATATCTTATAAATGAAGAAAGGAATTTTTTTACATCAAGGAAAGTATACCAAGGACTTATTGAATAAGTACAATCTGTCACAGTCCAAGGTGCTTAAGACCCCTATGAGTTCATCACTTTCTTTAGACAAAGATTCAAATGGTAAGAGTGTGAGTCAAAAGGAATACAGAGGTATGATTGGATCACTGTTGTATTTAACTGCTAGTAGACCTGATATTATGTTCAGTGTCTGTATGTGTGCTATATTCCAAGCAGATCCTAAGGAAAGTCATTTAACTGCAGTCAAAAGAGCTTTTAGATATTTGAATGGAACCAGAGACTTGGGGCTTTGGTATCCAAGAAGATCTAATTTTATGTTGAGTGGCTATTCAGATGCAGATTTTGCAGGATATAAAGTAGACATGAAAAGTACTTCTTGATGCTATCAATTTCTTGGATCTTCATTGATCAGTTGGCATTCCAAAAAGCAAAACTATGTAGCATTATCAACTGCAGAAGCTGAATACATTGCAGCTGGTGCTTGCTGTTCACAAGTGTTATGGATTGCTCAGCAACTTAGAGATTTTGGCTACAATTTCATAAATGTGCCTATTCATTGTGACAACACAAGTGCTACCTCAATCTCTAAGAATCCAGTCCAGCACTCAAGAACCAAGCACATAGATGTGAGACATCATTTCCTTAGAGATCATGCAGAACAAGGTGATGTTGTTTTAAAATTTATTTCTACTTCAATGCAGATTGCTGATATTTTCACTAAACCTTTTCCAGATGATAGGTTTTCATCTCTGAGGCTTGAATTGGGGATGTTAAACAAGGATTCATTGGTTTAGGGGGAGTATTAGTACTTATATGTGATTATGTGCTGAAATCTCAAAGCCTTGAGATTATACTTTCCAAAGCCTTGAAAGTATAGCTCAAAGCTTTGAAGTTTCTCAAACTGCAGAAAATCTCAAGGCCTTGAGATTGTTCTCCAGGTCTTGAAAATATCTTTAATATTTTTTTAAAAAAATGGATCATCAGATATTATATCTTATCTTTTTAGATAACTGTATAATATTTGAATTACTCAGAGAATTTTCTAAAATATCCAAAAAAGTTTTTTCAAGATTCTATTTTGCAGAGTCCTTTTATGACTCATCCTTTTCAACCTACTTAAGCTGAAAGTCAGGGCTTTTTCCTCTCATTCTCGCTCAATTCTCTACGAATCTACTCTCTCTCTCTCTCAGTTTCTCTCAATCACATTCTCTTATCAAAACCCTAAACCCCAAAATGGAGCGCAAATCAGCCAGAATTCAGCAACAGGGTAAGCCTTCTGGCAGATCCAAGAAGAGGGCAAATAAGAAGGAGAAGATAGTGATTTCTGATTCAGATTCAGAAAACACTCAGAGCTTGCATGAGGACACTCCTCCTGCGAAGAAATCCAGAACAGAGAAGGGAGATGAAGGCTCAAGCATTTATCCACAGCAGGAGACACAGACTCAGGGTGGTGATGAACCTAGGTCTGAGAAGAAGAAAGGGGGAGAAAAGAAAAAGACTGGTGAAGAGGAAAAGGGGAAATCTGCTCAAGAAAACAAGAAGAAACCATCTGAAGGAGAAAAAGAAAAGATAAAACCCTCATAGAAGAAAACTAGGGTTAAGCAGGTTGCTGCTGCAACCAAGAAAGGTTATCAAGGTAAGAATGTACTTCCTACAGACTAGTTTGTTAGTTCTGAGGTTAGAATTGTATGGATGCAAGGTTATGCTTCATCTAAGGTAGCTTTCTGTAGTATGGTTTCTGAAGAATTGTTGGATAAATTGGATATTGACTGCATGAGAAAGTTAAGAGAAACTGATGTTTGGAAGGTGTTAAATCCTAGTTCAAAGGCCTATCCTAGGTTAACTAGGTTATTTTATCTGAATTTGGTTTCAGAAGGTGATGATAAAATGGTGTTAGCTTCAAAAGTGGCTGGGGTAGATTTGAGGTTAGATCATAGGACTTTTGCCAAAGTCTTGGGCATTCCTAGGAAATAAAATGTTGGAGATTACCCTGATAGGAAGGAGTGTCTGGATAAGGAAAAGGAGATGTTTTTCATTGATGGTGTAACCTCTGGTCCAAAGCAGTTGACACACTCTGTGCTCAACTGTGAAGCAAAAATCCTGTATACAATTATGATAAGAAGTCTAGTTCCTAGGGAGAACTCAAGGGAGTTAGTGACTGATAAGGTTCTTATTTTGATGTATATGATATCTCAAGGATTTGAGATAGACTTTCCAACAGTTGTTATGGAGCATATGATTTATTGTGCAACCAGAACTAGAAACCATCCTCTTACATATGCCAACCTGTTATGGAGCATATGATTTACTTGAGGTTTTGGGTTGATTGATGAGACTGCGCTTCAGAGGATTGGGGTAGTTCAGACTGGGAAAGGACATTGGAAGTTCTATTCAGATTTTTCAAAGGAGGAACTTGGAGAGTAGGGGTATGTGAAGCCAAAGGGGACTACATCAGGGAAAGGACAAGCCAATGAGGATTACTCTTTGTTGGTTGAGAAGTTTGAAGATCAGCAGGTTGAGATTGAAGATCTCAGACAAAGGTTATTTGGCCTATCAGCTGAATTCAACCAGTTCAAGGGCTTGATAAATGTTATGAATGGAAATCTGGATGTTTTCATCAAGGGTTTGAATTTGGATAAGATACCTTCTGCTACTAGTCACGACACCAGTGTGGATTCAGATGAAGGGCTGGGAGATTTTATGAAGAATAAAAAGAAGCCAATTCCAGTGGTGCTTACTTCAACGGATTTGTATGAACAAACTGATGACGAAGATGCTGGTGAAGACACGGGTGTTGATGCAGCTACAGAGGGGGATTCAGTACAGATTAAGAAGAAAGTGGATGAGATAATTCAAGAAGTTGTTGAAGAAGTGGAAGCTGAACAAGAAGGTAATCAGTCTGCTGAAGATGTTGCAAGTGAAGAAAAAGTTGGAGAAGGCTCAGAGAAAGGCCAGACATCAAAGGAGAAGTGAAGATCAGAGAATGCCAAAGCCTTGACATTCTATTTCTTTCTCTTCTTCTTTTCTGTTCTCAAGGCCTTGACTTTTTAGCAATAATTTTGTTTATGTTTTTCTTATGACTCTGAGTAATGATCCAACATTTCTTCATCCTTATTTGATGAAAGTCAAAAAGAGGGAGAAATTATGTGTTTTTGTGTTTGCATTATTTGAATAATAATAATACTCAGTTGTTGGTTTCATCAGTTGTGTTATTATATTACTGTGGTTATATGTAAATCTGTGGTTATATGTAAATTTTTGCTGATTATCTGTGGTATACTGGTTATCTATTTTGTATTATTGTCTATTGTATCTGCATTTTGTGGTTATCTAATTTTCATAATGAGTGGCAGGAAAATCAATACAAGATTGTAGGTTTTGTCTTTCATCAAGGGGGAGATTGTTTATTCAAACACCATTGAATGTGTTTTGGATGGTAATTGTTTTGAGTGATGAAAGACAAAGACAAAGACAAAGACATAAGCAGCAAAGCATTTCAGATACTCCAAGGTCTTGAGATACTAAAAGAGCTTCAAAGCCTTGAGAGTTGTTTTATCTTGCTATATGTTCTAACAGTTCTGTGTAGCAGATTAAATATCTTATTATACAGATCAGGGATTTACTGCATATACTTATAGTTTACACTATTTACATATCTAACACAATTTCAGATGATCATAACAGGAAGAATCAAAGTTTTCTGGGTTTAACTTTGAATATCTGTGAAGCAGGTTCAGAGCTCCAAGGCCTTGAGATGTGCCTTGAGCTGCTGACAGTTTTTACAGAACTAAGTTTATTCTTTCTTGCAGGTTGTGATTCTTATTATTATGATTATTCATTGAATTCTAAGAGTCTTAAACTTTTTTTTCATGATTTATATGTATTAGAAGTTAAACAGGTTACTGTTCTAATCTTTTAACCAATTTTATCATAAACTGGAAAACCAAACAGTCATAGCACTGTTATCTTTCTAGATTTTGTTGTTGCTGTGTTTTAATGTTGTTGCAGGTTTGTTAAACGTGCAAGAGCTATCACAACAAACTCCAACGGATATCCACTTAGAGCTATTTTAATTTCAGTTGAAAACAGAAAGAACATTTGTAGGAACTGAGATCCTAAAATCTCTCAATCAGTTGCACCTGTGGATAAAAGAGAATGGTTTGAATTTTGAAGGGAGAGAGGGTTGCAGAATACTCAGAAAGGTGTGACAAATTTTTGGGAGATCATTCATTCAAACACACAAGGATTTAAGCTTCAATCCCGATTCAGAAGATCAAATCAATCTAGTTTCCAGAAGAACACATCCAGGCTTCAATAGCTTATTTCTTCTACTGTGTTCTTCACTTGTTCTGTAATATGTGTATCTTTTAATTATCTTAAACCTCACTTAACCTAGTGGTTAGTTGTTCAAGTGAACAAAAAGAGGTACTTGGTATCTCAACAGTTAGTAGCTGGAACTAGATAGGTTTGGAACCACAAGCTGTATAGGTGTAAAGGAAATCACTTAGGCTTGAAGATCTAGGGTTGTTTCTGTGTGAGTAATAAGAAGTGTTTGCCCAATTCTGGTGGGATTAGATCCCTCAGGCAGAGATTAGGTCCATTGGGGCTGAACTCTGTAAATTGCTTTGTGTTCTTTACTTTATAGTTTGATTATTATCTACAGCATACAACTCAAATCAAACTAGAGTTCATAAGTTGTTTAGAATTGATAATAGTTCTAGGCCTTGAAGCTTTCTATTTTGCCTTTGAAAGTTTCAGACTGTTTTCTAAAATCTCAAGGCCTTGAGATTTGAGTGTCACACAAAGCTAATTTTTTAAGTTTTGAGTTTTGCAAAAAAGTTTCCATACTCTATTCAACCCCCCCCCCCCTTCTAGAGTATTCAGGTCCTGTATTTAGTCTACATTACACACTTTCAAAAATAATAATAACTACAATTTTCAGAAGCCTACGGACAAATATCTTTCAGTTCCATGAAACTGGTCAGATTAATAATACTTTCATAACTGGGTAAAATCAAACAAATACAGTTCGAACAAGAACAGACAGATTGGTAGACCAGAAACAAACTGGACAGAAACACATATGCAGATCAAATATCCATAAACTGAAAAATTTAAAACGCTTTAAGACAGTCATGATAAGTAATCTGCAACATACAAAATGCAAAAAATTAAAATAGAAACTTGTCACTGAAGTCGACAAACTAAAACGAAGAGGATCGCGTTGACGAACGCTTTCCTTAAAGCATTTTGCTCAGCGGTGCTATCGGTTTGAACGGAACAATCGCCTCCAAGGACTCTTCTTGTCGCAATCGACTTGTGTAGCACAAAACCTTGATAGGCCGGACGAAACGACGTTTGAGAACAGTTTGATTGAGGGTGAGAGCAACGGGATTGAAAGAGAGCTGTGTCTGTGTTGATTTGGGAACGAAGTTCGTTATATATAAAGAGGAGAAGGAAAACGTGGCTGAACCCACAAACCCGTGCGGATCATCATGCTCCGTAGTTCTCCAGGGGAAATGAAAACCCACGTTTTATAAACAAAATATACACCATATTTTATTCGGGTCGACCCATGACCCAGACCCGCTTCATGTTGAAGATGTAAACGGAGAAGGAAGAAGATGAACTTTCTATTCAATTAAAAAAAAAAAAATAGAAACCCTAGAACATCTTTCTTCTACTGATAATCTTGCCGTTGGAGTAAAAAAGGAAAGTGAAAAAGAAAATAACATAAATAACATAGAAGGACCAATGAGATCCTGCCACATCAGCTACAGGGTCCAAACTAGCCACATAAGCAAAGTGCCAAACGACATCGTCTCACTTAAACAGTAATAAAGGAAAAGAATGACTAAGATTAAAAGACTGAAGGATGATCCAACGGTTGCTGCTGCACTAGAGATTCATGTCATCAGTTTGGTACTCATTGCAGTTTATTCCACCAAGATTCATCCAACAGCTTTAATATCTTCAATATCCCCCATAAGTTGGAGTGTGGATGACCAGCACACCCAACTTGGAGAGCAGAAAGTGAAACACAGCAGAATGGGGGGGCTTTGTAAGTATATCTGCCAGTTGATGAGTAGTGGAGACATGTGATAGCACCTTTTAGGGGTATAATTCTTTAGTATTTACCACATGATAATATGTATTTTGAGAGTGTTTTGAGGCCAATGTTAGAGATTATAGGTCATTTTATCACTTGTTGCTACCATGTGCTATATTGTTAGTCCGGGCGTTTTTCATGCATATTTTATTGTTATTTTTCAAATATAATCTCTTGGTATGTTTTCTCATGTTTTTTTTGAAGGGACGGATGCTAATAGGTTTATAGGAGGCATGGAACGAACTTCAGAAATAATGGGAGCTCAAGTGGAGTCAAGAGAAGCCAAATTGGAGGAGCTAGGATGACCAGTCTGCACTATTTTGTTCATATACGGAGTTCTACAATTCATTAGGGGGTGAGACCAGTTTCACATGAAATTAGACTCAGAGAGCTTTCCCTCTATAGGTCCCAGAGCTAAATCCGAGTTCGGACGAAGAAGATATCGCGTTTTGAAGTCAGGAGCAAATTTCATGGGGCTTTTATGCAATTACGGAAGACTTCTGCGGGTTATGATTGAAGAACGACCTAGGGACGGAAAAAAAGACCAATCAAGCCTATTGAGAGCTACGATAAAGGAGGAGAGCAAAGAGACTCCATTGGGAGCAACCTGAAGCAAGGAGAAGATCCCGGATCGCGCCAATCGTCATGATTTCTAGCGTTTGATCTCTTCTTCCCTCTTTTAACCACTTGTATGCAGAAACTCTATTGCTTTTCTAAGATTATTAGTAACTAGACGTTTTTCTAGGCTTCTCTAGAAAGCCTAGGGTTTATAAAGACAATATATTTTCCGGATTTGAGACTTTGTTTCATGCTTTGGATTTAGATACATTGAATCAATATTTAGTTTCTTGATCGTGTTATTGAATCTAGCCTATTGACACTGCTATATATTGATCATCATGAGACTTAGGATTTATTTGTGAATCAAATTCTTGCTTAATTTTAATTTCATTCTAGTAATTGTTCATATACTATGCTTAATCCTTAGCAAGAACGGAGTGATCAACCAGACTTGTTAATTAGCTAGCGAGTGCGTGAGAGCGACTTAGACCTAGCTGTGATGGGATATGAGCCACAATCCTTAATCATGGAGACTGAGAAGAGAAGTGTGTAGGATTGGCCATAGTGGGTAGATTCGGTAGAAGATAGTGAGGTGTTCGTGTGGTGGTGGTCTGAGAGGACATCATTCCGTGCACTGTCGTTAGCCTACTAGAACGGACTGGTAGATGTAGGAGGACCGACAGGACACCAAGTATACTGTAACGTAGAACGACATGAGACCGAGAGGAGATTGTCAGTACTATTACCCGGCTTAACTAGAATAGGATTAACGTGTTACTTTGCTAATCCGGAAATCGTCTACGTCCCTAGGTGATCCAGAGATTGCCTAGTTACTCCATATTTGTGTAATAAAATAAAAAAATACAAAAATATTAGTTTAGTTGTTATTTAATTTCGGACACTTGTTTGTGGGTGACGCCTAAATTAATCACAATTCTTCCTCCTATTACAGTACTCTAAGTTAATAAGTAATTAAATAATCTCAAGCTTGTCCTCGTGCGATCGATAACTCGGGGTTGAAATACTACCCTATATTACTTGACCCGTGCACTTGCGGTAACACGTAAGAATTCGTGTCAAGTTTTTGGCGCCGTTGTCGGGGACAGCGGTAGATTATTTAGTTAGGAGTTAGTTTAGAGTACTTTTATTTTATTTTAGTTTGTTTATTTTGTTTCCATCTCCGTGCTTCACGGGTTTCTTGTGAGTTTGTTTTTGTAGGAACCCAGGAAGCAGGAGACGTAATGAGCATGTGGAGCGACGAGAATTATGTGGGGATCTCTGATTACCCCTACTACTGTGCTAAATGCAGAGTTTGGCACAATGATGACACATGCTCAATGATTTGGTGCTACAAATGAAAGAAGGATCACAAGTATGAAGACGCATGCATATTCGATCCACCACAGCTTCATCAGCGTCAAGAGGACTCATCAGCAAGCATGTTAGACTTGCACAATATTATGGGGGAGATCCAAGCGCGCATCACAAGGATGTCCCTTATTACAGATGAGACACAAGAGGAGCCTCTGCCACATGCCATTGAGCCCTTAATTGAGTCTCTATGGACACCATCACAAGATGGTTTGGATGAAACTCATTGGCTACCAGCTGTCCTAGAGATGCAAAGGATACTGATGGCTAGGATGGAGAAAGAACGAGAATCCCAATCGCAAGCTGCATTTGTGGAAGAAGAGGTGCATGAGCCGAGCGAAGAATTTAATGTCAATGAACCAGTTGTGGAATTTGCCGTTTATGAGGACTCAGACTCTGATTCAGACTGGGGTGGACTTGTGTGTCCAACAATAGAGGAGGCGATGCTCGCTGCAAGGGAACATCTAATCATCTCACAGTCTTGGCATGATTGGGATGACACCGATATTGGGATTTTGTGGTGTGCTGATGATGAAGCTGGCGAAGAAATAGTGCCCATTACAATTGAGGTAAAAGCCCCTACTCAGATTTGTAAAGACTTTTCCATATCTCATAAAAATCAAGTCCGCAATGAGTTGAAAAGACTTGTGTATGGAGAATCTTTTGGGGAAGAACGCGATGGGCAACTTCCAATTTCTTGTTCAATTGGCAATCCTATTGACAATCTATATGCCATAGTCAAGGAGTTGGAAATCATCAAGTGTGGGGGTATAGATGAGATGCATGTGTTTAATGAGGAGCATCAAGCACCGAAGGATTACTACTGGAATGATTTCATGGCCAGAGACTCATTTGAGCCCAGTAGCACTCTGTGGAAGTTGATCAAGAGGATCAATTGCAAAATGAAAGGGGTTGGCTTCCGCAATGGTCCGCCATCGTTAGAGCACAGGGGTGCTCGTGAGAAAAGGCTTATTGATAAAAGATGGTGGAAGAAAAAGAAGTGTAGAGTTAAGCATTCTTCACTATCCTCGACGGTTGAGGTAACCGGGTCGGGCCGTTGACCTTAAATTACAAGCGCTTCTTGGGAGGCAACCCAATGTAGAGTAAGATATTTGTTATTTTATTTTTGTATTTAGTTATCCATACTTGATTTTGAGAGGTGAGAGAGAGTGTTTTAATATTTTCAATTAGTGTACAGGACACAGGTACCGAAGAACCCTCCAGATTCCCTTTCTTGATGCATATGCGCAATGTTGCACGCAAAATGAGAAACAACGAGCTAACCGGGGGCATTGAGCTTGATAAAGAAGCTACTCGAATTTGATTAGTAGCCAAATAGTAGTGAGGATCATGGTAGCGAGTTGAAGTATCAGGGTTGCACGCATCGGAATCCGGAGTGAAAATAGAGTTCAAGAGCTTTGGAGGCGAGATTCTTTGCACAAGAGAGATAAATTGAGAATAAATGAAAAGGTTATTTTTTTTTTTAGAATTTTCTAGTCAAAAATGGATTCCTCTTCGAGTATGGAGTCCATCGGTTCAAGAATCGCGCGAAACGGATGTCGGATGAAGAAGATAGAGCAAAAACAAGTTGGAGAGTTCCAGGCATTTCAAGCACCATTTCGGGCCGGAATGGAGGCCGAAATGACCCTATTTCGGCCCGAAATGAAAAGGGCATTCTGCTTCAAAATTTCCCAGTGATTTCGGCCTCTATTTTGGGCCGAAATGGAGGCCGAAATCCATTGATTTCGGGCTCCATTTCGGGCCGAAATGGCCCGGGCTTGTCACTTTTTGGGGGTTTTTTTTACTCTTTGGGGGTGTTTTTGACATTTTTGAGGATAGTAAAGGATAAAAAAACGGCCAACAAGCCTCCTAACACCGCAATTTGGATCAAACACCTCCCAACTTCATATTCTTCCTCTCCAAACCCTGAAGAACACCAACACACCCCCAAACCCAAAACGCATCCAAAGTGCGAAATTTTTGAGATAGTGAGTGGATTAACTCTTGAGCTTTTGAGATAGTGAGCAGTTTGAGTGTGGGGGAATTCAAAGAGGGAGATCTCCAAGAACTTAAATCTTACAATTTGTTGCTTTGGAGGGGATTCGGCCCAATCTCAACGAGGAACTTAAGACGGGGACACCGAGGAGCTTAAGGAGGTAAACATGCCTTCACTAGCTCGTGTTTCCGAAAAATTTGGTACAATTTTCTCTCTCTCGGCTTTAATTCTTTCTTAGGCACTCTTAGGGCTTAATTTCTTGAAAAATTTTACTTGCTCATACTTGGATTATTGGATACTTCTTTAGCTCACTCTGACTAGACCTCACGTGCACTCACTACGACTAGACCTACCGGCCATACGCTTGAGCAGCCGAGTCCTCTTGATTTCACTCTATTTTTCGTTGAGGACAACGAAGCAGTTAACTTTGGGGGATTTTTTATCTATCCCCTAGTTAGCCAATGCATAGCCTTGTTACATGTAGTTTAGAAAGTCGCGTTTGCATGTAGATGTCGAGTCGGTTAGTTTTGCATGTGCACGTTTAAATATTTGCATTGTATATATTGTTGCACTTTTAAATATTGAGTCCACCTACCCTGTGTTGTTGGTTAATCAAGTTGGCCAGTTACATATAGTGTTTAAAAATACAAAAAAAAAAAATTATTAAAAACAAGAAAAACCCTAAAAATTAATTTTTTTTGAGAAAGGGCAATTGAAGAGAGTAAGCGTGGAGAGGGATCAATGATAGTATTCCCTAGGTAGTGTGAAAATCTGAGGTGAGGTAGACACCAGGAATCTGGAGTAGGAAGGATATAGGGCCAATGCACTTGAGAGTTGTGAGTAGCTGTCTCTTAAACTAGTTATCCTACTAGCGCTACACCACCGTCACTTAGGTAGTCGTCAACCCTCCTCTTAGTGGCAACGGAACAGCTGTGCGAGTGATTTTTATGGGGACCTCACGTCCCATCTCCATCACCTAGGTCCACTAGTTACCCAATTTGATCCATTTACCCCTTTTATTCACAACCTCTAGCCTATGAAGCTATTCCTTGTGAATTTCATCACTAGTTTGAATGGTCCCTTCCTATTCGTCATGATAGAGGGAGTTGAGTTTGGGAGGTTCGTTGAGGGTGAACTAATATTATACATACATCTTACGTGGATCTTCTTACATGTCCTCTTTTGAGGGGATGTGAGGGTGAGTTAGAGACGGCAGCACACTTCGGTGTGGCGGTGATTCGTGTCCATACACCACGATCACAGGTGGAGTGCCGTATTGCGTGATACTTTTTTCGCACGTCATGGGGTAGGGGTTGGTTGATCTTATAGGAGGACGTGCTTGCACTTCATTCATATTTTCTGCATCTTAGGTGATGAGGAGGATTGGTTGAAATTAGCGCGTTTACACATTGACTACCGGGTTCGAGATATGCTTTACATCGAGTGTGGGGGTGTCAACATATATTTGATTTCATCATTTGATTTGACACATTCCACCCCCACGTTATCTATATTGATTTGATCTCCTTGGATATTGTATAATCATTGGTGGCTCCATGTGCTTATTGGTATGAGAATGAAATTGAAAAAAAGAAGAAAAAAAAAACACAGATAGTTGAAATTGAAATGGAATAGGGAAACGGAAATTAAACTTCATGAAGACCAAGGAGATTAGCTATTGTTCGAGATCACTTCTTCACATTTGTGGCCGCGAGAACGGCGTTGCACCAGGATTGAGGGAATTAGGGTCAGAGTAGTTAGTTCGGTGGGCTTCTTTGGATTTTGGTGAGGGAGTGTGAGAATCGGGTTTTTGTGAGTGTATCATGACGTCTAGGACTGGGCTTCTAAATATCCTATCCTACCCGCCCTAAAGTCGTCAACAATTGAAACCCGTGGATAAATAGCTCGGATGGTAAGTGCTAGGGATACGTTTGATGAGTGTTCGGAAGCAACTTATTTTGTGTTCGTGCCCGTTCTGTCTGACGAAACTGGCCGCAAGTTCTACCGATCACCAAAGTTATATAATCTTCTAGGGGATGTGAGAGCCTTATGACATGCCGGTTTGTTCTTTGAGATTGCCCAATCTCTACTAAAAAGGAAAAAAAAATATGTTCTTTAATTCCTTGCATTGTACATACTTGAGTTGCATTATACATATCATGTAGTTTGCAAAGTCATGTCTTTGTGTATTGAGTCGTGAGTTGTGTTGGCTAGCGGAAAGTGAATTATGAAAAGTGGTGGGGTATGCATTGGTTTGGTTGTTGATATGTATGCAATGTCTCAAGTGTGGGGGTTTGTGCTTCATTGTTGCTCGAGACGAGCAAGAGAGTAAGTGTGGGGGAGTTTGATAGCACCTTTTAGGGGCTATAATTCTTTAGCATTTACCACATGATAATATGTATTTGGAGAGTGTTTTGAGGCCAATGTTAGAGATTATAGGTCGTTTTATCACTTTTTGCTACCATGTGCTATATTGTTAGTCCGGGCGTTTTTCATGCATATTTTATTTTTATTTGTCAAATATAATCGCTTGGTATATTTGTTCATGTTTTTTTGGCAGGTACGGATACTAATCGGTTGATAGGAGGCATGGAACGAACTTCGGAAACAATGGGAGCTCAAGTGGAGTCAAGAGAAGCCAAATTGGAGGAGCTTGGATGACCAGTCTGCACTATTTTTATCATATCCAGAGTTATAAAACTAATTTGGGGGTGAGACCAGTTTCATATGAAAGTAAACTCAGAGAGATTTCCATCGATAGATCACGGAGCTAAATCCGAGTTCGGACGAAGAAGATATCACGTTTTGAAGTTAGGAGCAGAATTCAGGGGGCTTTAATGCAATTACTGAAGACTTTTGCGGGTTATGTTTGAAGAACGGCCTAGGGACGGAAAAATAGACCATTCACGCCTATTGAGAGCCACGATCAAGGAGGAGAGCAAGGAGACTCCATTGGGAGCAACCTCAAGCAAGGAGAAGAGCCCGGATCGCGCCAATCTTCACGATTTCTAGCGTTTGATCTCTTCTTCCCTCTTTTAACCACTTGTATGGAGAAACTCTATTGTTTTGCTAAGATTATTAGTAACTAGACGTTTTGTTAGGCTTCTCTAGAAAGCCTTGGTTTTATGTAGACAATATGTTTTCCGGATTTGAGACTTTGTTTCATGCTTTGGATTTAGATTCATTGAATCAATGTTTAGTTTCTTGATCTTGTTATTGAATCTAGCCTATTGACACGGCTAGGTTATGATTTGATAATCATAAGACTTAGGATTTATTTGTGAATCAAACTCTTTCTTAATGTTAATTTCATTCTAGTAGTTGTTCATATACTATGCTTAATCCTTAGCAAGAACGGAGTGATCAACCAGACTTGTTAATTAGCTAGCGAGTGAGTGAGAGCGACTTAGACCTAGCTGTGATGAGATGTGAGCAACAATCCTTAATCACGGAGACTGAGAAGAGAAGTGTGTAGGATTGGCCTTAGGGGGAAGATTCGGTAGGAGATAGGGAGGTTTTCGTGTGGTGGTAGTCTGAGAGGACATCATTCCGTGCACTGTCGTTAGCCTACTAGAACGGACTGGTAGATGTAGGTGGACCGACAGGACACGAAGTAAACCGTAACGTAGAACGACATAAGACCGAGAGGAGAGTGTCATTACTGTTACCCGGCTTAACTAGAATAGGATTAACGTGTTACTTTGCTAATCCGGAAATCGTCTACATCCCTAGGTGATCTAGAGATTGCCTAGTTACTCCATATTTGTGCAATAAAATAAAAAAAAAAATACAAAAAGATTAGTTTAGTTGTTTTTTAATTTCAGTCACTTGTTTCTGGGTGACGCCTTAGTTAATCAAAATTCTTCCTTCTGTTACAGTACTCTAAGTTAATAACTAATTAAATAATCTCAAGCTTGTCCTCGTGGGATCGATAACTCGGGGTTGAAATACTACCCTATATTACTTGAACCGTGCACTTGCAGTAACACGTAAGAATTCGTGTCAACATGCGTGAGAATAAGGACTCCTTTCTGAACTAAGTCTCTTATCAAATGGCAATCCACATCAATATGATTGGACTTGTCATGCAGAACAGGATTGGCAGCAAGTTGCAAAGCAGAGTTGCTGTCATGATAAACCACTGGAATGCCTGAAAGCTTCACACCAAAATCATTAAGTAAAAAAGAGGAACCATTGCAATTCACATGCAACACAAGCCAGACTCCTATATTCAAATTCAGTAGAACTCTTTGAGACTGCAGTTTGTTTCTTGGACCTCCATGAAAGTAGAGAATCACCAATGTAGACAAGATAACCAGATGTTGATTTTCAGGTGTCTAAACAGCCTCCCCAATCTGCATCTGAGTATGCATGGAGATTAAGAGGAGATGAAACAGGGAAAAGGATACCTTGTGCTGGAGCATTCTGCAGATACCTAAGAACATGATGAACAGCCTTCAGATGAACTGAAGTAGGCTTAGAGACAAACTGGGAGAGTTTATGCACAGCAAAACAAATGTTTGGTCTGCTATGTCCCAAATAAAGAAGCTTGCCAACCAACTGTCTGTATAAGATAGTATCATTAACAGAGAGCAAATCATCTGGAGCAGCAGAGAGCTTGATAGCTGAATTCATAGGCACAGAAACTGGTTTGCTATCTGAGTAACCTGCATCTCTCAAAATTTCAAAAGAAAATTTTCTCTGACACATGGTTATACCATGATCATTTCTAGTAACTTCAAAGCCTAGGAAATATCTCAGAGTACCAAGATGCTTGAGTTGAAAATTTCCATGGAGAACAGTCTTCAAAGTTGTCATTTCAGCTAAATCAGTGCCAGCAAGTACTATGTAATCAACATATACAAGAATACATAGAAAAGCAGTAGAGGTATGCTTCACAAATAAGGTGTAGACTGCTTTGCTTTGAATGAAACCAAGAGAAACCAGAGTTGCGGAAAATTTACTATACCACTGTCTTGAGGCCTGTTTGAGTCCGTAAAGGGATTTCTTGAGATGGCAAACAACCTGACCTTGTGAACTCAAAGATTGAACAATAGGAGAATCATATCCAGGGGTAAGTCCATATAAACCTCTTCATGTAAGTATCCATGCAAAAATGCATTGTTGACATCTAACTGCATGAGATGACCCATACTAGCTGCAAGAGCTAAGAGACACTTAACTGTAGGCAATTTTGCAACAGGAGAGAAGGTTTCACTATAGTTTATACCCTCTGTCTGAGTGTAGCCTTTAGCCACCGACCTAGCCTTATGTCTCTCAATAGTGCCATCTGGTTTGAGTTTGACTTTGTAAACCCATCTACAACCCACTGCATCTTGACCAAGTGGAAGTAAGGTGATATCCCAAGTATGATTGAGCTCAAGAGCTTGAAGTTCAGTGTTCATTTCCTTAATCCAACTGTTTGACTGAGCTGCTTCCTTGTAAGTTTTGGGTTCTACAATACTGTCAACAGCTGCCAAGAAGTGAGTATAGAGAAGGGTACCTCCTGAAATAGAGTCATAATTCATAGGAGTCAAGCAAGCTGAAACTAGTCTTGGCTTGTTGACCACAAAATCTCTGAGATGTGGTGGAGTTCTAATGATTCTAGTACTTCTTCTGACAATTGGATCAGGAGAAAAAGGTTGTGGAGACTGAAGAGATTCACTTGCTTCATAAACAGAAACAATGTCTGAAGAAAAAGATACTGGTGTTGCTGCTGAATCATTCATGTCAAGAGAAGTTTCTTGAAAATGGCAAATAGGTAAAGTAAGATCTTTAACCAAAGCTGGTACAGAGTTGGACTTGGCAGCAAAGGGAAATACTGATTCATGAAATATCACATTTCTAGAGACAGAGAAACTCCCATCCTGCAAATTATAACACTTATATCCCTTCATTCCAAATACATAGCCCAAAAAGACACAAGGCACAGCTCTAGGCTCAAATTTAGCTATTCCCTGCATTAGAGTAGAACTGTAACATAGGCAGCCAAAAACTCTTAAAGAATCATAATCAGGTAGCTTTCCAAAAAAAGATTCATATGGGTATTTATTATAAAGAACTTTGGTAGGTGTTTTGCTGATCAGAAAGGTAGCTGTAAGTACACTATCTCCCCAAAACTTCAAAGGTAAAGAGGACTGAGAAGTCAAGGCTCTTGCAACACTTAACAAATGTTGGTGTTTTCTCTCAACAACTGAGTTTTGTTGGTGTGCTTCAAAACAACTGAGTTGGTGTATTATTCCTTTCTCCAACATGAAATCAACCAATGCTAACTCTTTAGCATCATCACTTCTTATCTTTTCTATCTTTGTCTTGAATTGTGTTTCCACCATGGTGTAGAATTGAGGAATGTAAATTTGGGCCTCTGACTTGTGAACCTGCAAGTACACCCATGTCATTCTTGTGGCATCATCAACCAAAGTGAGAAAGTATATGTGACCATCATAGGTGGGAACCCTATATGGTCCCCATATATCACAATGTACCATAGTAAAGGGTCTCTTCTCCAGTTTACCAATGCTAGGGTAGTGTAACTTCCTCTGTTTAGCCAAAGGACACACTTCACAAAGAGTGTTATCTACTTCTGAAGTAGAAGATAGAACCTTATCAAGGTATTTTAATTTGACATCAGAAATATGTCCTAGTCTTCTATGCCAAGCAGCTCCTGCACACTCTTTTGAAGTCTTTGGAACTAAGTTACAGATGGCTAAAGTGGTACTTGTAGGCATAAGAAGATAAAGACCATCCATTCTCTTAACTTCACTAAGTACCTCTTGTGAATCTGCATTCAAAATTTGACATTTTTCTGCATCACAGAGGAAATGACACCCTTGCTGTTTGGCTAGTTGATTCATGGAGATGAGGTTAAATTGGAAGTCTGGAATACACTAAACCCCTGTCAAGTGTAATGCAGAAGTGAGCTCCACCTCCCCAACATGTGTCACAGCAACTCTCTTTCCATTTGGCAGACAAACTTGAACATTTGAGACCTTGACTAAATTTTGTAGCATTCTTATATCATGACACATGTGGTCTGCTGCACCACTATCAATGATCCAAGCTTGAGAATCAGAGAAGTAATGCATGTAGAGCCAGCAAGACCATAAGATTTCATAACACCACCCATAAAGTGGTTGTTGTAAATAGAATCTGTTGGAATGGATGCCCTAGAGGCAATCTAGTTTAGTATGAATTATTTGTGGCTAGAAATTCATTTATTATTTATTGGATATTTAATATAACTAAGTCCTTAGATTTAAAATTGTGTTGTTTATCTTAAATATCCCTAGTCAAGTATAATGATTAATAGGACAATCATCTATAGACTAGTATGGGGTTGGATTGATATGGAGATATCACGACCCAACACATAGGTGCGCATTAGGGAATGTTGCACGGGATTGACCCATCTCCGAGAAGGCTACATACACGTTATGTTGAGTCACAAGCGCTTCTCGCGGTGCAATGGTATTGTCATCCTTAGACTTGAAGTCACTAGATATTCTAGTTGTGTATTATTGTGATCTTGGTAGCGTTAAACGCTACACCGTAACTGGGTAGTTATAAAGGCGTGTACTGGATACAATAAGAAGCAAGCTTATAGATCGTAGTGGACGTAGATAGAATTTGTCCCTCCCACATAACGGGAGCAAATATCCTAGGCCACTCGAGGGATAGTGCTTATAGAATGTCTGGCCAGACTCAAATAAATCAATATGGGATATTGATGTTATTTGCACGAATAAGGCTATTCCCATGGATCGAGAAACTATGGATTGGATATACGAGTGTGCCTTGTATGTCTCGTGTCTAAACCGGATATAGAGACAAAGGGATGAGACAATTACTTGTACAAAGGTTGTCAAGATGACTATTCTATTAGTTTGCTAGAATGGATGTTTTGCTAGAGACCGCTCCATATTAGCAAATAGTTGCTACCAACTAGATAGAACCTATGGGGTCACACGCTATACAGAGTTGAACTAGATTTGGGAATTAATTAATTGGATTAATTAATTAGAAGGATCACTTTGCAAACCCTTACAAACTTAGTAGGGACTAATTTGCAAGGAAGGGACTAAATTGAATTCTAGTAGGACTAGAATAAGTCCTTTAGGTAGTTAACAAGGAGTTGTTGGACTATATAAAGGACCTTCCTTCCTTCCTTCCCACATGACTTATGGTCATTATTGAACATAACAAGAGTGGGAGAGAACAAAAGGAGAGAGAGCAAGCAACAAGGGAGCCGACCGCCCCCTTGCTGCCGCCCCGTCCCCGTCGGCCATAAAGGAGGCCGAGACCCTCCTTTTGGGTCTCGTTTTGCGTGATTCTTCTTCCTATTCCTCTTCCGGGCTCGCACCAAGGACTTGGGAGATCTAGGATCAACTCTAGGCGTGGATCAACCGTAGAGACGTGACACAATTCGCGTTTGAAGTCATCAAAGGAGAACCCTAAGGTGTTTATGATTTCTAACCCTTACCATCGTTATGTCTCTTGACTTGTGATCCTTGGAGGGTTTTGCATGGTTTTTGATTGTTTATGCTTCCGTTGCGCATCCATGAATCAAAACCCTACAGTGGTATCAAAGCCACAGGTCGTAGAGCATAAACATGGTTTATGTGTTACGTTTTAGTTGTTTTACACCTTAATTTGATTGTTTATCGCGTAAAACAAGACAAATCAAGCATTGGATGCAATTTGTCAATAATTAATCATAACAAGATCCAATTTTTGCATTGGATGCATGAATTGGTGAGTTTGAGAAATTTTAGGATCTTAGATCTAGGGTTTGGGCATCCTTGGGGAAGAAGGAGTTCTCCCAAAACAAGGAAACAACCAAACTTGGGCACCAAGCAAGGGAGTTGTTTTGGAAACAACTCCCATAAGGAGGTTCGGCCCCCCTAGGGACCGCCCCCCTTGCTTGCCGCCCAAGATTGGCCGCCCTAGGGGCCGGGCGGCCCTAACCCGCGGCTTAGGCTTGTGGGTTTTGGGCCGGGCCGGCCCTAGGGCCTTGTGGTTCACTTTATTGGGCCCGGGAAATTTGATTGTTGGGCCCATGGACCGTTGTAACCATAGAAATCCTAAAATCAATTAAAATTGACCAAGCGCGTTAAAATTGGATTTTAACTGTTTATGTGCAAATCGCATGGTGATTGGATATGGCCTTAGGATGTGGTTTGATGTGGATGTTTAATTTTGTGGTTTGGTTTTACGGCCTGCGAGCTGATCAATTAATTGTAATAATTAATTAGGGTTTTATGGCCTGCGTGCTATTTTTTTTTCTCAACTTGTGAGATTTATTTTATTTAGTATAGAAGTTAGCTAGTGCTAGATAAAGTAGATTGTTAGCCAAGATTAAAGAAAAGAAGCCCAAAGCCAAAGTAGCCACAAAAGATGGAGCATGGAGCATGAAGGATTCCACACGACTATGAAGGATGGACCAAAAGATCAAGACGCATGGAGATGTGTTTGCTTTAGGGTTCGTAGATAATTCCATTGGCTTGGAATTAGCTTAGTCTAGAAAAGGCCATATCCACATCACGTTTAATTTCTGTTTTGTGGTTGTTTATTTTATTGTCTTATTATTGTGTGGTTGGTGTATGGATGATGCATGCAATTAGGATAATAAGATAATTAGACAACCCAGATCTATTATTTGGAGTCGTGCCCAAACTCAAATAGATAGATTAGTTGATATTGATCAACAAAACAATTAAAAATTGAATTTAAAATCCCTCAAAATTCAAATATTGTGTTCTTGCCTTCTCGTTATTTAAACACTCATTATCATCATTATCTACCAAGCTCGTGCGTGCCAAAGCATGGCGACTTGGTTCATCATGATGGAATGCGATGGCACGTAACAATGTGCAATTGTTTAGATAAGAGGTTGAACACAACTAGGCTATTAATTTGATTAAGAAACCTAGAGGCAATCAATTGGGATTATCCATATGGATGGATAAATAAGGAGTTATTTGCCCAATTGAACCAAGAGTTGCGTATGGGATGCAATTGGAATTGTTCCTGCCTAAAGTAGTCAAATTATGGGTGACTTGCCAAAGCAAGCTCATAAGGAGATGAAAGATGGATCTTGGCCCACTAGAAAATATAAGGATATTTTCCGCATTAATATCTTGAGGGTTATTAATCCGTAGAAAAATAGTGGGAGCTATATTTGATAAACTAGCCATTATTGAATATAGTAAAAAATTCACAAATACTAAAACTTGCGTATTTTCCTTTTTGTAGAATACCAAATGGCAAACAACTCATCGAGTTCACAACATTCCCTACGATCTGTGCTTGAGAAGGACAAGCTCTCTAGAACCAACTTTCTTGATTGGTACAGAAACTTGAGAATTGTTCTCAAGCAAGAGAAGAAACTGTACGCAATAGAGGAGCATGTTCCAGAAGGTCCAGAGAACCAAGCACCTGCTGCCCTAAAGGCGTATCAAAAGCGTGTTGATGACGCTAATGATGCGGCCTGCCTTATGCTTTGCACCATGACTTATGAGCTTCAGAAGCAATACGAAAACATGAATGTTGTTGACATGATCGAACATCTAAAGCAGCTCTTCCAAGAACAGGCGAGGGTAGAGAGGTACGAGGTCTCTAAGGCACTGTTCAAGTGTCATCTGGCAGAAGGGAACCCGGTGGGACCCCATGTACTCTGTATGATCGGGTACTTGGAGAATCTCGCCCGACTGGGGTTCCCGGTCGGCCAAGAGTTGGCAACCGATCTCGTGTTGCAATCGTTGCCCGAGAGTTATGGACAGTTCATTATGAACAATAAAATTAACGAGATCGTGAAACCACTGACAGATTTACTCAATATGTTGAGGACGGCTGAACAGAGCATCAACAAGGGTAAGGGCAAGGCCATAATGATGGTACAGAAAGGAAAGGGCAAAAGGTTTGCCTCTTCCTCCAAGGGCAAAAGTAAGTCAGTTTCCAAGTCCAAGGAACCTGCCCTTAAGCCTGTTGGTGGCATTGCCAAGGGCGTGACTAAAGGTGAGTGTCACTACTGCAGTCAGCCTGGACACTGGAGGAGGAACTGGCCAAAATATCTAGAGGACAAGAGGCTTGGAATAGTGATTCCACCACCACCAGGTATTTTTGTTGTAGATGTCAATTTAACTTTCTCTACATCATGGGTATTAGATACTGGATGTGGATCTCATATTTGTCGAAATATGCAGGATCTAAAGAGAAATAGGAGATTGGCTAAAGGAGAGGTAGATCTGCGCGTTGGGAATGGAGCAAAGGTTGCTGCGTCGGCCATAGGCGTGTGCGAGCTATCTCTGCCTTCAGGATTAGTTTTAGAATTAAATAATTGCTATTTTGTGCCTGCTATGAGCAGAAACATTATTTCGATTTCTTTTTTGGACAAGTATGGTTTTATTATTTCAATAAAGAACAATTGTTGTTCCTTTTATTTAAATAATATTCACTATTTTAGTGCACAATTATTTAATGGACTTTATGTCCTAGATCTAAGCAATCCTGTCTACAACATTAATACCAAGAGGATTAAAATAAATGATTTAAATCCTGCTTATTTATGGCACTGTCGTTTAGGCCACATAAATGAGAAACGTGTATCTAGACTCCATACGGATGGATTACTAGACTCATTTGATTTTGAATCATATGAGACATGTGAGGCTTGTTTATTGGTAAAAATGACAAAGTCCCCTTTCAATAAGAAAGGTGAGAGGACTAGTGAGCAATTGGCGCTCATACATACCGATGTGTGTGGGCCATTTGCCACGCCTGCCAGGGGTGGTTATGTCTACTTCATTACATTTACTGATGATTACAGTAGATATGGATTTGTGTACCTTATGAGGGCAAAATCTGAATCCTTTGAAGTGTTCAAAGAATTCAAGAATGAAGTAGAGAAGCAACTTGGCAAAAGTATAAAGGCTCTACGATCGGATCGTGGAGGAGAATACTTGAGCCAAGAGTTTGACGAATATCTTAGAGAGTGTGGGATCGTGTCCCAACTCACTCCACCCGGAACGCCACAATGGAATGGCGTGTCTGAGAGGAGGAATCGAATCCTATTGGATATGGTTCGATCTATGATGTGTCAAACCGATCTTCCATTATCATTTTGGGGCTACGCTCTATTAAGTGCAGCTTTCACCATTAACTGTGTTCCATCTAAATCAGTCATGAAGACACCATATGAGATGTGGAGTGGGAGGCGTCCCACACTGTCGTTCATGAGGATTTGGGGCTGCGATGTCTATGTAAAACGTTTACAATCAGACAAGCTGGGGCCTAAATCGGATAAGTGTAAATTTGTGGGGTACCCTAAGGAAACTAAGGGTTACTACTTCTACAATCCAACCGAGAACAAAGTGTTTGTTGCTCGGACCGGCGTGTTTCTAGAAAGAGAATTTGTCTCTAAAGAAGCAAGTGGGAGGAATGTAGAACTTGAAGAGGTTCAAGAGCCACAAATCACTGAACCGATTATGGAACATGAACAGGAACCACAAGTTGTTGTGGAGCAACCTGTTCAGGTAACACAAGAGCTTCGTAGATCTAGTAGAGTGCGCCAGGAACCCTAGAGGTATGGACTTCTCGTAACCGATTCTGGTGACACGATGCTCATAGATGATGAGCCTACTACCTATGAGGAGGCCATGAATGGCTTAGACTCTCAGAATTGGCTAGAAGCCATGAGATCCGAGATGGAATCATGTATACCAACAAAGTATGGACTTTGGTGGAACCACCCGATGGGGCGCGACCCATAGGGTGCAAGTGGGTCTTCAAGAAGAAGATCGACATGGATGGTAATGCGATTACCTATAAGGGCCGATTGGTGGCTAAAGGATTCAGACAGATTCATGGTATTGACTATGATGAAACCTTTTCACCAGTCGCTATGACCAAATCCATCCGAATCCTACTTGCGATTGCAGCATACCACGACTATGAGATTTGGCAGATGGATGTCAAAACAGCATTCCTTTATGGGAATCTCCTCGAGGACGTGTATATGATACAGCCGGAGGGTTTTGAGGATCCAAAGCAAGCCAACAAAGTCTGTAAGCTGCAACGATCCATTTATGGATTAAAGCAAGCTTCTAGGAGTTGGAATCGACGTTTTGATGAAGTGGTCAAAGAGTTTGGCTTCATCAGAAACGAAGATGAGTCTTGTGTCTACAAGAAGGTTAGTGGGAGCTCTGTAGCTTTTCTGTTCTTTTATGTGGATGACATACTACTCATTGGAAACGACATTCCCATGCTGCAATCTGTTAAAGATTGGCTAGGAAAGTGTTTCTCAATGAAGGACTTATGGGAAGCAGCCTATATACTCGGTATAAAGATCTATAGAGATAGATCTAAGAGGTCGCTAGGCCTAAGTCAAGGTACATATATTGAAAAGGTGTTGAAACGGTTCAACATGCAAGATTCCAAGAAGGGATTCTTGCCCATGTCACATGGAATCACTCTTTCGAAGAGTGGTTGTCCCTCCAATGAGATTGAGAAGGAACGCATGAGTAGAATCCCCTATGCCTCGGCCATAGGATCTATCATGTACGCCATGTTATGTACTAGACCAGATGTGTCATATGCCTTGAGTATGACAAACAGATACTAATCCAATCCGGGTGAGAGTCACTGGATTGCAGTCAAGAACATCCTAAAGTACTTGAGAAAAACTAAGGATGCCTTCTTGATATTTGGCGGTGAGGAAGAGTTGCGTGTAAGGGGTTACACTGATGCAAGCTTCCAAACCGACAGAGATGACTTTAGATCACAATCGGGATATGTGTTTTGCCTGAATGGAGCAGCGGTGAGCTGGAAGAGTTCCAAGCAAGAGACGGTAGCTGATTCTACAACAGAGGCTGAGTACATTGCTGCAAATGGCGCAGCAAAGGAAGCTGTTTGGATCAGAAAGTTTGTTTCTGAACTTGGTGTGGTCCCTAGCATTGCGGATCCAGTTGAGTTGTTTTGTGACAACACTGGGGCAATCGCGCAATCGAAGGAACCCAGGTCGCACCAGAATTCCAAGCACGTGCTCAGGAAGTTTCATCTGATTCGAGATATTATCGATAGAGGAGACGTTCGGATATGCAAGATTCCTACATATGATAATCTGTCAGACCCGCTTACAAAGCCTCTCACACAGTGGAAGCATGAAGGGCACACTAGGAGTATGGGCATACGAGATGCGCCAGATTGGCTCTAGTGCAAGTGGGAGACTGTTGGAATGGATGCCCTAGAGGCAATCTAGTTTAGTATGAATTATTTGTGGCTAGAAATTCATTTATTATTTATTGGATATTTAATATAACGAAGTCCTTAGATTTACAATTGTGTAGTTTATCTTAAATATCCCTAGTCAAGTATAATGATTAATGGGACAATCATCTATAGACTAGTATGGGGTTGGATTGATATGGATATATCACGATCCAACACATAGGTGTGCATTAGGGAATGTTGCACTAGATTGACCCATCTCCGAGAAGGCTACATACACGTTATGTTGAGTCACAAGCGCTTCTCGCGGTGAAATGGTATTGTCATCCTTAGACTTGAAGTCACTAGATATTCTAGTTGTGGATTATTGTGATCTTGGTAGCGTTAAACGCTACACCGTAACTGGGTAGTTATAAAGGCGTGTACTGGATACAATAAGAAGCAAGCTTAGAGATCGTAGTGGACGTAGATAGAATTTGTCCCTCCCACATAACGGGAGCAAATATCCTGGGCCACTCGAGGGATAGTGCTATAGAATGTCTGGCCAGACTCAAATAAATCAATATAGGAGATTGATGTTATTTGCACGAATAAGGCTATTCCCATGGATCGAGAAACTATGGATTGGATATACGAGTGTGAGTTGTATGTCTCGTGTCCAATCCGGATATAGAGACAAAGGGATGAGACAATTACTTGTACAAAGGTTGTCATGACTATTCTATTAGTTGGCTAGAATGGATGTTTTGCTAGAGACCGCTCCATATTAGCAAATAGTTGCTACCAACTAGATAGAACCTATGGGGTCACACGCTATATAGAGTTGAACTAGATTTGAGAATTAATTAATTGTATTAATTAATTAGAAGGATCACTTTGCAAACCCTTGCAAACTTAGTAGGGACTAATTTGCAAGGAAGGGACTAAACTGAATTCTAGTAGGACTAGAATAAGTCCTTTAGGTAGTTAACAAGGAGTTGTTGGACTATATAAAGGACCTTCCTTCCTTCCTTCCCACATGACTTATGGTCATTATTGAACATAACAAGAGTGGGAGAGAACAAAAGGAGAGAGATCAAGCAACAAGGGAGCCGACCGCCCCCTTGCCGCCGCCCCGTCCCCGTCGGCCATAAAGGAGGCCGAGACCCTCCTTTTGGGTCTCGTTTTGCGTGATTCTTCTTCCTATTCCTCTTCCGGGCTAGCACCAAGGACTTGGGAGATCTAGGATCAACTCTAGGCGTGGATCAACCGTAGAGACGTGACACAATTCGCGTTTGAAGTCATCAAAGGAGAACCCTAAGGTGTGTTTATGATTTATAACCCTTACCATCGTTATGTCTCTTGACTTGTGATCCTTGGAGGGTTTTGCATGGTTTTTGATTTTTTATGCTTCCGTTGCGCATCCATGAATCAAAACCCTACAGAATCCCCCTTGAGTGCTGACTAATAGGACTGTCCATTAATGTAGATTGAGAGCTGTGTGATGGTGAAGATCCTTAATTTGTATCACTTGAACTCCCTTGATTAGATTGATTCATCTGTGTGTTAATGTAGCTCATCATTTGCGGACATTGAGATTGAGTGAAAGGAAAAGCTCCTTTAATGGTGGATGAAACTGAAGACACATCCTCAGTGACTACATTGTGTGCTTGAGCTTTGTGTTTATTCTTGAAATTGGAAGGATAACCATGAAGCTTTCAACACTTTGCTTTGACATGTCCTGTGCCTCCACAGTGATGACAACTCAGTCTGGACTTGAGACTTCCTTGAGAATGACCACTGCTAGTATCTACACCTTGATGCTGAAAACTCATGCTATGTCCTCCTGCATTTTGTGTGTTAGAGTACATGGGAGGTGGCAGTTGCTGATTGTTATGAGCATACATAGCCATTGTGGGAGATGCTGCGCAACTTTGGCAAAAACCTTGTTTAAACTAGGTAATGGATCCATAAGAAAAACCTGATCTCTAACAGGTGCATATCCTACATTTAACCCCATAAGAAATTGCATTATATGCTCCTATTCTTGTCTTCTATATATTGTAATCAATATATTACAAGCACAGTTTTGCAGAACACCACAAGAACAAACTGGTCTCTCAATGTAGTTATCTAACTCATCCCATTGAGATTTCAACTTTGTAAAATAGTCAGTCACTGACATTCCACCTTGTCTTAGACTTGAAATGGCACTACGAAGCTGGAAAACTTTGGGAAGATTCTTCTGTGAAAATCTCTCAATCAAATCAGTCCAAATCTCTTTAGCAGTTGCATAATACACAACACTAGATGCAATTTCTTTACTCACAGAATTCAAAATCCGAGAGAGAACTATTCTATCACATCTCTTCCAAAGAGAATACAACTCAGTATTACGCTCAGGTTCAACTATAACTCCGGTTACAAAATCCAATTTGTTTTTAGCTTCCAGAGCCACAATCATAGATCTATACCATATGTTAAAATTTTCACCATTAAGGACCTGAGTAACCAGGGGCATACCTGGTGAATCTGAGTTATGGAGAAAAAACAGCGAAGATCCGTCCATCGCGTTACGCGAACCAGAAGTTCCACAGCTCGGCGACTGAGAAACATGTACATCATCAGTCGGAAGCGACATAGCTCCAAAATCAAACTTCTATCAAAAAAAAATACTAGATCGGTATGCAAAACAGCACCCTTAGCACAAAAGAAACGCCGATCGACGGTGTTGCCTAGCTACGAACCAGTAGCTCTGGTACCATGTTGAAGATGTAAACGGAGAAGGAAGAAGATGAACTTTCTATTCAATTAAAAAAAATAGAAACCCTAGAACATCTTTCTTCTACTCATAATCTTGCCGTCGGAGGCAAAAAAGAAAGTGAAAAAGAAAATAACAGAAATGACATAGAAGGACCAATGAGAGCCTGCCACATCAGCTACACGGTCCAAACTAGCCACATAAGCAAAGTGTCAAACAGCATCGTCTTACTTAAACTGTAATAAAGGAAAAGAACGACTAAGATTAAAAGACTGAAGGATGATCCAACGGTTGCTGCTGCACAAGAGATTCATGTCATCAGTTTGGTACTCATTGCAGTTTAGTCCACCAAGATTCATCCAACAGCTTTAATATCTTCAATAAAGCGGTGCGCGCGCGTGTGTTAATTAATTAACACTGTTCCTCCACCGAAAAATGAAGTCGAAAGATCGTAATCTCAACACGATAATTTCCTCATTCACAGTTTAGCTCAAGAGCTCAAGTTGAGCTCACACTTGAGCTCAAGAGCTTCAATTATATCTAACATATTCTTTCTACAGCATACCGGTTACCAGTCATTAATCGTATTTTGTTCAGTGAGGGTGCTTATTTTGACTTGATTTGGATCGGTTCAAACAAAATGTTCATAAGCTCACCATTTCTTGTTTTGAAAATAAACGTCAATTCATTGACATTTTCATCACACATTTAATATATATAGATGACGAGATTGTCTTCTTTAGTTCAAACATCGGCCACACTTTTAGACCAGCAAAAGCTCTTGCAAATGTGCCAAGTTTGACTTGTATTCCTGAGCACTCAGACTATGGACATAGACATATGTGTTTGCATATATAAATCTACTGGGAAAAGGATATTACATAGGCAAAAAAAATATGACGAGCGAAAATCTGAGAGGCAGAGACAAGAGATGGTCTCTAGAGGGAATGACCGCTCTTGTCACAGGAGGAACCAAAGGCATCGGGTGAGAAACTTTTACCATTTTCAAGGACTTTTCAGTGACACCGTTTTCAATTATCTTATATTGATTTTGTATTGCGCATATTGTAGGTATGCCATCGTAGAAGAGCTAGCTGGATTTGGTGCAGCTGTTCATATGTGTTGTAGGAACCAACACGATCTGAACCAAAGATTGCAAGAATGGGAAGCTAAGGGATTCAAAGTCAGCGGCTCCGTTTGTGATCTGTCCTCAAGAACTGAAATCCAGCAGCTCATCAAGACTGTCTCTTCTGTGTTTGACGGAAAACTTAACATTTTTGTAAGTTCTTTATCGTACACGCATTTTTTTTCATCCTCAAAACTCTGGTTGTTTTAACAAGAAAACAAAAGTGTCTGAAAAAATAATGAGGAATCTTTAATGTTGCAGGTGAACAATGCTGCTGTTGTTCAGCTCAATAAAGTTACAGAAAGTAGCGTGGATGAATACTCTAACGCGATGAGAACCAACGTTGAGGCTCCATACCATCTGTGTCAGCTGGTACATCCCCTCCTTAAATCATCAGGAGCTGGAAGTGTCATTTTCATTTCCTCAGTTGCTGGGGTCACTGCTTTGCCTTCAGCTTCAATATACGGAGCAACCAAAGGTAACACACTTGTCGTTCTAATTTATTCTTCTTATAGTTTTGACTAAAAATTTACTACATTAAAGGACACTGCTCAGCTCATATATCTGCATTTTCTTTTATACAAGTCAAGAACTTCAAAATAAATTCCTTCACGTAATGGACGAGAAATTGAATTCTTGACTTCATTATTTATTAACTATGCAACTTTTTAGGTGCCATTAATCAGTTAACAAAGAACTTAGCTTGTGAATGGGCAAAGGACAATATTCGTACCAATACAGTTGCGCCATGGGCAGTGAACACTTCCGTAGTGAAACCTGTAATTCCTCGTCTACTCTTAACTGTTACCATTTTGCAAATCGTTTGTCTACTCAAAATCTATCTACCTAATTTCTCAAAATTTTGTGCTTCCAGAACGATATGGATCAAGCGATTTCAGATGCATACGTGCAATTAATGATGCGGACACCTCTCCGGCCCATAGCAGAGCCTAATGAGATATCGTCTCTGGTGGCTTTCCTTTGTCTTCCTGCAGCTTCCTACATCACTGGCCAAGTCATTTCTGTAGATGGTGGGTTTACAGCGGGTTGCTCTTAATTAGAAGGGATTTTTATTTCGAGAAACGGTATCAATTGCTTTTTGTCTAAGTTTCATGTGAACATTTAAATTTCCGTTTCTGTCATGTTCGTCTCAATCCGCCATAACTTCAACTTTGTGTATGGTTGGAAATTATGGATTATAACTAGAATAAGGGCATTGTGAAATTAATTAAAGTTGCCATATTAGTTAATGTGCTGCTTTTTTTAGAATTATATCATATAGTTGGGTTTGAACCTACGTCGTCATGCTGGGTTCAAACCATAGTTTGAAATTTCGTTCCGTTTCGGCCGATTCGCACCCTTTCGGTCTTAAAACGACGTATAACCGGCACGGGTACATACCGGGCTGAAATTCAGTGCATACCAATGTGTTTCGGCTGATTTCGCATGTTTCGGGGTGTTTCGGACAATTTATCGCATTTCGGATGGGTTTCAGTCGGGGTTCCGTTTGTATTTAAACAAGTTTTGGGGCCTTCATATTAAAGTAAAAAAAATCATACACTTATGTTGATCTTCAAGATAAATAATTTTCTAAGTATTTTTTATTTCGTTCACTCATTACATACGATATTTTAGCAAAAAATAAGAATAAAAATCAAAATTTAGTAAAAAAAAAAAAGAACATGTTTTATGCTTATTTTGAAAAATATATGAATAAAAGTTGGGTAATACTAAAAATATAAGAACTTTTGGGCAATTATTATATTTAAGAAAATTAGTATGAAACGAATCACCGAAACATACCGGTACCGAAATGTTTCATTCCAGTAATAAAAACGAAACGACATCCGATACGGTATTTCAAAGTATGGTTCAAACGCTCCACCTCTGAGCTAGCACAAATTTACTTTGTTAATGTGTTTTGAGTTCCTACAATTGTGGATTCCTTCAGTTAAATTTTTTTAATTATTTGAAACTATTGTCTATAGATACGCTAGACAGCTCGAACCATTTGAATGGCATTTTCGTTCATTAGAAAAATGTGAAAAAGTTACCTATTTTGATATTGTTAAATTTTCTACAAAGTTTTAGACATTTTTTTTAGAAAACTGTTGCTTACTTTTGTTTTATTTAAAGTCATAAAAAGTAAATTTTAGGAGTAAAAATTAATAAAAGTTGAAAAAAAATATTTTATTTTAGTCTTATAAGAAATTGAAAAAGTTACATAATATAAGTTGTACCAAAATGAGTAAACTAGAACTTCTTTATGACTTTAATAAAAAAAAAAAAAAAAAAAAAAAAAAAAAAAAAAAAAAACCCACAAAAAGTCACGTTGAATTAGGCAAAGAAAGCAGAGTAAACTACGTGCTAAATGTAAACCCAAAACATGTAATTATCTAAAACCGGATTCAAACCATAACTTTATCTAAAACGGGAAATGCTAAAGGACCCGCTGTTTTTGCGTGGCAGAAGTCTTTGTGGTTGCAATGACATCACCTGAGATAGGTGGAGTTGATGTATGTGATAATAGTTTGTATAAAACAAGTCAATTTTTTCCCTAAAAAATATAAAACGATTCAAAGTTAATTATTTTGTTTTTAGAATAAAAAAGATATATATATATATGTATATATATATATGTATATAACAACCCTCAAGGGTGAGAAAAATTGCCTTGCAGCTAGGGTGGTAGCTCAAGTGGTAGAGCGTTGGAAGTCCCTGCATGAGGTCGGGTTCAAGCCCCGTTGACGAAAAAACAATTTCTCAAAAAAAAAAAAGAAAAAAGAAAAATCGCCAGGATTTACATCATCTTCTAATTAAAACGGATTCAAGCCATATTGGAGGATAGGCTAACCAATTGTGATATGTTGTGTTCTCTCTGTTGGAATCAGGGCCGGCCCTATACCTAGGCAACTGAGGCGGCTTCCTTAGGCTCCCGGGTTGGTAGGGCCCCGTATTCTTATTGTAATTTTTTTTTAAATAACTATAGTTTAGTTAATCATATACTTCAATGACAAAATTTAATGAAGTTTATGTTGGTGTAGTGGTAAGTATTAGCTTTGCCACAAGTTTCATCCAAGTTCGAATCTCGTTGATGATGAATGTGAATTTTTACTTTTCTTATAAAAAATTGTAAGGTTAAAGAACATGAATCTAAGATATTACACACAACTATTAGAAGTTTACAAATATTTTCTTTCTAAAACAAACTCTTTTGCGTATATTTTTTTGTTAAGTTAGAGCCCCAGAATTTTTACTCGCCTTAGGCCCCCAAATGTCTTGGGCCGGCCCTCGTTGGAATGTGCTAAACATCTCAGCAACAACATCGTTTCCTCTTTGTGAATTCAATCCACCAATCCATGAAGCTGGACAATTTAGTGAAGAGGGATTCGATAAGCTTCTCTACTTCGGTAATGATCGTGGGTGGCCTTCCTTCATTTCATGCCTGTATTTCTTATATCAATATCTTAGCATCGCCTTCGAGGATTAACTTTGTCACTCCCGAAACCATAGCAACCTCAGCCCCTAACATGGCTGCATGGGCTTCAGATTCTATGGTTGACATGCAGTAGCCCCTATCATGTTGCCGCACATAATTTTAGACATAGGTACTGCTTTATTTGCCTAATTTTAAATGAAAAATAGCTTTTTAAGTTATAAAGAAATTTCTAATACACTCATTTATTAAAAATTATTTTAGGGTTTGTCTATGGTAAGTCCCATATCACAAGTTCTACATTTTCTTGCGTCAAAAGTTCTTGAGACTCCCTATCATCTAGTCAACATATTCTCGCCAATAGTTGTAAGATCTCTTGTGATGTTCCATCCAAGTCACTAATCAACTCCATTATTCTCTTCATGTAATCCCAACGAAATATCTGGATTTTTTGGATCATCACATCGTCTTGTTTTCAGGTCCTTCATGGTTGGATCATTCTTGTAGAAGTCACTCTCCGTCTTTTGTCATTAATTCGATAACATCATTTCCGGAATGAATTGAACTTCTTGATGGAAGAGCACAAAATCAATGTGGCCACAAACCACCTGTGATGACTCAAACCTCATACAGAAACAATAGATCATGCTATTATCTCGTTGACAGAGAACGGTGTGCTGACAGGAAAAATTTCAATCCATTCAGATATTTCATTTGACATTTCAGATAGAAACATTAAATACTGAGAAAAATAAACTAGTACTTGAAAGGACTGCTCAGTAAATAAATCACATCAGATTCAATTGCAGTTCTGGAAAGAAACCTAAAACAAACATATAACATTTTAAAGAGACAATAACAGATAGTGTATTGTATGAACTTACCATAGTTGTCATTTTTATTCTCCCTTGTGACATAGATCACATCCCATTTCATATTCAGGTAGCTGTTGAATGTCAACAGCTTTGTAGTGATTTGCCTTCATTGCTTGCTGCTTGAACTTCCCATACACGACCATAGTGTAGAAAATGACTGCAAACGAAGATTCTTAACTTGATTTGTTACGGCTCAAGGCTTAATAATGAGCATTAGCACGCAAAATTTAATGTTATGCCATCAAAAACTAACAAGAGAACATAGTTAACATTGATTTACAGCAGATAAATATTTAGACACTTTGGATTGTATTCACGAACTTCGAGATAAAACTTTAAACATTCAGGAGAGTACATTTGACATAGTTTTATATAATCTAGGCATTCTCGTTCAAAATAACAAGTAGATATGTATGTGTAATATATTTTGGTCAATAAACATCTTTACAAATATTTTCACAATTAACAACCCCAAAAGGTGTAAGGCTTATTATACATTATAATACAAACATGAATCTTTCCATGCAATACAAGACAATGTAATGCAAGTATGAATCTTCCATATATATGACAAGTGAATACCATATGTAATGTACAATGATAGCTATGGGTCAAGGACCTTCCGTATGAGGATGTCGATACTATAATATTTAAGTGCGATGAAATTTGGTCAATGGATCCTTCCCATAATATGCAAGTGTGATAGTACCATAGGCACGTGGCTGCCATAAACACATATCTACTATAGTAAAATTACAATATATAGTTAATGTCAATGGGATGATACAAGTGGATACTATCAATTCAAAGTGTGGTACATTATGTTCAAGATATTGTATATGAAGTTGTCATCAGTTGTTTCCCAATGAACCACATAAGTATGATTGTTCATTATAAGAGTAAAGGTAACCGGCTATATCGTGTTACATATTGCCCACAACAATATGCTCCAATTTGGATGATTGTGGAATTAATGTGTTTCATCAAATCTTCACGTCTAGCATATTAAACTAAGTATCCAAGTTTTGTATACTGTATTTTATTTTAATACTGTTGTGTACAAATAAATCCTAGAAGAGGATCTAAACATACACCTGCGGTAAGGAATAAGAACAAGGGTAGAACAAGAGAACACTGAGAGATTGAGGGTAGTGAGTTGGGGAAGAGTAAGCTTGCTATTGCCTGAGAGGGAGACAGTGATGATTAACCGGAGGTTCTAGAGTTGCTATTGAAGGTAGACGTCTCTATGTATAGGGCTTACAGGTGACCGTTACGTGGCCTTAATGCGTGCCATAAAGGATGGCGAGATATCCGCCTCGTAACGGTATATGGCACGTTACACGTCCATCAGTATAGATAGGTAACCGTTCGAACGGTTACCCGCATATATAGGAAACGTGATCATCAGATCTCTCAAGCAATTAACAAGGGTCGTGCACGAGCGTGGTTGTTACTCTCGCGCGACGGTCCTTACTCTAACCTCCAAGCCACTAAGTCCCTACAACTCCCGTGCGGTTAGTATCGCGGGCGACCCTGTCTCACGCCCCCTCATGGATAAGCTCGCGTATAAGCATATGAGAATCAGAGGAGATATGATAGGGTGTATGCGGTGTACCACTAGATAAGCTGGATGGCTGCTACGTGGACGATGGTTGATCTGCTCAGAACGCAGTATCTACATTAGCCCCCTTTTGCGCGTATACGATGTGCGTCGTCGTGTAGACGCGCAAAACCCACCGTGCGTGGCCCCACGTAGATCCTCGTATTAATTCGAATAATATTAGAAAACCCTAGGCCCCAAAAGTAGCCATGATTGCCTAGGTCTCTGCAACGTCGAACAGCCTTCAATAGGGTGAGGCCGTTGCGAGGTTAATCAGATGCCATCCACATAATTTTTCCATTTTTCAAAGCAAGAATGATTCGAATAGATTTTTATATGTCGCAAATTTTGCCAATTTTCGAGGTAACGCCGATTTAGCAATCCTGAAGAGTCACAACCTTCGAAGGCCTATATAAACCTCTTCACAATAATGATTAGAACTTTTCCACCATTGTTGCTATCAGAGTCTTATGAGCCAGAGAGAGAATTTTCAGCAGCAAGTTCAGATTTTCGATCAGATTCTTGACAGCATCACGCAAGCAGTTCAAGCACTCAAGATGCAGCAAGGTTAGATATTCTTATTCCTCGCTCCATTTTTTATTTGAAATCATATTAGCAACCCAACCTGGGTTTAGCGTTCATATTTGTTCTTGGCATGCAACCCAATTTGGGTTTAGTTTTCTTCACTATTCTTCACTGTTCTTCATACCCGAACAGAATTTTGCTCTTCAATCCTTGTTTGGCACATATTATTTGTGTTACAGAAATGGCTCCCAAGAAATCTCAAAAGGAAGCAGTCGATTGGCCTGAACTCTCCAAAGATCTGTAGTGCAAAGCCCCTTACTTGGGTGGATATGATTTCTACCTTGCTATCATTAAGGTACCACTCTCCAGGAACCTCCGGTGAAAAATGCCTTGCAGTTGGTGTCTGAGCCAGAGAGGGACGAGTGGGATTTTGTTAGTTCTCAGGACGTGCAACGGCTCGGCCTCGAAGCTGGATTGTACCCTTTCACTGATGTTCTCCTTCAGTCATTCATGGAGAAACTTGATTGGACAGAGGACTGGAGAGAGTTCATCCTCGAAAATTATGAAGAAGAATTGACAAACACTGGGATATACAACGCCGTTTGCGCGACGAAGGGACTTAGCCTCAGAATCGACCATGACATGCTGAGGGTCCTATTTTCGAGGTATACCAAGAAGACTAGCACATTCAACTTCTCCACCTTCAAGGCTGGTACGACCCTTGAGGATACAGAGATCTTACTGGAACTTCCTAGTATGGGAGTTGTAGACCCCTTGGCTCCTCTAGCTTCTGATGATGAGCTCACACTTTTTGAGCAGATGAAATAGTGCATTGCCGATATGAAGAAGGTGGCCTCGAGATGGAACCCAAACACAAACACCTATGCTGACATGTATATGTCCATCTCTTCTGGCGCGAAGAACATCTGGTCCAAATGGGTGATGTACTTCTTCAGATATTACGCGAAGCCGAAGGTTGCCCAGGAGTTGGCGGAGGAGGATCCAGATGCGATAATCGCCCTTAAGGGAAAAGGTGCTGCCTGGACCCTCTGTGGTTTTCTTTGTGTTTGGTTGTCGCGCTACCTTATAGATGGGCACCCTCATGATGGAGTGTTTACTCACGTCCTTGCGCTCGCTGTGAAGCTTTCACTTGTCCAGAAGGTAGCTTTGGGGCATCTAGTCTTGGGTTCTCTGTATCTCCGCCTAGATTTGGCTGCAACATGTTGAGCAGTCACAAGGCAGAGTTGATGTTGTCTCTTTTGTCAACATCGCGCTTCTGACGATGTGGGTTTGGGAAAGGTGTCCCAAGTACGCTCCCGTCACATTGCACTTGGAGCTATGGAACGCGCCTAATGCCACTAAAGAGCTCCTCAGTCCTCGAACATGGCGTTGGTACAAGACTAAGCCGGTTCAACGCCCCTTCTCATTGGTGTGCGACGATATTAGCTACTTTGAGGCTCGACCTTATGTCGCCAACCTGGAGAACATCGTCCTTCACGACTGCATGTATCCGGAGGTGGACACCAAGTATAGACCTCAGTACATTACTAAAGGGGCGAGGCGTTACGGGAGATTTGTCAATTGGTGCAGGAGAGGGTATTTGCCTGCTCTTCCTGAGCATGTGACTAGCCCAGAAACTTCAAGCTATGAACTCATTGCGGTTCACTATCATCCGATTAGAGTGAGCCCCCAATTTGGCTTCGACGCCGTCACACCACCTTTGTGGTCCAATTCAATCACCAAGGGATGCTACAATGGGTTGCTCTATGGAAAGAGCAATAGTCTGCTGGTTGCTGGGATTCCATTGACTCAACCTTCCAGGAAACGGCGAGGGAAGCGTACCCCAAATTGGATTTCTTTTTGGAATACGCAGATCCGTCTACTTGTGAGATCTCAAGCTCAGCTTCAGCCAAGCAAAACCTCCGTGCTTATGATAAAAGACTATCCCTTCAAATCAACCTGCTCTTGGGACGCGTCTCAATATGGTTTTTATTCTCTAATGGATAAATACCATCATTTGTGCGTTGAATTGATTCTTGACGAGAAGGCTGCTACAGTCAAGAAGAACTCCTTCAACGCGAGGAGGCAATACGCAGACAACTTCAAGAAGGTATACTTAAGCACACTTTCTTTATTTTTCCTTAATAATAAATGCAACGTCTAACTTGTCTTCTCATGATAGTGCTGTTTGAGACGGTTCGCATTTTGGGATCGCAGCATAAGCTTCATTGAATTTTGTCGCGCGAAAAATATCAAACTTTGTCCCTATTACTCCATGGATGCCAATGAATCAAGAAGTCCAGAAATTGGTCTCGGAAGCGCTTGAAACCTTCTTGCTCCGCTAATCACAACCTCAAAGAAGAAGAGAGCTTCTGATGAACATGCATCGGACGCGGCTGATACCTCGACAATTCAGCCATCAAAACGTCCCAGTAACAACCCTCCAACTGCGAAGAAAAGCCAAGCTCCTCCTCCAACTGTGAAGAATGCGGCGGCGAAGAAGACGGCTGATAACTCTCTTTTACGAGCTATTAATATACTTCCATATTACTTCTATTAGGCCTATTTCACATGATTTATATGTTACATTTGCACAAATATGTGAATTTGTTGAATATCCAGTTGTTGCATATGAAAGCAAAGAAATGAAGGCGTTCGCACTTTATGAGTTGTAGCTTGAAACGTCAATGAAGACATCGCAAATTGAGAATATGTTCAAGGAGCACATTGATATCTTTGCACCACATGGGAGACTTGACGTTCGTGAAATCGTTATGAGGTCAATTCTTATGAATTGGAAGAAGAAGAAAAAGTTTCGGGAAAACATTCGTTTTTGCAACACTTGTTCATCGTTGATGAGATTCGCGGTTCTTATGATAAGTTGTTCTCGTTCAATTGAGAAGAGAAACATCGAGAAAAGGTGGTGGAAGAAGAAAAATTGGCGAGAAAAGTTTGTTTTCAAGCAGGGGGCTGCTGTGACAGTTTCATAATGTTACTCATAATGTCAGGCTTACGAGTGTTATGTGAAACCCAGCTGTTTAAGCATTGGGGGGAGGCGAGTGCAAATAAGATAACTCTGAAAAATGAAACTAGGTATCCCAATGTGAGTTGCAGCGTTAATTAGTATCTCAGATCAGATCAAGCACACACAAACTCAGCTGCGAAACCACGGACTCTCCCTGTGTTGTTCGGCAACTGAAACGAAGCAGAACCCAACCGCCTCTGAATCCCCTGTTCAACAAATCGTTGTCCGCCGCCCTACTTCTCCGTGCAAAACAACCCACCATTAAAACCGGTTGCTGAGCTTTTCCGACCACCGCCTTTTCCGACCTACCATCGTTCCCATCCTTCTCTTTCGTCGATGTCAATACCGAACCCAGGAACCCCAGCCAACAACAAACTTCGTCCCCATCGTCATCTCCTTCGAATCAAAAGCCATCGCCTTTCTCTGCAACAACCGAGACAGCAACCTAAACCGCTGTCAACAGGAGACCCACAGAACCAGTAAACCTAGTTTCAATTCTCACAATCATTGCCTCCACCATACCCGACCACCATCGAAGCCGAAGCCGCCACCTCCAATTCACCAGAACCGAACTCCAATTCGAACCCTCTTCAGTAGCAATCGAAGATCGAATAGCCCCAGCCACCGTCGCTGATTTGAGACCTCAAACCACCGACTGAAACCCTTACCATACTGCTACAAATTCCGGCAAAAAGCTCGACCGAAACATGGAACCTGACCCGAGTCTCTCTCTCTCAATCGAATTCATCACCGAAACATCTGTCAGCCATGGACTCCGACCAATACACCGTCGTCGTCGATGTCTTCTCCAATCAAACCCAGTTCTTGTTACCCAACCCCTGAACCGCGCTCTGCCATTCACTGTCCTCGCCGCGAGTAGTCTGTTGTGGGTATTTAATCAGCGTGGGTTTGCTTGGATAATTCTTTCAGAAGATGGGAAACTCCACCCACGGTTCAGGAGGAGATTGGGAAATTTTTTTTTTTCGGGAAAAGAAATTGGGAAGCTTAAGCACCAAAAGAAAAAAAAAATCATTAAAAATTAAGCAGGCTCTTCTAGATGAGTTGCAAGTAGAATGATTTCACAGATTTCACAAGAATACTAGAATAGTACACAACCATGTAATATGTATCTATTACTTCAGTGGTTACACGAATGTTAATGAAGGGGCTATTGGTCTCCGAGCTTGGCAATACGGCGCAGCAGGTTGTGAGAATTAGAAGAAGACGGAGAAGTTCGACGAAGACATCGACCCCGGTGTGCTATCGCGCACTCGACCGTTCTGGGAGCTCACATCATGAGTTCGGGGATTCTTCGTTCTCTTTTTCGTCAGCAGCAACCATCAATCGACCCCGGTGTGTTTCACACACTCGACCACTATGGGAGTTAGCATTGATGCACTCAATGTTTGCTTAGGGATTGTTCGTGCTATCTCAGTCAGCACCTATCGGATTTCGTCCCCGACCTTGTGTCGGTTGTGAGTACTCTTTTCTCTCTCTTTACTTACCGTTTTGGCACATCGTACTTGCTCTAGGATTTTATTTTGACTACTTGGTCACGGTGCATAGTCACCGCTGGATTAGCTGTTAGAATCCTAGGAAATACTTGATTACTTGCTTACTTTCGGTACACACAACTTGTCACGTGCACGTAGTTCGTTTTAGCTCTAAATTTGTTGAACTACCTTCTTGTGCAATGACTTTGACTCCGAGTAGATTCATCGTCCCTTGCATTTGAATGCCGAGTCTTCTTGGTTGGTCTCTAAATTCGTTGAGGACAACGACGCACTCAAGTGTGGGGGGATTTTTTCCTATTTGCTAGCCATGTCCGTGTCTTGCATCACCAGTTACATTTAGATTAGAATATAGTTTAGTGAGTCAGTCTTGCACGTAGGTGTCAGTCAGTTCAGTTTGCATTTGCACGTTTAGTTTATTGCATTGTATATATTATTGTTGCACTTTTATTTATTGGGTCCTCCTACCCCAAATGTGTTGGTTAATCGAGTTGGCCAAATGCATATAGAGGTAGGAAAAAAATGAACAAAAATAATAAAAAAAACAAATAAAAACTAAAAAAATCCTAAAAAAATTGAAAATTTGAGAAAGGGGCAACTTAGGACCTAGAAACCGAAGAGAATCCAGTGAAAGAGCTCATGAGAGTAGGAAGCCCCATAGTAGGGATACTTCGATCCTAGTTTCTTGTGAACAAGTCTCACGAAGGGATGTCCCGGGTATCTCGGGAATAGTGAAAGTAGATTACGGCATACTTTTGACTCCTTTATTGTGCTAGGAGAATTGAGTCTCTAAGTGATTGATTATTCCGTTTCCAGTGGAAACTTGTGGACTCTTAGAATCTGGGGTGGACCGTCGTGTAGAGTCGGTTTCATATGGTACGAGTCTTCGGCCTAAGCGAAGTCGGGGAGCGTGCACCACCATCCCTTAAGGTGGTTCTAAGAGAAAATCCTAAAAATACCACACTCTTAAGCTCTATTGCACGGTTGTAAAAACAGAGGAGAATAATGAAAAAGAAAAAAAAAATTGAAAAAAAAAACATATAATTGAGCTTCAAAGATGAGACAACCTATTGTGCTTTTGTTTGCGCGGAAAATTTGGATTCAATCCAACGTAGGGCTTAAGAGGGAAACTAAAGTCAAGCCGTATATCAAAGGAGTTGTGTCTCCCAGCAATGGGACAATTTGCATTCAAAGCAATAACGGCTAAGAGGGTCTGAAAACCTCAAATGACTCGACGAAGGAAGATCATTTAGAGCTTGAGATGCCTAGACGCTTTGAGTCAAAAGACGTGCCGTGTCTTGGAATGATTTGGTGGATGTTTGGGGACGCCTTCGTGAGTTTGTGTATTGGATCATCATATCATATTTCTTGCTACGTGTTGTGAAATTTTAAAGTGAGCTTGTGAGGATTTGATGATTTCGGTTTATGATAGAGAGGTTGCCCAATCTCGTAACAAGAAGAAAAAAAGAATTTTGTTGGTTCAATTTTTGCATTGTGTATAATCGAGTTGCATTTTAGTTAGTTCATGTAGTTGCATAGTCTTGTCATATTGAGTTGTGTTTGTGTCTTGAGTCGGCTAGTAAACAGTGATTTGCTCGGGACGAGCAAAAGGTAAGTGTGGGGGTATTTGATAACTCTCTTTTACGAGCTATGAATATACTTCCATATTACTTCTATTAGGCCTATTTCACATGATTTATATGTTATATTTGCACAAATATGTGAATTTGACAGATTTATAAGCGTAAGAGTCAAAAGTTGTGTTTCTAGCTTATTTGGCCATGATTTCTATCATATTTGCGATGATAATTGCACGGGTAGTATTTTGTTGTGTTTATCAGGTAAAATAGGTGAAATGGATCTTATGAGAGGCTTAAATACGCTTGAGATGGAGCTAGATGAAGAGGAGAAAAGAAGACGCAAAGACGAAGAAAAGTTGAAAAAGTCACTCCTGACCAGCCTGTACTATTTTTGATTCTCAGGAAACTATATACATAATTTGGAGTAAGGCCAGCGCCATTTGAAATTAGACATCTAGAGCTTTCCAACTATATATGGTAGGCCCGAAGACGAGTCCGTATGAGGGAGATACAGCCCGCGCAAAATCAGCTTACAATTCTGTCCGAGAATTACAAACTGGAGGGGCTGAAGTGCAAATTCGGCCAAAGTTCAAAAAAAAACGTGCCCAGGCCTTATGAAACGAATTCTCAGCCCTGGAACACAGAACGAGGCTGCTGGAGGAAGGGAGGAGACAGCTCCCAAGCCATTGGAGAGCTCGGATTCCCACCGGATCAAGGATTCATCGTTTGATCTCTCTATCTCTCTTGTTTTTTATGAATACTTGGAAATTCTTCGTTGTATTCTCAACTATGAGTAGCTAATTTCTATTTGGGATATCTCATAGGTAGCTAGGGTTTGAACACCATGTTGGTGATTTATGGATCTTTTTCATGCTTTTAGCTTAATTGAATGTGTTTTTCTTAGCTATGCTTGATTTATGTACTTAATTCTATCGTTTCTATTGTTTGAGCTCTCAATAGGATGATTATAGGTATAGGATGTTAGAGGAATCAACATTCTCTACCCGGAAACTTGAATCAAACACTAGCCGTATCTAGGGTTGAGGAATCTTCCTAGTTAGCTAGAACTAAGAGTAGACCATAACAACATAATGCTTATTTGAACTTGAGTAGGCTAGAGGAATCAGGTACAAGAGTTTGAATATAGGCTTTGGTTGAGGAATCTTCAAAGCATAGGTGCTCGTTTGGCTAAGTAAAAGACGTTCGTGTTACTTGAACATAAATCAAAAGTGGTGTGAGATCCCTAGTGAACCCGAAGAGATATCCTGATACTTGTCCCTCGTATTAATCTCAATTTTACTAATTAGCTTGTTATTTAATTTCTTAGATTAGTCAAACAAACTCAATTACTTGCCCACACTAAAGTTAACTATCCTAATTAGTTCACGAAAAGTCCCTTGGGTTCGACAAACCCGGATTACCGGATATTACTACACGCGACAGCCGTACACTTGCGGTTGGATTGTACCAACGGCAAATGTGCGACGAAGTACTGTCGAAAATTTGGTGGAGGTCGATTCAGACACTGCAGATTCCATGTTTTTTGCAAGAGGAGGTATTCACACATATTCCTGTTAGAATTATGATCAATTATCTCATCTCAAAGATACTCAATCCTCGCCTTTGTCACAGATAGCGATAGCCCAGTTGAAGGGTCGAAAGGTTTGATCGAAGAGGAGGCAATTGCGGAGTCGAAGGCCATGGCTGAAGAAAGGGCTAGAAAAGAGAAAGAAGAAGAAGATCGCCAAATTCAGGAAGCTCTGCAGAAAAGCCTTGAAGATCAATAGCAATGTTCGCACTCAACTGCTAATCAGATTTAGCAAGCATAGAAGAACTACCATGATCTTGTTGGTGATGAGGATGAAGAAGGTACTATTTTCAAATTCACTTTATCGCGCCATGAACTTAACTTGCGCGCATTATACCATGGGGTGTCTAGGAGTGATATTTGAAAATGCTTAGTAGATCAATGTGGAGAATCCTCAGGTACATCTACCTCCTTAGTGATGCCATGCTTCATTTTTCCATCTTCAAATAATCGATGATAGTGTTTCACACGTAATAACAATGTTTCACACCCAATCAGGTCATGCGAATTGAAAGGAACTGATGATAACCTTTGCGCAGATATCCCATATGAAAGTGGAGGTCTTTTCATTGCAGCTCTTTAAGATTTAGTAAAATTAATTCTTTCATCTTGAGTTAACTGTGAACTCTTTTGTTCTTCAAACACACACAGAGCCATTGATAAGAAGGTCTCGCCGGCTTCGCAGCGCTGTGGTTCGCGTCATTGAGACTACTGTTGGAACTTTTGGTGATGTCATAGTGGAAGAGCCAACTAGGCAACCATCTGAGGAGGTTCGAGCGGTAGAGGACGGAGTTGGCCATTCCAATCGCGTCCCTCAATCTGTCATCGAAGCCAATCAGGAGAACCAAGAAGACATGACCTTGGGAGAAAGAGCTGATGTCGCGTCTCAAAAGCATATAGATGCTTAAATGGCTGACCCTGAAAGCGAGCATCTCGAACTCATCGTTGAGCAAGAGGAGGAGGATCTTAAACAGAGGCGCGCGCAGGAGGCTACTCTTAACAAAAATGTCGAGCCGTCAGGCCCACTTCAGGGGGTAAACATTTTGCCAGCTGAAGTTCCAGCTAACGTCGCGTCTGAGAGTGCTCTTCCAACAGGGGTCGCCGCTGAAGTTAGCCAATCCTGCAGATGCTCCATTGCCTACCGGCCCAAGCGTGGATACAACAGAGCCCCCTTCCACCAATCAACAAGTCGTTTCAGCTCACGAGGCTCAACAACAACGCACTGAAGAAGTTGTGGAGGGGTCCGTTGATGCACCTGCTACATCTGGGGCTGCTGCACTAATCTTGGCAGAGACAAGGGGTGATGCTTAATTGGATGCGACCGCTGTCGCGCGAGATCACCATATGGAGAAGGCTGTTTGTGAGGCTACAGAAGAGCCAGCTCCGAACGCATCTTCAAGGTCAACCACCCCTGTGGCAGCAGTTGCAATGCCAGGAGCTACTCCTACAACGTCCCGTTCAACCACTGTATCTGGGAATCGGGATGAAGGGCTGCATCTTTCTAACACACTTCTTGAAGAGTGGAAATGTGAAAATCAAAAACATGCCATCAATTTAGAAGCGATGCTTGCCCAGAACCCTTGGGGAGCTTGGGCTGCGCAAGGTGTTGAGGTAATTTGCGCGAACGAATTATGTCATACCTGAAGAGTACTTCACCCAAGAAGCTCTTGTAGACAGAAGATTAACTGAAGCTGGTACCTCTTCAGGCGAGCAAGTGGCATCGACCCCTATTCCTTCTCTTCGTGAGATGGTCGAAGGCCTTGGTAAGTACCCTTAGAGTACGTAGTTTGAAATTTTCTGCCCTCATTGTATGGCTAATTCATGTTGCATCTTTAAAATGCAGGTCTAAGTGAGTCGTGTCTCAAGTGGCTGATGGAGATACACCTTTCTTTCCCCAAGACTTTTTCAAGGGCGATGGAGCTGACCTCCATTGAGAGAAGGGATATGTTCCTTGAGGTGGCCAACCTTGTGGAGAAGATCAACAATACAACCCCTGCTGATGTTTCTCACATAAAGGTTCAATCTTTACTGACCAATGTGCATTGCATTCATCATGTTTCTCAAATTAAGCTGAACCTCGACTTTCTCGTCGAGAGGTTGAAAAAGAGCGCTAACTCTATCAAGATAAGATTTGGCTATGAGGCCTATGGTTTAGAAAATCTGATACTTGCCAAACAAAAGGAAGCTATTGAACAAGCCATCAAGCAATACAATGAGGCCTTTGAGAAGCACAGGCAAATGAAGAGGCAGTTGGCTGCGTTGGAAGAAAATTCCATCCCTTTAGGTGCTCAGGACTCACTTCTGAAGAACTTGTTCCAACGGGATTAGTTCAGTTTTACATTGATGTATGAACAATATTGTTTTTGTTGGCTGAAGCTAAGTTTGAACAATTTGCTTTTTGTAAAGTTGCGCTGATTTATGCGCATTTGCATTTATCTTATCAAACATCTTTTCCTTCACTTCGCAGATATCAAATCGCTTTTCTACCTTGTCATAGACTTGCATGACTTGTATCGTTTTCGCTATTTGAACAAGCTCTTTTTTTCTTAACGCCTTGCATCTGTGGCTATCCAGAAGATAAGATTTGAATGTCGCAGTTGTTCAAAGGTGTACACGCAACTGCGTAAGGCTGCTATCTAAAGAGATGGTTTTAAATTCTACTACCTGAACAGATAGGTCTTAGGCAAATGAACTTGAATCCGCCTCTGAGCAAATAAGATTTGAATTTTTTACCGCTAACTAAATAGATAGGTTTAGACTCGCGTGTGGATGCCATCTAGGATGGGTTTTATTTTAGCGTATGGTTGCTATCTAAGCAGATAGGCTTTGATTTGCATGTTGCTATCTGGACGTATAGGCTTACTTTCGCATATGGATGCTATCTAGGAAGATAGGCTTGGTTTTGCATATGGATGCTATCTAGGCAAATAGGCTTTGATTCACATATGGATGCTATCTAGGCAGATAGGCTTTTGATTTGCATATTGTTGCTATCTAGACAGATAGGCTTTTGTAAGTTTCTATCTAGACGGATAGGCTTAGATTCATGAAGCACTTGACTTTCAGTCTCAACAAGTAATGCAGTAGCATATTAAAATCAGCAGTTGATAAAAGATCTCTCATATGGGAGATTCATTATCATTAATCGAATCCTCATATGGGAGGATATGAGCGGAATACAATATAAATGGAGAGAAGGCTAAGGATAGTACTTCTTAAGCCATCGCATATTAACTGGAGTGGGAGTCGTGGCAGTCCCATGGCAACGTAGGATAGTGCAATAGCCACTGTCAAAGACTTCTTTCACTTCGAAAATGCAGTGGTCAGAGGCTCGTAGAACTAAATCTCCCATCGCGAAATCTCGGTGCTGGACCGTCTTATTGTAGGCTCGAGAGATCCTCTCCTTGTACTTTGTGCTCGTCCTCTTGGCTTGTTCGCGCTTTTCTTCTAGCAAGATCAGGTCATGATCACGTTCGTTCTCATACAAAGCACTGAAGGCTAGCCTCGCAGAATTGACCTTAACCTCAGTGGGAACCACTGCTGCAGCTCCATAGCAAAGTAGAAAAGTGGAAGCCCTAGTAGGAGTCCTTGGTGACTTGTGATAGGCCCATAACGCCAAGTTCAAGGAATCTGACCACTTCTTGTGATCATCTGCGACCATCTTGCTTAAGATCCATAGCAGAGTTTTGTTCGTGGCTTCAGCTTGCCTATTTCCCTTTGGATAGTAGGGCGTCGAGCATACTTGTCTGACATTGTATTCCATAAGCTTTGCGGCGACTTGACGATTGACAAAAGGCGTCCCATTATCAGACAAGTTCGTATTGGGAATCAAAAAGCGATAGATGATATTCTCCTGGCTGAATTTGACCACTGCCAACGCATTTGCTGTCTTGAGTGGTACTGCTTCGACCCATTTGGTTAATTGTTCTGTCACGGTCAGGATGAAGTGGTTTCCGTGTGATGGGGGACGAATGGGACAAATGAAGTCAAGATACCAAGTGTGAAATGTCCTTGGGGTTCCCAATGCATGCAGATCAACTGCAGGAGCATGAACTAGGTTTCCATAGAATTGGCATTGCTAGCATCTTCTGACCTTTGCGCGACAATGAGCCTCCATAGTTGGCCAGAAATAGCCAGGAGCTGCCTACAAAGCTTTGCACCTCCTAGATGTTACACTTGGTGAGAAATTTCCATGAATTCTTGCGTTTCTTGGCCATTCAAGCATCTGAGCAAGTTTCCTTCATGTCCCTTTCGCCACAACAAATTTTCCTTTAACACATACCGAGCTAATTTCCTTTTGAGCTTCTCAGCCCCTTTTTTGTTGTTCAGTAAGATCTCATCTTGCATATAGTCAATCAAAGGCTTCCTCCAGTCAATTTCACCAGCGATCGCAGCCACTTCTAGGGAATCCTTTATCAATGCGCACTTCTCACAATTACTTTGCCTGATCGCGGAATAATACGACATCTGCGGCCAATGAATTCCATATCTCTGTGCCTTCCTGTAAATAGAAACTTCATTCTCTCCGCAAGAATGCTGATGGATTTTCTCTAGCAATGTTCGACCTTCCTTCTCTGTGACACATCGCATCAAGATTCCTCCAGCCCCTTTGTAATATAGGAAGTTGTCATGTATGCATAACCCCTTTGTGGAAACCCAGCTTTCCTTACTTGTTCCTTCGGCCATTGCGCGCATGATAGGTGTTTTCCAATCCTCGAATTCTATGAACTCATATTCACAAAAATCATCTATCAGGGATGGAGTTGTGTTGACCTCGATTGAGATCGTTGCTAGACATTTATCTCAGCTGATTTTCGACCCCAAACTAGCCAGAGCGTCTGCATGTCGATTGTCAGATCTTGGGGTGTGTTCGTACTTGATGGAATCAAACTTCTGAACTAGCTTCCGCACGATCCACCTGTAACTTAGTAAGTTAATCTATTTTAGACCATATTCGCCTGAGGCTTGCTTCACTATCAGCTTGGAATCTCCCATCACTATCAGATTTTTCACCTCTAGAGTTTTGGCCGCGAGGAGACCAGCAATTAAAGCCTCATATTCAGCTTCTTTGTTTTTTACTACAAAAGAGAGCTTGTTTGACATCTGGATAACTTTTCCATTGGGCCTGGTCAGTACAATTCTAGTTCCTCCTCCTGACCTTGTCGAAGATCCGTCGAAATACAGCTTCCAATATAGTGACTCCATTGTGTATACTTCCGGCCCCTCAAGATCCTCTTCCACCAAAGGCTCGTAATTCTTATCCGGGAACTATGCCAACAGGTCTGCCACTTCTTGAGATTTGATGGCCTTTGTAAGTGCGCATGTTATGTCGTACGGTGACACAGTCATGTACCACTTTGCCAATCTCCCATAGGGAGCAGAATGTCCCAACAGATATCGAATGGGGTCACTTTTGGTTATGATCACGACTTTTTGGGAAGAGAAGTAGTTCTTGAATTTTAATATGAAAAATAATAAATCAAGGCAATGATGATCGATATCGGTGTACCTAGACTCAGCAGGCTGTACCACGTGAGATGTAATAAATGGGCCTGTCCTGTCCTTCGAATTCTTGAGCTAATAGAGCCCCAATGGACTTCTTTCTTGAGGTAAGATATAAAAGTAGAGGAGACCCTAATTGAGGCGCGATCATAACCCGTGGAGACGTCAACAGCTGTTGTAACTTCTCGAACGTGACCTAGTGCTCTTTTGTCCAGGCATACGTCGCATTCTTTTTTAGCAGATTGCCAAAGCAAAACGTCAACTCTGCAATTGCTGGTATGAACCTTCACAGATACGAGAGCTTTCCCAAGAACGCCTTCAATGCATTCTGAGTCTGAGGTGCTGGCAAGCTAGTAATAGTTGAGATCTTCGCGGTATCAGGCTCGATTCCATGTCGATGAATCACACATCCCAAGAATTTCCCTGAGGTTACCCCGAACGCGCACTTCATAGAGTTCATATTTAGCTGGAACTTTATGCACCTTTCAAATACCTTCCTCAAATCCTTCAAGTGTTCTTCCTTTGCCTTGATTTGATGACCAGATCATCCACGTAGAATTCTACCTCTTGATGCATCACGTCATAAAAGAGTGCCATCATCGCACGCTGGTAAGTTGCGCCTGCATTCTTTAAGCCAAAGGGCATGACCGTGTAGTGAAACACTCCCACACGTGTGAGGAAACTTGTCTTCTTCGCATCTTCAGGGCCATCTTGATCTGATTGTAGCCACTAAATCCATCCATGAAGCTGAACATTTGATGGCCCGCAGTAGAGTAGATCAGCAATTCTATATTTGGCAATGGGAAATCATCCTTTGGGCAGAACTGGTTGAAATCCCTGAAATCGACGTATACGCGAAGGCTTCCATTCTTCTTCATAACAGGCACAATGTTGGCAAGCCAGTTGGGATGGTGATTGTGTTCAATGAACTTGGCATTTAGCAGCTTTACTATCTCCTCCTTTATCTTGAAATTGATCTCTGGGCGAAAGTTTCTCACGCTCTCCTTTACTGGCTTCGTTCCTGGAATGACATCCAGTCTATGCATAGTAATCTCCTTGTCCAAGCCAGGCATTTCATCATAATCCCATGCAAAAACGTCCTAGTATTATTATAGCAAATTCAGCAAACCTTGCTCTTCCTCGACATCGAGATTTGCACGTAGGAAGATTGGTCTTTTCTTCTCCTCTGTTGGGCTCAAAATTACTTCCTTCAATTCCTGCTTCTGGGGTTTTGGGCGATTTTCCATGCATTCAAGAGCTTCTTTCAACTCCTCCAGTGGTGCCTTTTCCCTATCCCTGTTTGGAGCTTCTGTCAACTGGCAAATTTCCTCAGGGACATCTTCGATGGGAGGGGCCTAGATGGACCCGCGCACCTTCAGATGCGATAGCACTTCTTGACGTTTGCATAGAAAATGTTTATCTCCTTACCCTCGTCGTTGTGCTTGACCACCCCTTTGAAGGTGTAAACGCTCCTCTTCTGGTAAGTTACCTTTGGCACCACTTCCTGTGAAGGTTGCTCCATTTGAACTTCTCTCATCACCATCTCTCCTGGTGGTGATTGATCTTTGATATCCTCCCACCTGGGCAAAGGAGTGGGTTTTAATGGAGCTGGAATTTCCTCGTCTGCCATCTCTGTGAACCATACTGCCTCGTTTAGGTGCGCTTCATTAAGGTTGAATGGATTTATTGAAGCTGGTATATCCACCACCCTGTCTTTCCAGATAGCCTTCATCATTTGGTGGGATGTAGATGGCACAGCATCAAAGCGATGAATCCATGCCCTGCCCGGCCAATGATCATATGGTAGGTGGTATTGGCATCGATGACATGGAACTTTGCAGAGCACTTGATTTGGCCAATCTGGAGTCCTAGGCGGATCCATCCAACAGTCACCCGCGAGTCGCTCCCGAAGCCCATCATAGGCGACGGCCGCTTGACGATCTTGCTTTCAGGGATACCAGCCAACTCAAGAGTGTTGAGTGGTATCACATTCAGTGCAGCTCCTCCATCAATGAAAGCCTTCTTAAACTCGACCCCATTGACTATCGTTGCCACATACAATGGTCTTTGGTGATTGGCATGTAATATCCCTGATTTTTAGAAAGTATGAAATACTTGTATTTACTATGAATATGTGTTTTTCACATAACTTGTTAGCTTGCTTAATTGCTATTGTATGCAGTCTAGTTGTCTCATTATGAAGTGGTTGTGTTTCTGAAGCTTATATTACTTTAATGAATTTTATGTTATTTAGTATCCTGATAGATGAAATCATATTAGTGAAACTATAATATTTAAGCTCGTCCAAAAATACACCAGAATTCCTTATATCTTCTTTAATTGCAAAATTAAGGATAAAAATATTTAGATTATAATTAGTACTAATGTAACACCCCCCTTATTCCGGCTCGTGAGAGACCGGGAGGGTGCTACTCATAAAGAAACGGCGGAAATCGTGAACAAAACATTCCATACTTAAATATATTACAGACGATAATTGTCTTCAACATGAACCATACCATTACACAAGACGAGATTAGTCTACTATTGAACAAGATACGATTATGCTAAGAGTTGTCTTAATCAAAGTACTAATAGATACTAGGTGAGTCCACGATCCCCTTACGCCAATCTCCCACCTCCTACACCTGCGGGGGAATGAAAACAAAGACCGCAATTTTTTCGAAAGTCAGCATGAAATACTGAGTGAGATACACCTTAGCATGTAAAATTGGAAGATGAGAATCGTCACAGTGCTACACGTTTAATAAAAATTGAGGAATAACATAGTATGAGTAAAAGAAATTCAAAATCAGATTTTGTAGCGTCATAAACAACAGTATTAGCCAAAACGATTGGCAATATCCAGCTTCAAACATTTCCAATTAAATCATTCACAAGTGCCAATTTCCAAATATAATATGAATCCAACTATCAGTTTTCAAATATCGAATCAGGGAGCCAGTTATTAAGCACAGTACGGGAAACAGCAATGGTCAACAAAGGACCTCCTTAATGGTCAATAAAGGACCTCCCAAATAGTAATGGTCAACAAAGGACCTCCTTAATGGTCAACAAAGGACCTCCCAACTGCCAGACTAGACCTTAAGTGTTGCAACACCCCCTTAAGAAGCAAAAGGCCAGAAGGATGAGTACTAGCTGGGACTCCAGCCAATAAGGCGAAGAGTCATTGCCAACAAAGGGCCTCCCAAATAATAATGGTCAACAAAGGACCTCCCAAATAGTAACAGAGTCTGGTACGTGCGATTCCACTTTACGTTATTAACGTGTTATTATTATCGTTTGACAGTTCCAAAGAAACCATTTCGAAACGTAACCAATAACAAGTAAAACATGTGTATCACAAAATACATTTTGAGACGTATAATAAAATCATATTATGACACGAAGGAAGCTAGGCTAGCTAGGCTAAGCATGTAAACCTCACCTGATGTTGACTCAGCAGTTAGTACGTAGGATGGTCGACAAAGCCTATGTCCACAAATCCGTCACCTACAATTTATCAATCATCTAGTCACGAGGCCGGTAATTCTAAACGAATAAATGCACAAATCCTATTTGAGTGCTCGGCTAGGACGAAATGTCAAATCCAACCCTCACGATCCCCATTTGAAGATGACATACTTAGTTAATTAAATATTGACTTATTTTATTTATTAATAAAAGATTTTTAATCATTTATAATTTAAAATAAATGATGTTACTAAATAATTGAACAATAATTTAAAATATTAATAAGATATTATTTTCCAGCTATTTAATAACAAGTACTACTAATGAAATCCATAAAACAACTTAGAAGTGCTATTTTTAGTTTATGAAATCATTCTTAAATTCTCTAATTTACAACTAGCAATATTTAGTTTTAGCAAGTTCATTTATCGGAAAAGAGATTATAATTATTTGAAACTCTCTATTTGTTAAAATAAAAATTAAGGTGACATTTATAACAAAAACATTGTCTTTATTAATTATATACTCATATATACAAAACAATTCTTCTTTTGTTAAGTTATTTTTCAAGAGGAAATGTTATAACTCTAATTATAACTAATTTATAATTTATATTGATTTACTTATTACCTTTATTACAAACATATATATATATACAAAAGTGCAATTTTTTTAACTTATTATCTATTTTACAATAAAGCAGCTATAATACTTTGTTATACCCGAATTTCTAATTTATATAAGTTTAACCTTTTATTTTTCTTAAAAAAACATATTTATTTCTTTAATTTATTTAGGATACTTAATTATTTAACAAATAACAATATACATTATATAAACTAAAATGTTATTATATATATATATATATAAATGCAGTTTAGGTAAATAAGAGGGGCTCTTCTAAGTTTCTTAGAATTACAACTACTTCAAATAATAAGTTTCAGATTCAACATTTCACACTTTCAAAGTTTCTGAAAATAACAAACCACCCCCCATTCATCATCTTCCTCATGAATCAACACCCAAATCACCAATCCGATTGTTCTTTTTTACCTATACAAATTTGATGTTACCAAACTCTAATTCAGGTCGAAACAAGTAGATTAGTACCAAGAATCGATCAAATTGATTACCGAATGATCGTGAAATCGATTGCCGAAGTTTCGCCGGAAAATTGCCGGAAGCGATAATGCTCCGGTGACTGGGGTGGCTGTTTTTGGCTACCTGGAGTCCGGTCGAGCTCCTAGAGTGGTGGGGGAGCTTCTGCAAGTGGAGGAGAGCGATGGAGGAGGCGTTGCTCGTCAGGTCGGGTCACGGGTCGGTGATTTCGGCGTGGCTTCGGCCACTGTTGCCGTCGCCACTGCTGGTGCTCCTGTTGCATTTTGGTTGCAGAGAACAGAGGGGATAGATAGAGAAGAAGGCTGAGAGAGAGGAAGAGGGGAGGCAATCGGTGGTGGTGGCGTGGGTCTCGTCCGTCGGGGAGGGCAGCGGCTTCACCGCCGCCGCTGCTCCTGCTTCTCTTCGTCGGGCAGAACAGAGGAGGGGGAGGGAGAGAGAGAGAGAGATGGAGGGAGATACGGTGGTTGTGGCGGCTGGTGGTGATGGGGGTGTCGCCGGTGATGGTGGTGGCTGGTGGTGGGATGCCTTCTTGCAGCTGCTGTCGCTGCTGTTGTTGTTGTTGTTGTTGTTGTTTCTGGGCAGAGAGGAGGGAAGGCAGGGAGAGACAGAGAGCAGGGGTGGTGGTGAGGTGGTGATGGTGTTGGGAGTGATGGAGGTCTCGGGTGTGGTTCTGCCGAAGAAAGAAGAGAGGGAGAAGAAATAAATAGAGGGGAAGAGGTAAGAGAGAGAGAGTGACGGAAGAGTGAGAGGGAGAGAAAAGAGGGGGAGTTTGTGTGTTGTGTTGGGGAACCTAATGTGCAGGATGAAGGTGAAGAAGAATTAGATTAAGTAGAGAAGGAGGAGAAGAAGATGAATAAAAAAACATGTGTTGGGTGATGCGGGGAAAATTCACCAGATGGTGAGTGTTGGAGAGAGAGAGATGTTTTTTTATTATTAAATTCACTTTTATCATTTTACCCATTAGGTTTTAGAACTTCTTAGAAATTCAACCACAACCCCCCATATTAGCTAGTTTATATCCTACCGAAACTACAAATACCTCCCCGTTTGACAGATACTTAACTAAACTTAGCAAAAATTTTAGCAGTTATGCCTATAATGACAACCGGGTATTACAACTAATCATTAGTTTAAGTGTTAATTAGCTTAGTTAATCGTGATTAGTACATAATGACAGGTATTATAGAGTGTGTATAGCTTGTATGGGTGTAAGTATGTACCAGGAGACACGTAAGGTGACATGTGTCACTGCCTTAGCCCCTGTCACAGATGCTTGACACATGCCCCTGCTGCGTGTCGTCGCTTGGCAGCTTTCGTCACATGTGCGATAAGTGTCCTACTGCAAGTCATATGCTTCTAACACATAACCCTGCCGTGTGTCATCGTGTGACACCCTCTCTCTATGTGTGCGACATGTGTCTGACATGTGTCGTGTCCTGACCAATTCTTCCCTGCATGTCTGCCACGTGTCCCTATGACACATCGCGATGTGATTGGTCGACTACTTCTATAAATAGGGTCCGGTGTTACAGTTATTTCTCATTACAGGATCGATTTAGTTATTGATAAGTGAGAGAAAGACACTGGTGTTACTCTATACTTGGAATTGTTGTTATTATCTCAAAGTCATTATCAGATGCTATTATTGAGGTAGGGGTTATGCACTTTACAATATTATTATCGCTTATGGTATATCAGCATGCTTCGTGTTAAATATATGTCGATCCGTTTAATGTTGTTATCATCTGTTCGAATGTTATTATGTGCTAAATGATTATTACGTGATATGTTATATTACGTGTAACATGCTATAATTATATTGTTTATTGCATTTCACCCTACTATTGCGGTGAACGACCTACTGGGCGCGAGCTCACCCCCTAACAGTGTTTGCAGGTTATGACGGACGGATCTGACGATAGAATCGAAGTGATAGCTTTATTAGATTTGATTAAAGCTTGTTATCTGAATATTGTAATCATTTATTTGTCATCGCTTGTATAAAAAGTTCACTTTTCAACTTAAGTGTCACGTACCGCTGTATCATATTTTATTAAATAATTGAATCGGTGTTTATTGAAATATGATGTAGTCGTTGGTACCTGAGTTGGTGGCTCAGACCCTACCTGTTTAGAAGATAAGTCTTAATTTTGGTACCCGCAGTGGGCTGCAGGTGGTGCTGGTTGGATCGTCGTTTCGGATTCTATTTGTCACTGTTTTGTCCTAAAATTGACCCCTGGGTTCCAGGGCGTCACAACAAGGTATCAGAGCACGGTAACGCTTTGTTTTGGGAGGACGGGATAATATGGGTTTATCTGCGCTGTGTTTTCTAAACTGATTTTTGAGTTACAGATCCGGTGACAGAGCTCTACCAAAGTGGGAAATAGTATGGACTCAGTGCTTAGTTGTGACTGTGAGTCGTGGACTCGGTTTATTGCTGATTGTGATATCGGCTGATTAGAGATTAGGGTTGCGCAACTAAGGCTGTATGTGACACATTCCTCAAGTTGGTACGAGTTTGTCAAAGGTGATGACTCAGGTACGTGATCGATTTCTAAATAAAACTCTGATAACTTTAAATTTCGGGACGCAATTTCTTTAAAGTGGGTAAGATTGTAATATCCATGATTTTTAGAAAGTATGAAATACTTGTATTTACTATGAATATGTATTTTTCACATAACTTGTTAGCTTGCTTAATTGCTATTGTATGCAGTCTAGTTGTCTCATTATGTAGTGGTTGTGTTTCTGAAGCTTATATTACTTTAGTGAATTTAATGTTATTTAGTATCCTGATAGATGAAATCATAATAGTGAAACTATAATAGTTAATCTCGCCCAGAAATACACCTGAAGTCCTTGTATCTTCTTTAATTGCTAAATTAAGGATAAAAATATTTAGGGAATAATTAGTACTAATCATTCGTTTAAGTATTAATTAGCTTAGTTAATCGTGATTAGTACATAATGACAGGTATCATAGAGTGTGTACAACTTGTATGGGTGTAAGTATGTACCAGGAGACACGTAAGGTGACATGTGTCACTGCCTTAGCCCATGTAACAGATGCTTGACACATGCCCCTGCTGCATGTCGTCGCGTGACAGCTTTCGTCACATGTGCGACACGTGTCCTACTGCAAGTCAGATGCTTCTGACACATAACCCTGCTGTGTGTCATCGTGTGGCACCCTCTCTCTGTGCGTGCGAAATGTGTCTGACATGTGTCGTGTCTTGACCAATCCTACCCTGCATGTCTGCCACCCTATGACACATCGCGACGTGATTGGTCAACTACTTCTATAAATCTGGTCCAGTGTTATAGTTATTTCTCATTACAGACTCGAGTTAGTTATTCATAAGAAGATAAATATATTGGTGTTACTCTATACTTGGAGTTGTTATTATCTCAATGTCGTTTTTGATGCTATTATTGAGGTAGGGGGTTATGCAGTTTACAATAATATTATCGCTTATGGTATATCAGCATGCTTCGTGTTGAATATATGTCGATCCGTTTAATGTTGTTATTTGTTCGAATGTTATTATGTGCTAAATGATTATTACATGATATGTGATATTACGTGTAACATGCTATAATTATATTGTTTACTGTATTTCACCCTACTGTTGTGGTGAACGACTTACTGGGTGCGAGGTCAACCCCTAACAGTGTTTGCTGGTTATGAAGGACGGATCAGACGGTAGAATCGAAGTGATAGCTTTATTATATTTGATTAAAACTTGTTATATGTATATTGTAATCATTTATTTGTAATCGCTTGTATGAAAAGATCACTTTTCAACTTAAGTGTCACGTACCGCTGTATCATATTTTATTAAATAAATGAATCGGTGTTTTGAAATACGATGTTGTCTTTGGTACCTGAGTTGGTGGCTCCGACGGTACCTGTTTAGCAGGTGATTCCTAATTTTGGTACCCGCAGTGAGCTGTAGGTGGTGCCGGTTGGATCGTCGTGCCGGATTCTATTTGTCATTGTTTTGTCCTAAAATTGACCCCTAGGTTCCGGGGCATCAGATGGCATCTGTCTTCTTATCTGCTTGCGTAAAGGTCATTTCCAAGCCGGTTGATCGCGCAGCCTTGACAATTCTCCATTGGAAACCAGCAATTCCTCTCCAAAGTCCTCAGCCACCCTTAGGATCGCCTTTGTCATTTCCTGCCTTACTTGAGAAGTTCATATCATCTAAGAACTTCTCAAACTTGTGTGAGCCCCTCATTTGTTCAGCTCGAGAGTCTTCTATATCCAAGGAGTACTCATCCTCCTCGCAGATCTCGGCTACGACTGGGATGCCTTCTTCTGCGACTTCCTCGTAATCGCAGATGGATATCATTGCTATATCATTTACCTTGGGCTCTTGTTCAGAGTGAGAAGGCAACGGATTGTTGCGTACATCCTTTGTTGGCTCATCAATGACCAGCTTCCCTTCCTAAATTTCTCTGTCCACCAGCCATCGCAATTTCCTGCATTCCTTGGTTGAGTGCATGACTTTTCCATGGCATCCGCACCATCTAGGATCTCGTAGCTTTTGTCTCATCGGATTATGATCCAATGCGGGTAGGACCCCGTCTTTCTGCTTGCATAAACATGTGACCTCTGCGATCGAGCACGGTAGTGGAGGGGGCTCCTTTGGTGGACCTCGCGGTTTTTTTGGAGCCGAGATCGTATTGACGTCAGCCTCGTGTCCCTGTTTGTAATTAAATCGCCCGACGTTGAAGCCAGATTTTCCCGGTGCCCGGTCGTTTGTGTACCTCTTCTTCTGCCTCTCCACCAGTGGCTCGATGTTCCTGGTGCAGTCAATCTATTTTGAAAAAGTAGGCATGTTCAGATTGATTAGCATACCTTTGTACTCATCGCGCATACCCTGGAGACAGATATCCACAAGGCGGCTTTCAGACACTTCGTCGACGCACTCCAACTACCTGGCTCTCAACTTCTTGATGAATGTGACCCCCTCTTCATCATGTTTCAGGTGCATGGGAGAGAGGTGTATGGTTGTGACCTTCTCTCCGACTTGGAAGAATTTGGTGTAGAACTTCTCTACCATGTCTTCCCAGGTTTTGATAGAACCAGCTTCGAGGGTTCTATACCACTTGTACGCGACGGTCCCCAGAGATTTATGGAATTCGCGCATCAGCAGAAGCGGATCAGCTCCATGTGGACCCATCAAATCAACAAAACGCATGACATGTTTATGTGCATTTCCGATAACCTCGTCGAACTTTTCCCATTTTGGTGCTTTGTATCCAGCAGGGTTGGGAATTAAGTAGATCTCCTTAGGAATTGGAGGTGCACTATCGACCTTGGGAGTGATAGTGTTCGCGAAACACTGGCTCGTTAGGAAGTTGTACAAACGCTGCTCTAAAGTTGTCACACTGGAAGGCGCACTTCCTCCGGGGGTAGACAACGAGGTTGTAGCAAGCCCAGGTAATTAAGGCATGCTGGGATCATAGGGAAGTGGAGGTGCGTAGCTACCCTGGACTCCAGCCGCGTATAATGGCGACACTGGGTATAAATATGGGTTTCCCGCAGATGCACGTTATGGCTGATAGCTCGGCACAAGGGGAGACTCTGAGGATGACCTTGGTTGTAGCACAGGCCCATTAGGCAAGTACGCCTGGGGATTTGGCGGTGCAGACGTGTGTGCCGGGGGTGCTACGATGGATCCAGGTGGAGCCAAGGCTCCCTTGGTAGCACTTTGTGCAAGCCCTCTCAGAATAGCCATGATTTGAGCAATCTGAGCAGATTGAGCTTGCATAGCCCTGGCTTGGCTCTAAATTGTGGCATTTAGCATCTCCAAGGAAGGGTTGTTTCCAGTAGCCATCTGGGTTTGGACATTGGTATTGGCTGTGAGGTTTTCCTTTCTCAAGACATCGTCCCTTAAGGAAGACTGGTTGCCTTCATGAGGTTTGGTTTCCTGAGACATGATTGCAGAGATTTTGGAAGTGTTGAAGGTGGTTTCACGTCAGGTTCACCAAATGTGTACAAGTAAATCCTAGACGAGGATCTCAACGTACACTTGGAGTAAGGAATAAGAACAAGGGTAGAACAAGAGATCACAGAGAGATTGAGGGTAGTGAGTTGGGGAAGAGTAAGCTTGCTATTGCTTGAGAGAGAGACAGTGATGATTAACCGGAGGTTCTAGAGTTGCTATGGAAGGTAGACAGTAAATAATGAAGAATTCGCCAAGAAGTACATGAAGATACCTACGGTTTATGCATCTTATTTTGGTCGTTAAATATGAGTGGGGCGGTATTTTCATCTCTATGCGGTTTTGTGTTTGTTTAAAGAACTGCCTGGTTATTGTTGAATCATTTGGGTGGTGGAGGATATTGTGGTTGTGATGGTGAATATGGTTTCAAAACAATTAACTTGTACGATTTTTGTTCAGAGAGTTGACAAGGTTTTATGATGGTTTATCATTTCTATTTTCCTGCTTTACACTTTTATCTGTTATTATTTCACATATGTTTATCACTTCCGATCATATTCATTGCTTCCTTCCCCGTATTACGCATCTCAGACTTGCTATTTGGTTTCAAAGTAGTCAAACCTGTTATTATGGACAATTTACTCCCAATTTATGTCTAACAACCAACCCTTCACTTCTTCGACTTATACACTCAACCAATCTTGCACAATCAGATATGCCATTTACACGTCTCCATCATCGTCTTCCCCTTCAAATATCCCAACTTCTCGTTACCACCATGACACATACCTCCTTCACTCCTCCTACCACCAATTTTTTCGTAAAATCGAGTCTCGACCAAGTTATTGTAACTATGGAAGGATACGAGTTATGAGAACAGCAGGTCTTCAGACAAAGAACCTAGGTGGAGATTTCTTCAGGTTCCCACTACCCAAGGGGTCTCAATGCGGCTATTTCGTATGGACTGATGAAGAACCTCCATGCCTTTGTGAGGAAACAGTGAAATGATGGTCCATAATTATTGCAACAACGAGGCAAATGAAAACTGAAATTGAAGAAATGCTAAAGAGTCAAAAGATAGCACACAAATGTATCACCGCTCATCCATTTGCGTTACTTTTCGCAATGCTTGTTTTTTTGTGTGGTGAAACGACCGACACAAGGTCTTCTTGTGTCCATTGCTTATGTATCACAAGTTCTATATCTTTTTTTAAGCTTCGGTGCTTGCAAATCTATTGTAATAGCTTAGTTGTTGAGTATTTTTTATATTTATATCTTATTCATTTCAATTTTGTCCATTTCCATCCAGTTTTGTCTGTTTTTAATTATTTTTATCTTAAGTTTTATATTAAACTTGACAGTTTTGTCAATTACTTTACATTTCTATCAGAGTTACTGATGGCGGCACCCTGGGGCACATTGTTTTTATCTTTTTGCAGGCAATGGTCGGATTCGGATCGGATCCACCTATATCCATATCCGGATCCAATCAATTTAAGTGGATCCATATTCGATCCATATCCAATCGGATCTGAAACAGATTGAGATCGAATTCGGATCGGATTTAATTTGTAATATCCGTATTCGATCCGACAATCTATATCTCTGGAAACGGATCTTATTTGGATCCGGATTCGGATCCTGAGCATTTTTTTTTTACTTTTCATATAAATACACAACAAATTCAGAAAAATGCAAAAAACAACCACAATAAAAATCTGCTAAAAAAGTAAAAATATACTCAAATATTTACCAATATGACAAACGCAAATCTATCAAGATATATAGATTTTTCCTAATTTTTACTGAATTATTTATATATATGTAGGTAAATATATAATTTTTTATAACTCTAAGGGTATTTTCGTAAAATTATGTGTGTTCGGATCCTTTCGGGCCGGATACCCATCGGATGTCCTAATATATTCGGATCGAATCCGGATACGGATTGAATTTTGATTTTTAGTATCCATATCCGATCCATTTTAAAATGGATCGGATTCGGACTTGATCCATTCGGATCGAATCACTCGGATTTCGGATCGGATCGAACCGCATTGCCATCCCTAGACACAAGGTCTTCTTGTGTCCATTGCTTATGTATCACAAGTTCTATATCTTTTTTTAAGCTTCGGTGCTTGCAAATCTATTGTAATAGCTTAGTTGTTGAGTATTTTTTATATTTATATCTGATTCATTTCAATTTTGTCCATTTCCATCCAGTTTTGTCTGTTTTTAATTATTTTTATCTTAAGTTTTATATTAAACTTGACAGTTTTGTCAATTACTTTACATTTCTATCAGAGTTACTGATGGCGGCACCCTGGGCACATTGTTTTTATCTTTTTGCTGGTAAAACCGTAATTACCGGCTAAAACCCGCTACGCCGGTTTCTTTTTGGGGGACCAGGACGTACAATAGCTTGGCCTATTATTATAAATTACTTCTTTACCTTTTTAAGTCTACAAAAGTTAGGTTTTTCTAACTTCAATGTTTCTTATTTTTAACTCATAAATTTTACTTTTTAGGAGTTAAAATTGAACATAGGTAAGTAACATGTTTTTACAACTTTTCAGAAAATTTTACAAAATTAAAGTAAGCAACTTTTTTATTTTTTTCTAGAAAGAGCTAAAAGGTCATCTAAATTAGGTAAGAAAGCAGTGCTCTAATTTTAAACATAATTTCATGTTCTAGTGATTTTAATTAGTTGTCAATTTTCTCTACGAGTTTTTTATTTTATTAGTAGTGTTTGGTTTTCTATATTATGAATTATTTATAGATTTATGTCTAAAATTCTTTCCCTGTAGCATGACTCCAAATTTATCTATGGTAAATCACGTCTTGCTTCTCAGGTTACGCAATTTGATTTACCATGAAAGTTATATTTACACTGTGTCCAAATGGTTTCTTAGTCATTTAGGGTGGTAGCTCAAGTGGTGGAGCGTTGGAAGCCCCTGCAGAAGGTCCCGGGTTCAAACCCGTTGACGGAAAAAAACAATTTTTTAAAAAAATGATTTCTTAGTCATTTAACATTTATTATTTATATACAGGTTCAATAAGATACGACATTTTGTTACTCACTACAAGTATTTAATATCAATCAAATCTTTGACAAAATGTCAGAGCACTTACTCGTATCTCCCACCAATCTTGCACGCAGATAAATTCATGCCAAATCAATATTGTCGTTGTCAATTTTGCATATAGGTGAAAACTTACTCTGTCAATAAAACTACTTCCTATACATATCGTATGTATCAAGACACGCAAGAAAAAATAGTTTTCTTTTTTCTTCTTCCTCTCTCACGCATCCATGAAGGGATTCGTGTTGTGAAAATCAACGCTCGCTGAAGAGGGGTGGGTTTTTACTGACATCAAAGCACGTAGACATTAATATCAAGATCTTGGACATCATTATAAGAACGATCACGCTACAAGAGGTACATCTAATTGCTTCAGTTGCAAATATCATGATAGGGTTTACGTGAATATTCCAACATTAGTATCAGACCCATAAGTTGTTGTCTTGTGCCTTGTTTTGCATAAATATGTTTTGTTTTTCTTGCCACGTTCCGGTACTCGGTTTTTCTTGTATAGTTTTTCTAGTATGTTAATCATGTACATGTGCATAGACCTTTCCCCGGCAATTCGGAGATATAAATTTATAATTTTGAATAATCGAGTCTAAAGTAATGAAGGAAAAAGTATATGCTTGTTCGGAGTGGTACAAATTAGATTTAAAATAAAATACTTGTTTCCATACATGTTAGTTCGTAGATTTGAATACATAGTTGTGATCAGGAAGATAAATCGAGATGACCGATGTAATATTCATCGGAAGAGGACAACTGCAAAGCGGCGAGTGGTATACATGCGTCGACCGAAGACGCCACCACAAGCCGCATGCGCCAAGAATGTCTGAATCTAGCACCAGCTAGGGCTAACGTGCCACCACACTATCGGCCTAGAGGCTGAGTGGCAAGATGCGTTGTGCTGACGTGTCGTGTCGCTTGGAAGATAACCTGGCACTGAGTCAACTACGATGTGGTGTGCGTGTGAGCTAGGGATGACGTCCACAAGTTGGGTTCGAGCACGGTCGACTGGTGCGTTCACTAGCGCATTGTTGAGGCATGCAAGATCAGGCACGGTGGGGCGTGCCAGCATGTGCAGTGGTCTCCACCCACAGTTTTCGGCTACATTTTTAACAATATGCTTGAAATTTAGTTTCCTATTTTCATAATTTTTTTCAAGATTTTTGAAAAGCAGAAAAATTATCTAATCTTAGGATTTAATAATTAATAATTCAGCACACTTCCTGAGACAAGTGGGAGGTCCAGAACAGTGTTTATTAGACTCAATTTTTTCTTAAAGTTATTATAATAAATATATACTATATACTACTTCAGAATGTCTTCTTCAATTTTTCCCGAGGAATTGCCACGTGGATCCTAAATTAATTAATATAACTTTCAAGTCTTAAATGTCAAATTCAAGGTAAAAAAATTACATACTTAAGAGGAAAGCTATTTACGGTAAATATGGGCTGAATCCGTCCATGATTGTATAAAAGCGGATATTCTTACTTCTATATACTTAAATTAAAATATATTGACGATAATCATGGGTTGAACCGATTTACAATAAAACTACATACTTCAAATAAGTGATATTTACGATAATCATGGATTTTTCAATAAATTCCTTCGACAAAAATGGTATAAAATGTATTCTATATATACTTAAAATAAATATCAACGAGATTCTAAAAAAAAAAAGAATCAACGAAAACGAGCGAAATAAAAAATGGTATTGACGCATAAATTGTAGGAGAGTTGCCTTCCGAAATTTACATGGGTATATGATAGTAATTATGGGCTGAATCCATCGATGATTGTGTAAAACTACATACTCAAAATAAAATGTATTGACAGAAAAACCATGATTGCGTACATATACATACTCAAAATAAAATACATTGATGGCAAAAGATAAGCAAATCAATTGCATTTTAGACATTGACGCAAATTTTATCTCATTTCTTGATGCAAGAATGAGAAGACGCCATGTATTGACACCAGTAGGAGAAGACGTAACTACAAGTCTACAGCCCATCACCGGAGCTCCAACAACGGTGAGAAATCAGGTATTGGGATGAAGTAGGGATTTTTTATGAATACTCCTTACGTTCTGTTTAGCATCCTCCATAATCGAATGCATTACGACTTTTCCTTCAACTGCAGTTTTTAATTTTTTTGCTTTCCTCAAGTGTATGGCTTAGTTTATTTGTTTTGTTTCCCCAAATGTGGTTTCACCATGAAGTTTTTACTATTTCGGTGACTAAGTTTATTTATTATTAAAATATTTAAAAATAAATTATGTCATTTGTGATGCTGGAAAGCCAACATTCAGACCGGTCTCATAGAGCCATTTCAGTTTTTTCTCATTTAGTGAAATATGATGCTACGTGATTTTTTATTTTTCAGTGTAGTATTTTGACAGCGTTACTAATTGATTATTTCAGTTATACAAAATTTTTATTTGAAATTTCACCATGCATCGCACGGGTTAAAAGCTAATTCCTACTGTTTGACCAAGGGTGCATGCGATTTGGATATTTTGTAGATCGATTTAGTTATTTGGCTTAATTAGATAGATCTTAGCTTAATATATATGAGTTTTTGAAAACTTCAAAAAAATGATAAAGTGTGTTGGAATGTTTAAAATTCTTTTAAGAGCATGTATGTATGATAATACCGCATATTTGAATTTTTTTGGGTCGTATTATTGAGATTTACGAGCAATTTAATATTAAAACATGTTCTAATTCGAGTTAATATAATGTCATATCATGAATACTTGCTAGTAGGGGTGTTCGCAAGGCGGTTTGGGCGGGTAAAACCGACATTTCTCCCTAACCAAACAACCTCGGGTTGAAAAAATCGTTACCCAAACCTACCCAAGCAATCGCTGAACCCAAACCTAACCGACCATTTCGGGTCGGCTCGGTTCGGCTCGTTTTTGACGGGTATTTATCAAGAAATTAAATGCATAACAGTGATCAAACGTTGAATGAACACTGATTAAGAACTCTTACTCGCTTAGATAATATTCAAAATAATTTCTACAAGAACAATACATCTTCTTTCAAGCGGCTTAATTTTAATGTTATTGGGACATTTTGGGAGTATTCGACCACTTGAGAAAATGAAAAAGCCACATGTTTAAGGGCGATTTGCATATTAGATGTCAACATGATGAAAGGCCTACTCATGATTTCTTTGTGCACAAAGATATCACTATAGTGATACAAATTATTAAGTTATATATTTACTCAAAAAAATAGTAAGTTATATCAAATCATTATATTATTGGTTATTATGTTGGATTAGAACTCTAAAAAAAGATATTATGTCGGGAGAGGCGGTTTGGGGTTAAACGGCCAAATTATTTCAATACCACTACTAAAGGAGGTCCAAATACAACAATTTAAATATAGCAGTTGCTAAAACCGCAGTAAAAAGGCCTCAATTACGATGGTTTTAAGAAACCGCAGCAAATATTAGTATTGATGGCGTTTTGTTAAAGAACCGTGGTAAATGTGAGCTCAAATACAGCGGTTTACTAACGAACCGCGATATTGTTTTCAATTTTACAACGGTAAAGTGAAAACCATTGTTTTTTAAAATAATTTAAACGACAATTTTTCGAAACTGTTTTATTTTGATATTTTAATATAGCAGTTCATAGAATAACATTCGTTTATTCGAATAATAATAAATATTTTTTGTTAAATTTTATTATATATAATAGCTATTGTATACAATAATAATAAAAATAAATTAATAATAAACAACGGTTTGTGTATAACCGGGGGCAATTGGAAATACGCCAGTCTGTGAATTTGTCTTTGAAAAATGCATTCGGCTGAATTGGTCTTTGAAAAATACCCTTCTTTTTAAACGCATGTTAACAAAAGGTGTTAACAGACAAATGGGGTCGTGACAGAGACATGGCTGATGACATATATCATAAAGTGATGAGAAAAATTTAGTTAAATTACTCTGCGTATTTCTATTTTCTCTTATGATAATCTCTTATCCACATTTAAAAATTGTTAGTTTAATTTTAAAAAATAATGTTAATTTCATATTTAGAAAGTGATGGGTCTCAATTATAATAGTTTTTTTAAAAAAAATTGCTAATTTCATATTTATAAATAGTTGTTGTTGACAAAAAAAGTAAGACGGTTTAAAAAAATACAATGTTCTTCATTCTGGTGAGACTGGGACGAGTATCTGCTAGTCTCAGTATTTTGAGAAGAGATTGAGACGAGCAGATACTCGTCCCAGTCTCACCAAAATGAACTGGGACGATCAAGTTTTAAATATGAGACAAGCATGACATATTGAACTGGGTTTAACATGGCATGTGAACTGGGACGAGCAAGCCATGTGAACTGGGACGAGCAAGACATAGATATGGGACGAGCAACAAATTGACATGCAATGTTAAACTACTTTTTGTGAACTTCTACAATATCTTGCATATTTAAATAACTACAATATGCCCATAGATAGCCACAATGGGTTACTACTAGGTTATGTCCATAATATTTTATATAAAAAAAATGAAATATTCATTTGCTTTAATGGATGGGTTGCTCGTCTCAGTAAAAGGTCAAACGAGTAGTTGCTTGTCTGACATTTCTAGACGAGCATACCCTAAACCCTAAACCCTAATATTCTACTATTAATTAATCAAATCAGACCATCAATTATGACACACCACTCAATCGGACTAATGATCTTCATTAATAAACTCAATCGAACTACTAATTGATCAAATCGGACTATCAATTGCAACTCACCTCTCAATCAGACCACCGATCTCCACTAATAAACTCAATCGAACTACTAATTAATCAAAACGGACTATTACTTGTGACTAACCACTCGATCGGACTATTGGTCTTTACAAATAAACTCAATCAACTACTAATCGATCAAATCAGACTATCAATTGTGAATAATCACTCAATCAGACTATCAGTCTTCACTAATAAACTCAATCGAACTACTAATTAATCAAATTGGACCATCAATTGTGACTAACCACTCGATCGGACTATTGATATTTACTAATAAACTCAACCAAACTACTAATCAATCAAACCAGACTATCAATTGTGATTAATCACTCAATAAGACTATCGGTCTTAACTAATAAACTCAGTCAAACTACTAATTAATCAAATCGGACTATCAATTGTGACTAACCACTCGATCGGACTATTGGTCTTTACTAATAAACTCAATCAAACTACTAATCGATCAAATCGGACTATCATTTGTGACACACCACTCAATCGAAGCATCGATCTTCACTAATGAACTCAATCAAACTACCAATTGATCAAACTGGGCTATCAATTGTTACTCGCCACTCAATTGAACCATCGATCTTCACTAATAAACTCAATCGAACTACTAATCGATCGTATTGGACTATCAATTGTGACTAACCACTCATCGGACAATCGATCTTCAATAAGGAACTCAATCAAACTACCAATTGATCAAACCGGGTTATCAATTGTTACTCGACACTCAATTGGACTACCGATCTTCACTAATAAACTCAATCAAACTAGTAATCGATCGTATTGGACTATCAATTGTGACTAACCACTCATCGGACAATCGATCTTCAATAAGGAACTCAATCGAACTACCAATTGATCAAATCGAGCTATCAATTGTTACTCGCCACTCAATTGGACCACCGATCTTCACTAATAAACTCAATCGAACTACTAATCGATCGTATTAGACTATCAATTGTGACTCACCACTCAATCGGACTATCGATCTTCACATATGCATAATATGTGTTTTAATAAATATCTCTTATAAATTTAATAAAATCAGAACATCAATAACATCACGTATGCACAAAGTTATATTCAATATAAGACTATTCTATGCTGTAATTTTTTAGGCACTGTATCATCTATTCTTAAAACATAGATTCAATTTTATATTAAATAAAAAATATAGTTACATTTTTCTTCAATTGGTAGATTTTTTTTACATATTTTTTTGAGTGGTGTGGAAAAATACACAAATACAATAGCTTAACATATTTTATCAATATAAAGTCTTACATACCATTTTTTGATCATAATCATGTTCAAAAATCAAAATAAACTGTTTTAAATATAAAATATGGACGCATTGGTTACACATTGCAGTTTGCTCCAGCGGTTTATATGTTGCACTTGGTTCCCTTTAGGCAAGGGTTCGAATCCCCTCGGGGTCATTTAATTTTTTGACAAAGTTTTAAAAAATAAAGCAAAAGCAATGCCCACCGCGTGATTCGAACCATAGACCACACAATAAATTCACACAGGTGTTTCCACCAGGCCAGCTCTTTGTTGCACAATAAATTTCAAACAAATAATTAATATCAGCTTTTATTGGGACGAGTAAAATGTCAAACAAGCTACAAATCGTCCAAGACGAGCACTTTCTCGTCTCAAACAAATACCAGACGAGCACATACTCGTCTGGGACGAATTGTTGCTCTGGTTTGTTCCAACTTTTGTTATGGGGAGACGAGGACGCGCGTATGCTCCTCTCGGTCTTTTCGCATATATTCCTCCCAATCCAGTACGACTGAAGATGTCGACGGGACCGGCGGAAGTGAGAAATGATGGCAACAGAATCAGTATGAGGGTGCGGCCATGGAAGAAAATGAAATTGTCGAAGCACTTGTAGAGGAGGATGAAGCCATAAAAACTTACAGAGAAGAAATAAGCCATGAAAAACAAGAAGTGAGTTGGAAAGAAGAGAGAGAGAGTTATGTTTTGTCTGGAAACTAACCTCAATTATTTAAAAGAATTACTTACTATTCAAATTTGTGTTATATTTGAGTTAATTGCACTTGTTAACCTCAAAGTGAATGTCAACAAGTACATATAAGTACATATAAGTCAATAGAGGGTAGTTTTCAAAGACCAATTCACCAGACGGGTAGGATGCCAATTCTTTCCTTTATCTCTCTGTCGCCTCCCTCTCAATCTCTATCTTCTCCGCTCCCCCCTCCCCCCCTCCTCCGGGTTTCTCTCGCCTCCTTCTTCCTTCTCTATTCTTCGTCATCTTCCTCCCTCTCTTATCGCAGTCCTCCCTCCTCTGGTCTCTCTCTATTCCCGGAGGTCTCCCACCGCCGGCAACCGCCGAAACCCAGACCCAAAGCATCGCCGCAACCCAGATTCGAAGCATCGCCGCAGCACAGACACGAAGCACCACCGAAGTCGCCATCCATCGCCGCCTCATCTCCGTCGCCACACCATTAATGTCGCCTACACCACCGGCTGGAACCGGCCACCAAGAACCCAGATCCAACAAAGAATTTCTTGAATTTCTTTATTTTTTGATTATGAAAAAATCTATGAAAAATAAAAAATATTATTTGAATTTATTTTTTTTTCAATTCTGAAAATATTGACTAAAATTAAATTTTAATAAAAATAATAGAAACTTAATTTACTACGGTTTTTGTAACCGTTGATTAAACTAATTGCTGTTTGGAACAGCGCTTTGGCGACACCGTTCGAAATGACGGTTTGGATACCGCGGCAAGAACCGCTATTTATCTAAAATGACGGTTACGGGCGCAATAAGCAGCGTCTTTAAACCGCGTTTTTTTTTTTTGGATTTTCTAGTAGTGTACCAATAACCAATCAATAATAGGCGGGTTCAAATTTTATGAATCCAAAATTAATCATTTAACCCAATCATCTTTATATACTGGGTAGATTCGGCTTTGGACCGGTCGGTTTGGACGGGTCGCTTGGGTTTTGAGAACCCCTACTTGCTAGTAGTGGAACTTTGTATGCGGTGATTCCATCTTCTGCATAGGGCTTTTTGTCTCTGACAGGGGTAATGGTATTTATCCAAACAACAGAGGAGATCGGTATTTAATCCACACTCGATGGATGGAATTTGTCTTTCTCCCAGATAGATAACATATAAGCCCGACGACTTAGGGTGAGTTTGGGAATGCCTCTGCTGCCAGGACAGCTGCTTTCTGACAGCAGAAGAAGTTTTAGTGTGTTTGGGAAAAATAAAATTTATGCTTTTCCGGACAGTTTCTGCTGTCCCACAGCAGTTTGCAGGAAGCAAGGAGGGAGATGCTTTTTTAGAAAGTGCTTTTGATTAATTTATCTATAACCGGTTTTAACCTTACAATTTTTTAAAATATAAATAGTTATCTTTTCGGAAATGACACGTGTCATATATTTTTGTCATTTTATCCACTCACAGCAACTTCATAGCTGATTTTACCAAACACAAAATTACTATATCAATATTTCACAGCAGCTTTTACGTAATATATATCAAACAACATTTTATCAAGAATTCACAGCAACTTTTTACAGTGTTTTCACATAGCAGCTTTTTAGCACCGCCACAGTATTTCCAAACTAGCCTTTAATCTGTTCGGCCTCATTTTAGTAGCCCAAACTAATACTGGTCGAAAATTTCCATTTCAAAAGGGGCCACCTCAACAATAATGAGAGGTCTGTCCAGCGGATTTTCGGGCCACTGGGCTGACCGCTAGCTCTACTTTATGGATTAGGATCTCGATTTATCTTAATAACTAATAGCCCGTCAAGTTACGTCCGTGAGAGCTGTTAAAGACATAAAATCGCATGTTTTAGTAGGTTAGTGAACTCCTCTTAACTTACTTTTATGTGTTATTTGCGTGTTATATCCCTAATTCTAGACTTATGCTTGTTTTCGTAGCTTTGGTTGTTTTTATCTTGTTTTGTAGGTGAGGCTAGCTAAGGGAGAGCTTAAATGATGAAGTAAAGAGAGTTGGAGGCCTAAGAGACATGAAGAAGGAATTAGAAGCGCCTAACTTGAAGATTCGAGGGTCCAAATGAGAAGAAAAATGAAGGGAGAAGGACAAAGTTACATCAACAGGGCCTATTTGGAGATAATTTAACGGAGTTGGGGCTCAATTGCAAGATTTTAAATATTTTAAGGGCGACAATGCTTTGTTATTAACGGATCTGGGGTGTAGTTGTAGTATTCTAAAAGTTTTAAGAAGAGCCCGGGGTATTTTAAAACATTTCAGCAAAGGAGGGGGGGGTCTTTTTGCACTTTTCGGACAACAGCTCACGGATAGTGAGCGTTCTTCTCTCTCCCCGTCGCTGGAACAGAGAACCACGCACGAACCACCATTGAAGCTTCGTCAAGCTTCGACCAAGGCCCCGTTGCACCCTCAAATCACCACCAAATCGCGTGAAAATTTCTCTTTATTACTCTTGAATCTATCATGTTTAGCTAGTTAACTTGCTTGGGTGATTTGGGACTATCTAGTGCCCTAATCCTCTTATTGATTCAAGTTGGACTTCAAGGATGAATGTGTTGAATTGAGTAGCTTCAATACGTAGTTTAATACTTGAATTTCTCATGTTGGAGTATTTGATGCATTGAATAGGTAGATGTGCGAATGTTCTTGACATGTTTGATTCGGAATTTCTCTTGCGTTGAAGTGACTCGTCAATCCTAACTTTGAGAAGTTGAGTGCTATTTAGGTGATTCGAGTGAGAATTTAGGAATCTCATTTGTGGCTTGATCTTTCATGTGGAAACATCTATGTGTGTTTACATATGTTTGATGCTTGAGGCACTTGATATTTGGAAAATCTCATTTGAATCGCTTCTTTAGTGCTTAATTATCGTGTGTTAGAGTTAGGCACTTCATTTGTGGCAAGTTGGATTGCAATGAGCAATCGATTCTTGAGGCACTTGTCTTGTGGAATTCTACATGTGATATGAGAACCGGGCTTGAATATAATAGGGGGATTGGTCACTAGAGAAACCGATGATCCCTAGCCCCTCATTACTTGTTATTTCACTACTTTCTTGAATCGTAGTTTTAGTAGTTGTTTACTTTGTTCTTTAAATTCTCAAATCTCAACTCGCTCCATCAATTAGTTTTGGTGGATTTGATAGCTTGGCTAGCTAAAAAGCCTACGAGAATTTACATTACTTGCTCTAGTTAGTAGCTTAGCTTCTTCTATTGCTAGTTTAGTAAGTCATTCTCTAATCCTCCTCTCCTTGTGGATTCGACCCCGTTCTTACTCGGGTACTACTTAGAACGATATTCCTATACTTGGGAATTATCGCGAACAAGAGCATTATATTTAAGGCTTAATTATTTAATGCATACCCCTAATATATCCAAACTAACACTTTACATTGTACAACCTTCAATTCTAAAATAAGTTTATTACATTCTCCATTTGCAATAAATCATATTTGTTGAAATTGGTACAACTTTACCATTGAAAATTTAACGGTGACTGCCGTTAGTTGACATTTATGTCCCATTTTGTAAGGATATTTTTGTCAATTGCCTTTAATGTATGAACAATATGAACACCATCTTATCACCACCGCGGCCGCCAATATCACCACCAGCAATCCAGAATCTGGCTACCCCAAGACTTAATCTGGCTACCCCAAGACTTTATTCTGGGAATTTATTCCACTGGTGCCACCACCACAATCTCCTCCACCACGATTTTTGCCGCATCTCCACAATCACCTACTTAAATATCCGTACATTGCCCCCAAATTCAACAACAAATTGACCATCATCACTCACTCTCCCTCTTAATAATCCCCTGCATTCACCACAAATTCAAAATGAAATTGAGAACTATGCACAATCACCACTTGGTCGACCTTCATCATCACAACTCAACCCCAGACCCGGCAAATAAAACCCATGTTTTGGCCAAGAATAACACAAAAAGAGATAGATTCCAGGCCTTCGAAGTCTGCAATTCAAACCCATAACAAAAACCCAAAACACGAGGACCCGTATCTGACCTCAATTCGGAGTACATCCTCGATCTTTATCCGCCTCAGCACCTTTGCCAACACCGATTATCGCCATAGATTCAAAACCCAGAAGAATCCCCACTAAATCAAAATTGCAGAGAGAGATGGAGAGTATAGATATGGAGATAGAGAAGAAGATCCAAAGAAATAGGGGAGATAGATACAGGAGAGGAAGTTCTTACCTGTAAGGAATGACGAAAATCGAGAGACGGAAGTGATGGTGAGTGAAACAAAACCCTCTTCCGCATCTTCTCATCTTCCACATCTTGTTCATCTTATCAGAACATCTTATCTTCATTTTAATTAGTATTATTTTTTATTTTATTTATTTAAAATTAATTTGTTTCTATATGATTGAATTTATTATTATGTGTTGACAGATTTACCCTTCCTCCACTACTGATGTTTGGACGGAATTTTGTACCAATTTCAACAAGTATGATTTATTGCAAAATGGGGGATGAAATAAGCATACCTTAGAAGTGGAGGTTGTAAATTGTTAGTTTGAGTATATTATAAGTATGCATTAAGTAATTAAGCCTATATTTAATATATATTAGGCTTAATTACTTGATGCATATCCCTAATAAACCGAAACTAACACATTGCAACCCCCACTTTGAGAATAGGCTTATTGCATCCCCCATTTGCAAGAAATTCTACTTGTTGAAACTGGTAAAAAAATTCTATCCAAACACTTAACTGAGGAAAGGGCATTTTTGTCTAATCATCACAAACAACCATATTTTATTTTAAATCATTTTTTCATGTTTATTTTTCATATATAAAACTTTATTATGAGGGTTCAAATGAAAATATTTAAGATTTGTGGGCTATCATCCTAAATGAAAGAACAAAGAAACGCAAAAAGAGAAGTAAGAAATTTAAAGGGAAAAAACAATACAGAAGCCAGATGATGTAACGAACATGAACAGGGGAAGAAGAAGGGGCCTGGAAGAGGAAAAGATGCTGTCGCCAATCCTTTTGTTACTCCTTCCCTCCGATTAATCTCTCTTTCTATCTCACTCGATCAGATTCTCCTTCGACGGAGATGACATGGAGGCTTCCGGAGATGGAGACGGCATTGGAGGAGAGTACGACCCAGGGTTGTTGGCTAGGTTTTGTGTTATATTTTTGTCTTTCTCAATCGATCTGGTCAAAAGTGGGAAAGAAACCGGTTACTCAGTGTTGGCTTCGATCGACATATTCTTCTTGTCTATATCTCAATCCCTTTCTCTCGACTAGAGGATGGCGGCGACATGGGTGAAATAAATATGTATCCCTTCACTCACTCCCTCTCTCGATCTGCTGATCGATTGTCGTGTGGAGCCTGCCGGAATCTGGACTCAAAATCGCGGCTTCTGAGATTTTAATCTTTTCGTGGATGAAGATAGGAAGATTAAGAGGACGAGCTTTTAATATTATCAGTCTTTTTTTGTACATTTGAGGTGAATATGACCATTTTACCCCCTAAACAATATGACTTATATGTCAACTAACACTTGAATGGTTACATAGTGGACGGAAATTTTTTCCCAGTTTCAACAAGTAGGATTTCTTGCAAATGGGGGATGCAATAAGCCTATTCTCAAAGTGGGGGTTGTAATGTGTTAGTTTCGGTATACTGGGGGTATGCATCAAGTAATTAAGCCTATATATTATTGTAAACATTTTTTAGTTGTGTATTGTCTTTGTAAAAGTTTCTAAAAATTTCACTCGGCTAAAAGTCGCGTTCCAAGAGTAATATTATTAGAAATGGTACAATCAAAGTCATGTATGATATGAGTACATTTGTAACGACCCTGTTTTGTCCCTGCATTCATATGCCTGCTAATTTTCGTTTCACTAGATGTGACTTAAATAGAGATCCCTAAGACCTAGCACTGAGTTCAAGCTTCGAGGACGGAGCTTAGTCCAAGGAGGGAAGGATGTAACAACCCGTATTTTAGTCTAGGGTTATTTTAGTAATTCCTTACAATATATTTATTATTCGAAAATGTGAGAATCGTATTGTATGATATTAGTGTTAGTCGTAATAAGACGCTGCATATATTGCGTGTGATTTATGTCGTAGTGATAAACTATGCGATGATAATTATCTTGATAAATTTATATATTCCTATAATTTTATTTAATAATATCAAATAATAAGTTTACTATAAATTTAAAATTAATAGTGTAGTAATTGTTTATTAAAATAAGACGTTTAAGAGTTTTTCTCAAAATTTATATTTGAAGTTTTATTAAAAATATTAGTCGAGCTTATTTTATTGGTCAAATCCATTTTTTTTCAGCTAAATTATTTTTAACAATCAAAATTTACTATGTCAGTAAACGTATGATTTTATCAGTCAAAGTTAGTCTTTCAGTCAAAATCGTCTTGTTTATTTCCTATCATATTAGTTGTTTATTGAGCGTGAACTTTCGGCGCGTTTTTAAAAACATTCGTTGCGTGTTAATTTCCGTCGCGCACCACTTTTCGCGTATCGGACCACCGTGTGATCCCGCGTATCCACCACACCGAATCTTTTCTCTCTTCAATCACATCTCATTTTTTTTTTCTCCTCTGTTTTGTTCTGCTTCAGCCACCGACCAGCCGCCCTCCACACCACCGTACGCCTCCTCCTGCAACAACCCACGCTTGGCGTGGTCCTCTCCAGCTACACCTACACACTACTCTCCTCTTCCATCATCATCACCAGTCCTCTCTTCTTCACCTCCCTTTCTTCTATTTCTTCTCATATCTTCTCTTCACCTTCTTCACCTTCATCTCTACTCTCTGCCTTGTTTTGCCGAGAACAAGCCAAGCAAAAACCACCTCTACCTCCTCCAACACCACCATCGTTCCACCTTGCAGCCACCACCATCACCTCCTTACCCTTCATCTCACAAACCCAGCCCCTAAAACCCTTTGTTTTCACCCGAAGAAACCCACTGAAAATAGCTGAAAACCCTCTGTTGTTACACCTGAAACACAGAGCACTCCACCACCATCACTCAGCCCCCTTCACCTCCAATCACCATCGCCACACACCACCATCACCACCCAACTCTCTCCCCTCCTCTCGCTCTTTGCCTCGGAAACAACCCAGACACAGCAGGAGCAGCGCCGGTAGTAGCCCCGACGCCGCCCCTGCCACCGGACCCGAAAACTCGATCGACGGCACCCCCTGCACTACCAATGCTATCTCTCTCTCTCTCTCTCTCTCTCTCTCTCTCTCTCTCTCTCTCTCTCTCTCTCTCTCTCTGCCTCTCTGTCGCGCTCTGACGACGCCCAGCCACCGGAGTAATCCGGCGACCAAAACCCAGAACCCTAACGCCTCCATTGCCGTCCAAAGCTCCGGCAAAATTTGACCCGGAGATCCTCTCACCCGATTCGACTCGTTTCTTGTTTGGGTACGCTCTCAACTTCATCGTAATTCATTTTGCTTTGTCAAAATCATGTATTTGCTGATCAATTTGTGTGTGGGTGTTTGAAATCTGTCGGTAGAACAAGGGGAGAGAAGTATGTCTCTGTTAAATATTCACAGGGGGTTTTCTTGTGCTATATGAGACTTTGGGGGCATGTTCTGTCACATGTCAAAGGTTATTATTATGTAGTGGGGGTGCTTGTTGTTGTTATCACTAAACTGCTATATATACATAAATACATATATATTTACCTTTTGTGTATTAAGTTAGTATAAATATTTTTGAAATTGTGTTAATTTAATAACTAGAATAAATAGATACAAATAAATATTTTTATAACATAAATCAAAAGAAACATTTATATGGATTAGAAATTGTTTAAAACTAGATATATATAATTAGTTCTTGAAAATAAGTTAATAAAATATATATTTTTGTATATGTTTAAATATATATATTCAATAAAGATTATGTTGTGTAAACGATAATTGAAATCTAAATTTCTTTTTTAATTATTTTAATTTTGAGATTTCAATATTTAAACAAATTGATATTATTTTTTATCAATAAATAAGTTCATTTAAACTAGAATATTAAATAGTTTTCACTCCTTAAAATTATTGGTTAGTTTTCTAAAATAAATTAGGAGTTTATAAGTACGTTAGGGATACCTGATTAGGTTGATGCTTATATTCCATATAGGACATGCATTATCCACTTGCGTTACGGACTTGTTTGTGATTAGGAATTTATGTGTATGATTGGAGAGTCTGTCTTCGACGTGCCAGTAGACCAGGACGTTATTCTCGAGTAGTTGACTAGCTAGCACTCTACGGCTCTCACGGTGAGTATTCATGCTTAGTCTCGTGTGCTTATCTACTTTCGTGTCAAAACTTGATTTATGTCTTGTCTCAAAATATATGCTTAGTTTTGTGTGCCAATTCCTTTCATGTGATATACCACTCTCTTTCTTCTCTTTCTCCCCCTTGGGGAAGGCACGGAAATTAAGAGAACAACCTCTTTTACCATTTTGTCCCTCCTCTTTTGTTATATTCCTTCTGATGTTTTCTCTCTCTATTTAACTTTGTTATTACACCACCACCACCACCACCCCAACCACAACCACAACCACCAGCCCTCCTCCGCCACCACTACTAGTCCTCTATTATCAGTCACCACCATTCAACCACCATTACAGATCCGAAAAAAATTACAAAACCAAGAAGAAAAACAAAGAAGAAGAAGAAGAAGAAGAAGAAGAAGAAGAAGAAGAAGAAGAAGAAGAAGAAGAAGAAGAAGAAGAAGAAGAAGAAGAAGAAGAAGAAGAAGAAGAGCTCTTTCAGCGCCATTTACAAATCCTCGTCGATGGTGAAGGATGTGAAGGAACGATTGATTTCCCCTTCCCTTCATCTTCTTCTTCTGCTCGCAACCTCTTCGAAGGTCGCTTCTCATCTTCCTGTAAACAGATCCAAAAACAAAAGCCAGTAAACAATCGAAGTTTTCCAAAATCATACAAGTTCAACATCAACATCAGATCTAGCCAGAGACTTGATAGATCAATCGATCGAAACTAAGTACCTGAGACCTCGGAGAGGACTTCCGATTCGAGGAAAAGTGCAAGGCTTTCGTCGTCTGAAAGAGACATGACGGGATCTCTGACCTTCAACTTTAGGCCGGAGACTGGGGATGGGAGACGAAGCTGATCGGAGAATCGGACGCCGGTGGGTGGGATGACGATGGTGATGTCGCCGTCGAGATCCTCGTCGGTTTCTCTTCATCTGCCGTCTCTTCCCCTTCTTCTTCCTCTATCTCTTTCTCTCTCTTTGTTCTTCCATCTGCCTCTCTCTCTATCCTATCAAGAATGAGTGGTGTAATATGAAGCTGGTGAAGAAAAAGGATAGTGTTACCCTTTGAGAGAGAAAAATGAGTGGGGGGATTGGGTTTGTTGAAATGAAAGGTGGGGTAGTAATTGTGAGGGTAAATTTGTCATTGTCCATCATTAAACATGCCAAATGAGGAAAGGGGGAGAAAGAAAAGAAACGTACACAAATAGAAAGGGGGAGAAAGAGAAGAAACGGAGTGGTACTTATTTTATTTGAAAATAATTGCCGCACCTTATTTCAAAATCTCTAAACTTGTCATACTTGCTTTTAAATCGTCACTTTACTACTCGCCTTCAAATCGGAAAACTAATTGTTCAAATATCACTAAGTCAGAATTTATTAATTACGTAAAGTGAAAGAATTGCGTATACCGGAACCAGTTCGGTCTACGACAGTGCTATGCGCCTACGTCGTGTTACTTTACTTTACTTCACGTTACGAAACTATCGGGTGATGATTCCCTAGGCCAGGCCCCTAAAGGCATGGGACTCCGTGCGCCCCGATTCCTTTCGCCGTAGGCTGGAATCCGGCATTCTAGTACTACTCTTCTGACTTACAATCTTAAGGGGGTGTCGACACTTAAGGTCTAGTAGTTGGCTTGTATGATGAGTAGCGGGATCGGAAACCCCGATCCACAACGCTTGGCAGTGAGGTCGGGTTATCAGAACCCCCTATAAGCCAGTATCATATGTTATTTTTACCCTGGTCTCTCCTAGATATTGCGACTTAATAATATGACTTGTTTCATTCCACGTTCGGGAACTTATAAATATCTCGGTAAACAAATCCGTTACTTGCAATAATCACTTATACTCGTATAGATATTTCTGTAAAACAATTCAAATTCTTTACTCTGATGGTTACACTTATACTCTATTACAGTTCAAACTCTTTTAAACACGAAACCCTGCAACCTGTCTCAGCCATTCCGTTTTACATGCTAATGTGTTTATTCACTCAGTTTTTACTGATACTCGAAAAACTGCGTCCTTGTGTTTCTTTTAAATTCCCCGCAGTTATATGATTGGTTGCTTGGGGTAACGCGCTGGGATCACGAATCCGTTCTCTCATGCAAATAGTATAGCTTAGTAATTAACCGGAGAGCTCTTTTGTTGTAAAATCTCTTTTGCTAGGCTTCTTGTCTCGTTTGGACTTAGCCATGAACAATGTTATCGTGTAATTCAAATCAGTAGTTAGATGTTTTTTTTTCACTTGTTCAGTTCAACCATTCCTTATACGAAAGGGTAAAATCCCCTGTACAGAGGGCACCGACCGGTTTCCGGCTCCTCTGAAAATCGGGGGTGTTACAACATTTTTGACATATTTTAATGTTGATAAAATAAAAGATGAATATTAACTGTTAATATTTTTGTTTCGTGTTTTATCTTATATAAATTTACGTTATTGCGAAGATTTTTAAATCTCGGTGAGCTAAAATTCATGTTCCAAGAAATATATTATTAAAAATTGAACAAACAAATTCCTGTTTGAGTACATTTTTTTTTGCATGCTTTTAAGTTGCTAAAATAAAATACATAGTAAATTGAAAAGACAAATATCACATTAATAATGCATGTGAAAATGTATTAACTCACTACACTTAGTAGTTGGTAAAAAATTTAATATGAGTGTAAATGGTAAAAATTAGTGTGAGATATAATGAGTGTAAATGGTGTTACTTTGCTTTATGGCTATCATGTTTTTACAAAGTAGATAACTATGCCGTCTTCTTCCGTGTATGTTATCCACAAATGAAATAAGAAAATATCAAAGTGAGAGCACGACATTTTTTTCAGGGAAGAGCATGACAATCGAAATTAAGTCAATACGTAAGTTTTAAATTAATTTAGATATATAGATATATATAAGTTTAATATTAAGTTATATATATATATATATATATGGAAGTTTTAAATTATATCAGTGATCTTCTCTAAAAAAATTAAATCAGTCAGATTGTGTGCATTACACTTAGAACACCAACAGAAGACAAGTCTGCAAGTAGTGCGCCATTTTCTTAAGTGACAGATGTGATTTTGGCAAAACCATTTTTATTATACAAACGATTCGAGTTCTCTTGCTCTTAGCTGTTTGTGCCTGCCTACACATAGATTTCCACAAGCTTGACGAAGTACTTATAAACTTAGACCGTGACAGTCTACCTTCTCTTTCTTTTCTTGTATTTTTTTTTTTTTTTTTTTTTGAGAAATTACCTCCTCTTTCTCTCAAACGCCAAAATAAATAATGCCGCACGAAGTTTAACAATTGCTTAGGACATGGAAGGATTGATGTCAACTTTACTAAAATGATAAAGATGTAAAGTGACACCAGGACTAAAATATTCCAAAACCAATTGATTTTGTCATAGATGACACAACTAATGATGACTCATTCCATCACCGAATATAAAATAAAGTCGCAGTTGTTTTCCTAGATCAAGCTGGCAAAACTTCAAAAGGTTCATGACACTTTTTTAATGTATATTTCATGCGTATGTTCTTCTAGAACACTTCATCTTTGTTGACGTAAAATGCGATCCCCCACTTCTAATTTTACGTGAAATTATTTAGGGCTAGTTTGGGAATGCTGTGGCGGTGGTAGAAAGCTGTTGTGTGAAAACACTGTAGAAAGTTGCTGCGAATTCTTGATAAAATGTTGTTTGGTAAATATTACGTAGAAGTTGCTGTGAAATATTGATATAGTAATTTTGTGTTTGGTAAAATCAACTGTGAAGTTGCTGTGAGAGGCTAAAATGACAAAAATACATGACACGTGTCATTTTCCTAAAAGATAACTATTGATATTTTAAAAAATTGTAAGGTTAAAATCAGTTGTAGATAAATTATTCAAAAGCACTTTCTGGAAAAGCATCTCCCCCCTTGCTTCCTGAAAACTGCTGTGGGACAGCAGAAACTGTCCGGAAAAGCAGAAATTTGATTTTTACCAAACACACTAAAACTGCTTCTGCTGTCAGAAAGCAGTTGTGCTGGCAGCAGAAGCATTAGGGTGGGTTTGGTATGACTTATTTTCAGCTTTTAATCCACTTTGGACTTTTAATCTGCTTTGAGCTTTTCTCAAAAGTTTGGTATGACTTTTTCCGTGCCAACTTTTAGATTTTGGCTTTTGTCTTATAGTGTAAAACTGAATTGAGAAAAAAGTTGAGTTTCATGAACTTTTTTTGGACTTTTTTCTTCCTAAACAATAAAATTAACCAATTTACCTCTACTTTTTTTTTGTACCAACATACTATGACATCTAATTAGACCTACTATAATTTTATTAGTAAATATAAAAAATATAAAATGATAATTTTCACTAACAAACAAAAGTGTTGCATCCTAACTTTTTTACAGCATAACTTTTTTCACCAAATCCATACACCTTTTTTCATCAACTTCCTTGTCACGAACTTTTTTCACAACAACTTAAAAGTCGACTTAAAAGTCCAAAAAGTCATACCAAACCCACCCTTAGTTGTTTGCAGGAATTGAAATGTATCAAACTGAAACTACACAGTTATGGACAATCATATAATATAAGAGGTGAATGATGAAAATATGAGCGACAAATAAAGATTAAAACACAACCCTCTTTGTTGAATGGTATTTATACCACACGAATATGTGGGATTAGTTACACCAATGCCGTCGAAGGAGGTGAACGGCACTAACAAAAGTCGAACTAATACAATTACAATAAATTCATAATCCAGAAAAATGTGGATATATGTCTTTGTGACATGGTAAGGAGGAGTATGATCAATCAAATAAGCAAAGAAATGAGGGGGGTTGGGGTTGGAGCAGCTTTTCTCTCTTGTGAAACTGAAACTATTAGATAAGCGAATTATTTATGGTAGAGAAAGTTAAGAGAAATATGAGAACGCTTCAATACAATGCAATAATCTCGAAATCCTTATTGAACAATATAATTTCAACTTTCTACTCAAGATATAGCACTATATATATATATATATATATAATATATGTTATGATCAAGTATAACTTTTGACTAACAATTATAGGAAAACGGGTTAGTATTCAAGTTCAGCTACTTTAAAAAAAAATTGAAGTTTGATGTTTAAAACTTTCATAGTTTTGCAGTCTGTAAGAGTAGAATGATTCATATAAAACCCAAGCACTCCATTAAGGGAGAGATTAAGTTACCGCAAATTTATTATTACATCAAGATAAAATTCAAGTACATCCCAATATAAGGACTATCCCAACAACTTTATATCAACATCATCACCATGTCATAATGAAGATAGTGCAGTCGATATTGGTACCTTCGATAACCACTGCTTAGAGAAATGCGCTGAATAATTAAGGAAATAAAAATGGATGCTTGAAGCCTTGAATTTTAAGTTGGCTGCAGATATTCCTAATTGGTGGGTAAATGGATAGCTGGCGAGCTTATCCCTTGAATAGGGAACTTGGTGGTCGTTCATTGTCTTGGGCTTATCCTGACTAGAATAATTAACAACAAATACACATTACACATAGCTTTTACACTTCACAAGATCCATCTTAGTTAGAAGTTATGGTTATATTTGAGAAAATATTTGGTTTTTGGATGAAATATTATCTACTAGGGATGGCAACGGGTCGGATCCGGATCGGATCAGGCTAGATCCGATCCAGATCCGACTAGGAGAAATGAGATCCAGATCCGATCCAGATCCGTTCGGATCATCACCGGATTCGGATCAAATCGGATCGGTTTTCATCTAGCTGATCCAACGTAGATCCATATAATACGTGGTCGAATCGGATTCGGATCGGATCTGACTTGGGTTTGCAATAAAATACAAAAAATAACATAAGAAATAAACACTATTTCATACGCTAAGCCATGTTCGCAAGTTATGAAGCCTAAACACACAACAAAAATAGCTTTATAGGTTGGAATTACTATTGTATTCTTCTTGGAAGTGAAAGTGGGGAGGTAATATGAATATATTTGTAAAACACACATATACATCGGATCAGATCGGGTCGGAACCCGGTGGATCTGCCCTTAGATCCAAATCCAGATCCAAATCCGTTCGGATCTGGTTTTCCAGATCCTAATCCGATCCATTTTCAATTGGATCGGATTCGGATCCGATCCATTCGGCCCGGATCGCTCGGATCACAGATCGGATCGGACCATATTGCCATCCCTATTATCAACAACAACAACAACAACAACAACAACAACAACAACATCACTTCTACGGAGTGGCAATATTCTTCTCTCGGTTTGTGAATTTCAGAGTTGTTTTGACACCTTTTCTATAAAACTGTGATTTTAGATGTGCGAAAGGTAAATATTTGTTGTCGTCACAAACGATGACAATTGCTTCTTCTTCGACCCTCTGGTTTCAACCGGCACAAAATCAAATCAAAAGGTATTGTACAATGTCCAGGCCCTCTAAATATAACATAAGCGAGAAACCAAAAAAAATATAATTTAAATAAATAAATTAACCAAACTAATTATAAGTACTAATAAAGAAGTTAAAATTGGAACTCTGACGATAAGTTTCACCAAAGAAAAAAAGAACCATTTTCTCGAAAAATAGAAAAGAAAAGAAAAGAAAAGAAGAAAAATGAAATAAATAATGTACATGTGTGTTGTGTTTGTTCTCTACCTAACCAGTTCCGATACATTGTTTAGATTCAAGGTCAAGCAAACAACAAACCAAAAAAGGATAACAACAAGAGGATAAAAACAAACAATAGTAGCCACTAGTTTTGGAGTAAAATATTATATTAGATATACTCATTACTAAACCAACCAATCAATTAAAATTAAAGAAAGTTCAACGGGCTTACCAAACAAATCTTTTTACACAAGTTTTAGTGAAAAAATTATTTACACATTAAATTAAAACCAACAATGATAATAATCAAATTCTAATGAGGTCAGAGTTTAGTTTGGACATAGCTTTCACCGGGTCACTATACACTTGCGTTAAAGTCTCCCTCATCCGAGAAGTACTTAGGTGCTCCTGCAATACCACCACAATATTGAGTTACTTTAACCATCTTGTGACCTATCATAGGATGACCTTGCAACACGTACGCTCAACATTTGAACATTTTTAACTAACGAGAAACAAGATTCAATAACAATAGTAACATTTTGTAAGTACGAAACTTCCTAAGTATGTGGAACTCGCTCTTTTGCAGATCTTTTTCAGCCAACAAACATCATATCTTGATTGAACTAGAGTTGTATGTACGTTACAAAAAAAAAAAAAAAACAGTAGGTGAACAACATTAAATATTATTTACCACGTCACTGTTTAAAATATTTTGCTATTATGTACATCGTGTGCATTCGCATACCATTGTTTTTTTCACTTAATTAATAAAAACCTTACTAGATTTCTTGCTAAATAAATTAATATACTTTACTGTGTTTATGATGATTTTTGCCTCCAATGTTTGTGATGATCCATGTCTTATTGGTAGTTGCTCATACAAATCATGTGTTCCAACTTAGATCTGACAACTTAATGCACAAGTCATAACTGTGTTGTTGGAGTAGCGGATTACTCTCAGGAGTAGCAGAATATTTCTCTATTGCCGGATTTATCCTAAACTAAACAGCTCGGCTCCAACACATTACGCCAAGTCACCACCTCCCTCCCTCTCTATCTCCTTATAAGCAATCCTATTCTTATTCTTCTTCCAATCGACCAAATACAATCTCTCTCTCTCTCTCTCAAAATGGAAGGTCTGATTCCATATGTGTGCAAAGCCCTGGCACAATACAGAAACGGTGGAGAAGGATACGTAGCATCATGGCTTATTGATTCACCATCAGCTTCATACATGAGACTCCCCGGAGACTCCGGTCGGTTCCAAGCATCCAACATGCAGCTCCTCCAATCGGATCGCGTCTTCTCCACCACCACAACACCGCAACCTTCTGCCGCCACCCAAATAAGCATCTCCTCGGCGGTTCAATCGCCTGTTCGTCACCGAGTCGTTGCATGATCATGATCGTATCTCCAAGAGAAACCTCATGTGTCTGTACGTTTTTTCGGTGTCCTTCTATCATCGTTATAAATGTTCATGAATATAGGTTGGTGTGTGATTGGAAATCTGGTAAAGGTGTGCAGAACCAAAGGGACTGCACACTTTGTGTTATGAAGCAAACATGACTATGTCAATTGTAAAATGTTTGTATAAAAGAAGTATAAATGTGTAAGTTTAGTTATTTTATTTCGGTGTTTCGTGTGAAATAAGTTAGTCGATGTATGTCAGTGTATATGTATGCCCAAATATAGTTTGATCAAGTGATTTTCACTAAATCTTTTTGTTACACGTATGTAAACACTCTTAACAAAAACAAATATTGTTTGGTTTCATTCTTTTTGAATAAGCTGTGCAAGAAATTCAGATATATCTAACACAATTTTCAAACGAGTTGATAATTTCATTGAAAATCGTCTACTGCATATTTGAATACCGCATGGCACCAAAAACCTTACACACGTAGTAGTGTGATCTCCCTGCCTAAAGACAACCTTACATTATCTTTATCTTGGACAACTCCGTCATATATTGGACGGAACTTTTTAACCACTTTAAAATTGAAGTGTTGCTTGCAAAATTTTGTGTGCATTAAGGTTTTAAGTGTATTTAACTAAAGAATTCATCAGATTTTTGCAAAACTTCCAGCTAATTCCTAAAATACCCCTAAGCAAACAGCCCCATCTTTACTCTTTAAAATATATTGTGTTCAAAATGACGTTTCGCAAATCCAATTCAACCCACGGAATAATATCATAGCGGTTTTTGTCATTGCCTTATAAGGTCTACCGGATCTCATACTAAAAATTAAAACACCATAAACAATTCAAAGATAATAATAAAAATTTCTCAAAAAAAATAATAATAACATACCGTTCGGTCCAGCCACTGTTATTGGTCGTTGAATTTCCTCAAATTGGAATAGCTAGAGCGTCGGAACTTCACCTCTTACTCCCACTCTTGTTGTATACCGATAAAGCTTTGGCTATGATTTTTGGGAGCTGAGATGGGATCATACCTAATAACATAAAAATTCGTTAGACCCTTCTATCAAGGAGCCCAATGACCAACCAGCACACACATCTATACCATATTATTTAATGACAAAAAGATGACCATGACCCAAAAACAGGATCACAAACATATTGAGCTCGTACGGTGAAAATCTTGAACCACTTCTAACCGATTTACAAATACTAAAATATAATTATTGGCAGCCAAATAACTAATTAAATAATTTGCTTACATTCTCCCACTTATGTAACAATAATTGTGGATTTGAAAAATAAATTATATTTTTAAAATGACTCTCGTGTTGAACGGCTGAGTGGTAATTAACATGGTTCAAGAAATCTTCATCTTATGATCTCGTTTAACAACCATAATAGAATTGAACTATAACGGTAATTATGTTATTTATATGTAATTATCAAAATGTTGTATAGTGTAGTGCAGAATATATGCACATGTGACACAACAATATACCATTCAAATCTACATCAAATCCTACATGACCACTAAAGGTTCCTCACAAGATTATCTCCCATTACACTTTCAGGAAGAAGCTATCACATTTCTAAACCGAGACAACATGCTTCTATACTGAAGCACTCATGTCTTGAATCAGAAAACTAGTTACCATGGATGCACTAACAATTCAAAGTCAAAGCATCATTTACATCGAGATCGCATAACCTGCATAAACTCAATGCAAAACGTGTACAATTTGCAGTAGTGATATAAAATTCACATAAAGCAAGTATAAGATACGAATAAATTGATATAGTCATCAATCAATGTCATAGCAGGGTATACAATAAAAATTTACATAAACTCCCAGAAACCAAATGCATCAAAAGAATCAAACTATGGTCACACGCTCAACATGTTTATCAAACTCCACAAGCCCGAGCCGTTTTGTAAGTAGATCATCTAACATGTCTGCAGAATCGATTTTTTCATAGAATACGTCCCCGTTTTCAACTCATTTTGTACCCTTGAAACTTTTACATCTATAAACCTAGACGCCCTTAAATTTTGACATCTTCTATCAGACTCTTGCTCGTGGAGATGGCCTCTGTGAGTTATTCACTCGACGAATCAAGTCTTTGTGGTGTTGCTGGGTCAAATCCAGGTTTGGTCGTTGTGGGTATTCTTGATTTGGTTTTATTGTACGAGTTTCGTAGTGTGGGTGGGAATTGTTTGATTATACGAGTCTGCAACAAAACTATTGCATCGCCTCTATCACTTCTCTATCTCTCTTGACCTTCTATCCTGGTGTTTTTTATTCCCAACTTCTATCTTTTGTGAAAGAATTCTACCAAGGTCAAGTGTACACAATTTATTAGATTCTGAGAGTTTTAGTTTCAGAGAATTAGTGGTTTGATTAATCTGCAGTGAGGTGATGGTAAGGAAAGGTAAAATAGTATAGCTTCCTTCGATGAAATCGGTTGTTTGTTGGTGTTCTTGGTATTAGCCTACATTTCTACTACTTGGTACGTGTGCTTTCTTTGCTCTATATGTACCAATTTGTTGTAAACTACTTTTATTTTTTTTATTTTGGTGTCCAAATGTCAAGTTTCTCTTCTCGTATTTGCCAAAAATTATGGATCACTGAAGAAGGATTTCAATTGGGTAAGTGGTAACATTTGCAAGTTACACTCTCATTGTTTGAAAAAACTGAAGTTGAAATTAAATTAATAAATTACTTGGATAAGGTAGGTACATAGTGTTATTCGTACTCTTATAACTCATTGTAACTTCTCTATTTTGTGAGTTTCCATTTCTATAAGTACGTCTCACCTGCATTGTAGTTGAAATCGATTTGAAGAGGGTGATGGCTTTGTTTGTGTAAACACCTATTGAAAGTTATCCAACTATTTCAAAAATTGAGGACTTATATATGTTTTCCTCGTATTTTAATTTTTTTTGTTTTTTTTTTTTTTTTTTGTTAGAGGTAACCGTATGAAGTATGACTTGCAGTAGGGAATGTAACTTGTTTGACAACAACGTTCTACTCATTGAATTGTGTTGTGACTTTTAAAATGTTGGTTTTGGGCTTAGATCTTTTTCAGTGTTAATTTTGGTGTATCAAAACAACCCTCCATTTGATTATGCAGGTGAATTGAGCCAACAAAGGATGTCTATTCTGTATGTGCACATGAAATTATTATATTTTTTCGGTAAAAGAATATAATTAAATAAAACATATAGTATTCTTAGAGCTAAAATACATGAGATGCAAAGGTTGTGGTGTTTCTCTTGAATCCATAAAACACTTAATTCACAAAAAATACTCCATTATATTATGTTATCAAGACTCTTGATTTACTTTCATTCATTTATCTATTTTAATCTTGCAAGTCTATGTATAACATAAAGTCATTCAAAAATTGAGTTCATGATGATGTAAAAATTCAGTTATTGGTTCTTTGCTCATAATGTGGTTAATATTGCTTTTTCATCCTGAATGAATGGTGTTTAGGGAGATTTTTATCGGCTTGAAGCTATTAGAAGTATTAAAGCTTATATGTAATCTGAATTTGATGTTTGGAGATTCAATAATTTATAATATCTTGACAGTTTTACTGTTATTTTTGGGTGATTTAATATTCGGTTGGGTGTGCGTTAAACTTTCGGAATTCAAGTCTTTGGATCATTGGATCAAATGGATTTTCAATGACCGGGATTCATATTTTTCTATCCCATACAAAACTATATGCCTAGACTTTCATTATTTGGGTCAACAATTGGGCTTAGTAATACGATATCTACTAAATAAGTAAGAAAAATATCCATCACAAGAAGGATAATTGTGACGGTATAGAGATTTTATAAAAGAACTATCACATAGTCGACTCTTGTGATGATAACCCCTATTTTGCAATGTTACATCCCCATTGTTTAAGTTACATTTGTGAAGACCCATATTTTCTGTGACGGGATATACCTCTCATGAATGTACGTGTTGTGCAGGCTACATGTTATTTGAGAGGATTAGGTGTTGTTTCAAAATTTATTATTTGCGACGGCTAGTCAAAAAAAAGATTTTTTCCATGATAGCTTTTGTGATGCCATGCAACAGTTGTATGTCGTCGCAAATTATTTTTTGTGACGGTGAGCTGCATTTGCTATCGTATAGTGCCCTCGCAAAAAGCTATGTTTCTTGTAGTGTGTATAAACATTTTTATAAGAAAGCATGTAATCCTTAGTTTTTTTTTTTATAGTACGCCAAAAATTTCTTCCCTCCTAGCCAATGATCATGGCATCAGATAGAAGAATATATGCCCAACACACTAGTAGAATAAGCAATGTCAGGTCTAATACAAACATCAGCATACATTGGGCTACCAATATCATTTTCATAAGGGATAGTTCTCTGAATATCCAGTGGACATCGGGTGTTATTGAGTTTATCGCCTTTGCGAATAGGCACAACACCAAATTTACAATTCTTGTATACTAAATCTTTTGAGAACGCTATCAATATAAGCTCTCTGAGAGAACTCCCAAAAGCTTCATACCTCGATCTCTCTTAATATCAATACCAAGTACAAAATATGTTACACCAAGATCTTTCATATCAAAGATAACTTCATACAATAAAACAAAGTTGCTACTAGAAAGCAATATGTCATTCACATAAAAATCAAGAAAATGAATTTTCTCCCACTGGTCTTGAGATGTAAGCAAGAATCAACTGTATTCTCTCTGAAACCAAGAGACAATATTACTTGGTAAATTATAAGTACTATTGTCTCGAGGCTTGTTTAAGACCATAAATAAACTTGTAACAATCCCAATTTCCAACCCCGGGAAATTCATGAGGGTGTCACCCCGCACTCGAGAATTACTCCCAAGTTCCAAGACATCTAATGGAGACAATAAAGCTGAACTGCCAATCCATTATTATTTGGAATACTACAATGTAAATTGTTAAACATTAATTACCTCAAAGTCGGGCACAAACTACTGAAAGCTAAATGAAACATATACTGTTTGCATGATTATTAACTAAGAATTTAAAGAAGTGAAACGTCCCCAAGCTAGCACATTCCTCCATAACTTAGACCTGTGGTGTGGAAAGAAAATATACACACCACAGCTTGAAAATCAGCAACAAATACTAAGCGAGATAATACCCAAGTATGTAAACACGAAGAGACATGTAAAAACATTATTTAAAGGAAATCACGAGAGTACTTGTGATAAGACGATTCAATAAAACTTTACAAGAGATTAAATCATGTCATTCATTTATCATCTTTCATACTTGCCAAATATTCATTTGTCCACAAAATCTCAAATTATCGAACTCCATTAAAAGAATCAAATTCTTTACTCAAATTGTATTAAACAGTATTGGTACGTATTGTACGGAGAAGGGTAACTAAATCCCATAAACTAGCAACTCAGACCTTAAGTGTCAACACCCCCCTAAGACTTCTTGGGGTCAAAGAGGCGAGTAAAATGAGCGACTTCGGGCTCCTTAACGACCGAGCAAATATCACTGATCGAGTTACCGTACTCAGCACGACAATATATATTGATCGAGTGACCGTAGTCAACATGACAATAAAATATTAATTATTGGTCCCCGTACTGTTCTTCTCACTTTACCATTACGCATTATTAAATTCCATGTTATTGCTTCAAAAGAATATTACAAATAAAAGAAAACTTTTAAATAAAGCATGTAAACATGAAACACATTTTGAGATGTATGTAATTAAACTTGTGTAGATACGAAATAAGATAAGGCTCAACGCCTAGCATATTAAATCACCTTGAATCACAAGCAAAAGCAAATCACTCCCAAGTAATACTCAACGTATCCTCCGTCAACGAACTCGTCGTGTACAAATTCATAATTCCCTAATCAAACACAATGCTTCATTAAATAGACAATGTCTACTTAACAAGTTAATGACCCTACAAGATATCATTTTAGGTCTCTAGTCACCCCTCAAGTCATACTCCACAACACAACCCAAAACATTGCTTTAAAATCCCATCACCTAATATGTACATAACCTATCAAAACTTTAATAATTTCTTACCCAAACTTTCAAAACTTTTCTCAAGTCATAAATAGCATCATTAGATCCAGATTATTCTAAAAAATAAGTCTAGCATCAAATGAAATTGAGTTCAGCTTCCAAAAACACAAGTTACGCCCATTTAAATTACTAGTCACAAATTAAGCAAATACATCACTTTTAAAATGTTGTTAATGCCCTAATCCAGAATCTTCTACATAGTTTAACACCTAGCATATATCAATCCAACTATCATGTCTTCAATCTAACTTCAAATTCCATATATCACACACTCTAAAGGAAGTTAATATTCATCTACTAAGGTTCCTAATTCACCCATTATACTTATTAAATCATTCCAACTTACCTAAGGTTTTACCCATAACCTATGAATACGATTTGGACTAATGATTCACCATTGATCTAACAAAATCATGAATGATGAAAAATGATATAAATATGAATATTAAGATATTATAATGAAGATTAAACTAGGATTATTGAATCACAAACCGGAAACAAGAACATAGTAGTGATCACAATGGAATAAATGAAAATCAAATCAACACAACATAATAACATGGGTAAGAATCACTTGTTTGCTATCAGGTGGAGAACGAGAGTGTGAGAGATTGATTGAGAGAATGAGAAAAATAGGGTGATAGAGATTTTACCCAAAAAAACAAAGAGAAAGGGAGAGAGGCGGCGACGTTGGCGTGCGGTGTTGGACCCGAGAGCACGAGAGAGAGAGAGATCGGGAGAGAGTGACTGACAGGTATGAGAAGAAGAAAAAGAAAAGGAGAAACATAATATAAGTAAAATGAAATAAAAAGAGTAAGAGTAGGAGAAGAACTTAGGATTTTTTCAGAAAATCCCATTGGAAACTAATTTAATTCGTTTTAGTCAAAAATTAACTCTACACAACTTCTCTAGAAGTCCCAACTTCTCATTAATTAATAGTGACTCCTCCGAAAGATTCAAAAAGGCTATTTTACCCCTATAATAAAAAAGGAAATTCCATTCTTCCGTCCTTAAATAGAGCTTCGTCCTCGAAGCTTAAATCAAATGATCAGCCACACTATCCACCGTGCAAAAAACCACCAACTCAAAGTCAAACTAAAACTAAGGTCACGGTACTAAGGATATCAGTACTAGAGTAGTAGTATCATGCAAACGATACTTATTGTAGGGTTTCGAACATGGATGCGCAGCGAAATAAATAATAATTTATCCATTCAACACCCTCCAAGGATCACAAGAAGAGAATTCATAACGATAGTAAATGAATCACTACAAGTACCTTGTGGGTCTTTTTTGATGAATTCAAACGCGAATAGCGTCACGGTTGATCCACGCCTAGGATTGAGATCTAGATCTTCCAAGTCCTATGTGCTAACTAGGAATGATGGATAAGGAAGAAGAAATTACGCAACGGAGACCAAAAGAGAGGGTTCGGCCTCTCTCTTTGGCCGACGGGTAGGGGACAGACAAGGGGGTCGGTTGGCCCTCTTTATCTTGCTCTCTCTCCTTGCTTCTCTCCTACTCAACTTATGTTCTGAGCATTAGTATGTAGGATGGAAGCTAGGAGCATATTTTATATAGTCAAACAATTTCTTGTTACTACATAAAGGCCCTCTCCTGATCCTACTCAAGTTCGGGTTAGTCCAACTTACATACTAGTCCTACTAAGTTAGCAAGTTGTTGCGTTTTGATCCTTCTAATTAATTAATCATATTAATTAATTTCCAAGTCTAGTTCAATCCATATGGCGTGTGACCCCATAGGTTTCTACTTTGTTGGTAGTAACTATTTACTAATATGGAGCGGTCTCTAGCAAAACATCCATACCACCCAACTAATAGAAATAGTCAGCCGACAAACCTTGTGCAAGTATTGTCTCATCCCTTTGTCTCTATATCCGGATTGGACATGAGAAAAAAAGTCACACTTGTATATCCAATCCATAGTTCCTCAATCATGGGAATAGCCTTATTCGTGCAAATGACATCAATATTCCATATTGATTTATTTGAGTCTGGCCAGACATTCTATAAGCACCATCCCTCGATTGGCCTTGGATATTTGCTCCCGTTATGTGGGAGGGAAAAATTCTATCTACATCACTATGATATCTAAGCTTGCTTTCTATTGTGTCTGATACGCGCATTTATGACTACCCAGTCACGGTGTAGCGTTTGACACTACCAAAACACAATATTGCACAACTAGATGATCTAGTGACTTCAAGTCTAAGGATGACAATATCGTTGTCACCGCGAGAAGCATTTGTGACTTTACATAACATGTATGTAGCCTTCTCGGAAATGGTTCAATCCAGTATGCCATTACTCCTAATGCATACCCATGTGTTGGATCGTGATATTTCTTTATCAATCCAACCCCATACTAGTCTATAGATGATTGTCATGTTAATCTATATAATGGACTAGAGATATTAAAGATAAACAACACAATTGTAAATCTAAGGAATTCATTATATTAAATATCTCAATAAATAATACAATGTATATTCTAGCCAATTATTGTTCATACTAAACTAGATTGCCTCTAGGGCATCTATTTCAACAGTCTCCCACTTGCACTAGAGCCAATCTGGTGCATCTCGTATGCCAATGCTCCTAGTGTGCCATCCATGCTTGCGCTGAACAAGCGGATTTGTAAGTGGATCTGACAGATTCTCGTTTGTAGGAATCTTGTATATCCAAACGTCTCCTCTCTCGATAACATCTCGAATAAGATGAAATTTCCTGAGTACTTGCTTGGATTTCTGGTGTGACCTGGGTTCCTTTTATTGCGCGATCGCCCTAGTGATGTCAAAATACAACTCTACTGGATCCGCAATGCTAGGAACCACACCAAGCTCAGTGATGAACTTCCTAATCCAAATAACCTCCTTTGCTGTGCCATTTGTCGCAATGTACTCAGCCTCTGTTGTATAATCACCCAACGTCTCTTGCTTGGAACTCTTCCAGCTCACCGCTGCTCCATTCAGGAAAAACAGAAACCCCGACTGTGATATGAAGTCATCTCTGTCGGTTTGGAAGATTGCATCCGTGTAACCCCTTACACGCAACTCTTCCTCACCTCAAAATATCAAGAACGCATCCTTAGTTCTTCTCAAGTACTTTAGGATGTTCTTGACTGCAATCCAGTGACTCTCACTGGATTGGACTGATATCTGCTTGCCATTCTCAATGCATATGACACATCTGGTCTGGTACATAACATGGCGTACATGATGGATCATATGGCCGAGGCATAGGGAACCCTACTCGTGCGTTCCTTCTCAATCTCATTGGAAGGACAACCACTCTTCGAAAGAGTGATTCCATGCGACATGGGTAAGAATCCCTTCTTAGAATCTTGCATGTTGAACCGCTTCAACACCTTGTCTATATATGTACTTTGACTAAGGTCGAGCAGCTTCCTAGATCTATCTCTATAGATCTTGATACCGAGTATATAAGTTGCTTCACCTAAGTCTTTCAATGAGAAACACTTTCCTAGCCAATCTTTAACAGCTTGCAGCATAGGAATGTCGTTTCCAATGAGTAGTATGTCATTCACATACAAAACAAGAAAAGCAACAAAGCTCCACTAACCTTCTTGTAGACACAGTATTCATCTTCGTTTCTGATGAAGACAAATTCTTTGACCACTTCATCAAAACATCGATTCCAACTCCTAGAAGCTTGCTTCAACCCATAAATGGATCGTTGCAGTTTAGATACTTTGTTGGCTTGCTTTGGCTCTTCAAAACCCTCAGGTTGTGTCATATACACATCCTCGAGGAGATTCCCATACAGGAATGATGTTTTGACATCCATCTGCCAAATCTCATTGTTGTAGTAGGCAGCAATAGCAAGTAAGATTCATATGGATTTGGTCATTGCGACTGGTGAAAAGGTTTCATCATAGTCAATACCATGAATCTGTCTGAATCCTTTAGCCACCAATAGGCCCTTATAGGTAATCACATTACTAACCATGTCGATCTTCTTCTCGAAGACCCACTTGCACCCTATGGGCCGAGCCCCTTCGGGTGGTTCCACCAAAGTTCATACTTTGTTGGTATACATGGATTCCATCTCGGATTTTATGTCTTCAAGCCACTTTTGAGAGTCCGTCTCTTTTATGACCTCTCCATAGGTATTAGGCTCATCATCTATGAGCAACGTGTCACCAGAATCAGTCACGAGAATTCCATACCTCTCCGGCTCCTTGCGCACTCTACTAGATCTACGAAGTTCTTGTGCTACTTGAACATGATGCTCCACAACCTCTTGTGGTTCCTGTTCATGTTTCATAGTAGATCAATGCTTTTGTGATTCTTAAACTTCTTCAAGTTCTACATTCCTCCCGGACCGAGCAACAAACACTTTGTTCTCAGTTGGATTGTAGAAGTAATATCCCTTAGTTTCCTTAGGGTATCCCACAATTTTTTCGACTTAGGCCCTAGCTTGTCTGATTGTAAACGTTTAACATATACATCACAGCCTGAAATCTTCATGAACGATGTTGTGGGACGATTCTCACTCCACATCTCATGAAGTGTCTTCATGACTGACTTAGATGGAATACGGTTAATGGTGAAAGCTGCACTCAATAGAGCGTATCCCCAGAATGATAATGGAAGATCAGTTTGACACATCATAGATCGAACAGTATCTAATAGAGTTTGATTCCTCCTCTCGGACTCGCCATTCCACTGTGGTGTCCCGGATGGAGTGGGTTGGGATATTATCCCACTCTCTAAGATAGTCATCAAACTCTGGGCTCAAGTATTCTCTTCCACGATCTGATTGTAGAGCCTTAATACTTTTGCCAAGCTTGAATTCTTTGAACTTTTCAAAGGATTCTGATTTGTCCTTCATAAGGTATACCAACCAATATCTACTGAAATGATCAGTAAATGTGATGAAGTAGACGTAACCACCCCTGGCAGGCGTGGAAAATGGCCCACATACATCAATACGTACAAGCGCCAATTGCTCACTAGTCCTCTCACCTTTCTTATTGAAATGGGACTTTGTCATTTTTTCCAATAAACAAGCCTCACATGTCTCATATGATTCAAAATCAAATGAGTCTAGGAATCCATCCTTATGAAGTCTAGATACACGTTTCTCGTTTATATGGCCTAAACGCCATAGATAAGCAGGATTTAAATTATTCATTTTAATCCTCTTGGTATTAATGTTATAGACACGATTGCTTAGATCAAGGATATATAATCCATTAAATAGTTGCCCACTACAATAGTGAATAATATCAAAATAAATGGAACAACAATTTGTCTTTATTGAAATAGTAAAACCATCCTTATCCAAACAAGAAATAGAAATAATATTTCTGCTCATAGCAGGCACAAAATAGCAATTATTTAATTCTAAAACTAAAGGGAAGAGACAGTTCGTACACGCCTACGGCCAATGCAGCAACCTTTGCTCCATTCCCAACGCGCAGATGTATCTCCCCTTTAGCCAATCTTCTACTTCTCTTTAGATCCTGCACATTTCGATAAATGTGAGGTCGACATCCAGTATCAAATACCCATGATGAAGAGGCAGTTAAGTTGACATCTATAAAAAAAATACCTGGTGGTGGTCGAATCACTATTCCAAGCCTCTTATCCTCCAGATATTTTGGGAAGTTCCTCCTCCAGTGTCCAGGCTGACTGAAGTAGTGACACTCACCTTTATTCACACATTTCGCAATGCCACCAACAGGCTTAAGGGCAGATTCCTTTGGTTTGGCAACTGCTTTGCCTTTTCCCTTGGAGGTACATGCAAACCTTTTGCCCTTTCCTTTCTGCACCATCATTATGGATTTTCCCTTACCCTTGTTGATGCTTTGTTCAGCAATCCTCAACATATTGAGTAAATCTGGTAGAGGTTTCACGAACTCATTCATGTTATAGTTCATGTTGAACTTCCCATAACTCTCAGGCAACTCTTGACCTACCGGAAACACTATGCGGCCAAGGCTCTCAAGATAGCTGATCATACGCAACACGTGCGGCCCCACCGAGATCCCTTTTGACAGATGACATTTGAACAATTCCTTGGAAACTCCATACCTCTCAACCCTGGCCTGATCTCGGAAGAGTTGCTTCAACTGTGCGATCATATCGACTGCATTCATATTCTCATGTTGCTTCTGAAGCTCAGAGGACATGGTGCAAAGCATTAGGCAGGCTGCATCATTAGCGTGATAACCACGCTTTTGATACGCCTTTAGGGCTGCAGGAGTATTGTTTTTTGGACCTTCAGGAACTTGCTCTCAAGAGCGTACAGTTTCTTTTCCTGCTTGAGAACGATTATCAAGTTTCTGTACCACTCTAGAAAATTGGTCACAAAGAGCTTGTCCTTCTCAAGGAAAGAGTGTAGCTAGTGTGATGAACTCGATGAGTTGCTTGCCATTGGGATTCTACAAAAAGGAAATACCTAAGTTTTAGTATTTATGAACGATTAACTATATTAATAATGGCTAGATTATTGAATACAGCTCCCACTATTTTTCTACGCATTAATAACCCTCAGATATTGATGCAGAAAATATAATTATATTTTCTAGTGGGCCAAGACCCATATTTCACTTCCTTTTGAGCTTGCTTTGGCAAGTCACCAAAAAGGTAGTTATTTAGGTAGGAACAATTCCAATTGCATCCCATGCAACTCTTGGTTCAATTGGGCAAATAACTCCTTATTCACCTATCCCATAGATAATCCAAATTGAGTGCCTTTCGGTTTTTAATCCTTATTAAAATTACATAGTTATGTCCTGGCTCTTACTCCAACAATTGCACATTATATGGGTCATCGCACCACACAATGATGAATCAAGTCGCCTAGCTTTGGCATGCACGAACTTGATTAATTGATTTTGTGATGAGTGTTGAAGTAACGAGAAGGCAAAACATAATATTTTACTTTTGAGGGATTTTTCCTTTAGGTTTTAATTATTTTGTTGATCTACAGTAACTTGTCTACTTATTTGATTTTGGGCAAAACTCCAAATAAAAGATCCGGGTTGTTTAATTATATTATTATCAAGTTGCATGCATCATCCATACACCAACGACAGTAATAAAACAATAAAGTAAATATCCCCAAAAAGAAATTAACGTCCTATGGATATGGCCTCCTAGACTAATAAATTCCCATGCCAATGAGAATATCTATGAACCCAAAAAGCAAGCACATCTCCATGTGCCTCCATCTTTTGGTTCATCCTACATAGCCTTGTGGAATGCTCCATGCTTATGGCTTCTTTAATTATTTGGGCTTCTTTTTTTCAATCTTAGCTATCATCTATTTTATCTAGTACTAGCTAGCATCTATACTAAACAAAAACAAAGCTCACAAGTTAAGAAAAAAGTTACCGGTTCGCAGGCGGTAATTCCTAATTAATTATTCAATCAAATTGATCAGCTCGCAGACCGTAAAAAAAAAATAAAAAATAAACATTCACAACAAACCATATCTAAGGCCATATCCAGTCACCATACAAATTGCACATACACAGTTAAAACCATTTTTTAACGCGCTTAGTCAATTTTTAATTGATTTTAGGATTACTAGGGTCAAAACGGTACAAGAGGCCCAACCAACTAGGTGGCCGAACCCCTTGGAGCAGGGCCGAGCCTAGGCCGGTCAGCCCAACCTGTGGGGTCGGCCGACCACCTAGGCCTTCAGCCTAGGTGGCTTGGGCGACAAGGAGGGAGGGGCGGTCCCCCTTGGGTTCCGAACCTCTTTAGAACATGTTTCCAAAACAACTTCTTCCTTGTTCCCGAAGTTCAAAACGTTTCCAAATTAGAACTTCTTTCCAATTTGCGCCCAAACCCTAGATTCAAGATCCTAATTTCTCAAACTCACTAATTCATACATCCCATGTAAAAATTAAATCTTTTTTGGTTGAATCATATTCAACATGCATCTAATATGCTTAATTTGTTATTTTAAGCAATAATCCACAATTATAAGTGAAAAACAACAAAATCGTAACACATAACTACGTCATGCTCTACGACATGTGGCTCTGATACCACTGTAGGGTTTTGATCATGGATACGTAGCATAAAAATAATAATTTATCCATTCAATACCCTTCTAGGATCACAGGAAGAGAATTCATAATGATAGTAAAGGAATCATAACAACTACCTTGTGGGTCTCCTTTGATGACTTCAAACGCGAATAGTCTCACGTAGCTAAGGTTGATCCACGCCTAGGATTGAGATCTAGATACTCCAAGTCCTTTGTGATAGCTAGAATGATGGAGGAGGAATAATAAATCATACAGCGGAGATCAAAAGAGAGGGTTTGGCCTCTCTCTTTGTCCGACGGGTAGGGGGCGGACAAGGGGGTCGGTCGGCCCTCTTTGTCTTGCTCTCTCTCCTTGCTTCTCTCCTACTCAACTTATGTTATGAGCATTAGTATGTATGAAGTAAGCTAGGAGCATCCTTTATATAGTCCAACAACTCCTTGTTACTGCATAAAGGCCCTCTCCTAATCCTACTCATGTTCGGATTAGTCTTACTTGCATATTAGTCCTAATAAGTTAGCAAGTTGTTGCGTTTTGATCATTCTAATTAATTAATCATATTAATTAATTCCCAAGTCTAGTTCAATCCATATGGCGGGTGCCCAAAAGGTTCCTACTTAGTTGATAGTAACTATTTACTAATATGGAGCGGTCTCTAGCAAGACATCCATACCACCCAACTAATAGAAATAGTCATCCAACAAACCTTGTGAAAGTATTGTCTCATCCCTTTGTCTCGATATCCGGATTGGACACGAGACATACAAGTCACACTCGTATATCCAATATATAGTTCCTCGATCATGGGAATAGCCTTATTCGTGCAAATAACATCAATATCCTATATTGACTTATTTGAGTCTGGCCAGACATTCTATAAGCACTATCCCTCGAGTAGCCTTGGATATTTGCTCCCGTTATGTGGGAGGGAAAAATTCTATATACAACACTACAATATCTAATCTTTCTTCCTATTGTGTCCGATACGCGCCTTTATGACTACCGAGTAACGGTGTAGCGTTTGAGGCTACCAAAACACAATATTCCACAACTAGATGATCTAGTGACTTCAAGTCTAAGGATGACAATACCGTTGTCACCGCGCGAAGAACTTATGAATTTACATAACATGTATGTAGCCTTCTTGGAGATGGGTCAATCCACTATGCCATTACTCCTAATGCATACCCATGTGTTGGATCGTGATATCTCTATGTCAATCCAACCCTATACTATTCTATAGATGATTGTCATGTTAATCACTATAATGGACTAGGGATATTTAAGATAGACAATGCAATTGTAAATCTAAGGACTTCATTATATTAAATATCTCAACAAATAATGCAATGAATATTCTAGCCTATTATTGTTCATACTAAAGTAGATTTCTTATATGGCATCTATTCCAACACTCGTAACATGGAATGCAGTATAAGATGATGCCGTGCAAGAAAACACGAAGGGTTACATCCTCTCCCCCTTAGAGGAGTGACATCCCCGGAACTCACTATACCTCATCAAAAATTTTTGGATACTTATTCCTCATTTCATCCTCGGATTCCCATGTTGCCTCTTCTGTTTATCGATTTGTCCACAAGACTTTCACCAACTAAATGCTCTTACTGCGAGTTTCTCTTGTATTCGCATCCTAAGTCTTTACAGGATGTTCCTGATAACTAAACGAATGGTCTATCTCAAGTGGTTCAGGATCCAATACGTGAGATGAATCTGGAACTTACTTCTTCAACTGTGACACGTGGAATACGTTCTGCACACATGTTAGGCTACATGGTAAGTCTAACCGATAAGAAACTTCACCACTTTTTTCCAGAATTTCATACGGTCCTATGAACTTCTGACTTAACATCACCTTCTGATTAAATCTCATAACACCTTTGGTAGTAGATACTTACATAAAAGCCTTTTCTCCAACCTGAAATTCTATTGGTCTTCTCTTATGATCCGCATATGAATTTTTTCTGTCCTGCGCTGCTCGCTGTTGGATTAGTCTCACCTAATTTGTCATCTCCTCTATTACTTGTGGTCAAATCACTACAGCCTCGCTGATGTCGTTTCAACATAGTGGTGTTCGAATTTCCTCCCATGAAAAGCTTATTGAGGTGCCCTGCCAATACGGGAATGATAACTGTTATTATACGAGAACTCTATCAATGGTAGTCTTTCTACCTAAGATCCTTGAAAATCCATAACACGCCCTCTTAACATATCCGAAGTTTGTATAGTTCTTTTCGCTTTTTCGTCAGTAGCATGATGGAACGTTGTGTTGAACTGTAATTTCATTCACATTTCTTCTTGGAAAGCCTTCCAAAAGTGCAAGAGAAAATTATGATCCTTTTCACACACCACCGAGCTTGGAAATCCATGTAACTCACTATGTCTTTCACATACTCATTGGCTCTCTACTCCATTTCCATGTATCTTTTCACCGGAAGGAACCTCAATGTCTTCGTAAATTTATCCATGATAACCCAAATATGATTGAGTCCATTCTCAAATGTGAGGAAAGCAGTAACAAAGTCCATGGAAATAGAATCGCACTTCCAAACCGGGACTTTCAGTGGTTGAACTAATCCTCCCATTTCCTTATGCTTAAATTTAACCTTCCTACATGCAAAAAAATTGTGCTACAAAATTTTTCTACTTATTTCTTCATATTCGGCCACCAAAACGTCTTCTTCGGATCTTTAAAAAGCTTATCACCTGTAGGGTTTACTGAATATAGTGTGTTCTGCGCTTCACGCATCAAATTCTCTTTGGTTTCCGCACACTTGAGTGGTACACACCACCTATCTTTGTAGTGAATACATCCATCCTCACGGATCTTAAATCCTTTGGCTTGGCCTTCTACAATCTTCTTCTTGATCCTTTCGAAATTCACATTTCCTGGTTACTTCGGATCTGTTCTATTACGTCTGGAAGAACTGTCATACTTTCAAGTAAATTCTTCACTCCTCCATGTTTTTAACTTTGATCTCGAGTTTGCTAAAACTCGCGGCATAGCTAATCTAGCAAGATTGGCATAACATTCATTTCTTGACACAACTTTCTACTCAAAGCGCCAACTACTACATTAACTTTCTCCTTGTGATATTGGATATGTAGATCATATTCTTTGATTACTCTAACCATCGACGTTGTCTGTTGTTCAACTACTTTTGAGTGAATATGTATTTGAGGCTGATGTGGTCCGCGTACAGCTTGCAAAAAGAACCAATAAGTGATGTATACCTTCAAAGGGAAAATAATAGCTGCCAGCTCTAAGTCATATGTGGCATGATTCTCCTCGTGTGGTTTAATTTTCCTTGAAGCATAGGCAATAAACCTTATCTATTGCATAAGAACACATCCCGGTTCTTTGTTCGATGCATCACTATACACTTTAAATTCTCCAGAATCATTCGGCAGTGCCAATACCAGTGTTGTATTTAACTTCTCCTTCAAAGTTTGGAATTCTTCTTAACAGCTTTCGCTCCATTGATACCTCACTGACTTCTTCGTCAAATTGGTCAGTATCTTAAAAATCTTTGAGAAGTCTTTCACAAAACGCCTGTAATAACATGTTAATCCTAGAAAACTTTGTATTTTTTAAAAGTTCATTGGTGTTGGCCAATCCGTGACTGCCGAAATCATTCATGGATCTACTGCTATCCCTTCCTTCGAGACTATAACTTAGAAATGGAACTTGCATTAGCCAAAACTCACACTTAGATAGTTTAGCATACACTGTTCCTTCCCCCAGGTTTGTAACACTTCTCTGAGATGTTCTTCGTGATTCTCCAGACTCTTGGAATATACGAGAATGTCGTCGTTGAAAACTACCACAAAGTTATCTAAAAATGGTCTCATGACACGATTCATCAGATCCATAAACACAATAGGTGCATTAGTTATATCAAAAGGCATTACTGTAAAGTCATGATGACCATACCTCATTCTGAAGGATGTTTTTGAAATATCCTCTTCTGAAACACATAGCTAATGGTATCCTGATCTCAAATCAATATTCCAGAACACACTCGCCCCTTGCATCTAATCAAACACATCATTAATTCGGGGTAAAGGGTATCTATTCTTGATTGTGGCACTATTCAACTCTTGATAGTCAATGCAAAGTCTTAGGATTCCATCTTTCTTCTTTACCAACGATACTGGATATCGCCAGGGCGAAACACTCGGCTGATATTCCCCTTCTGCAAGAGCTCATTCAATTGATCCTTCAATTCCTTTAATTCGGCAGGTGCCTTTTGGAAGGTGATTTTGAGATTAGTGTCGTACCTAGTGCCAAGTTAATGGTGAGCTCGACTTCCCTTCTTGGTGGCATACCTGGGATTTGTTCATGAAATACATCTAGAAACTCTCTGACTATAGGTATCTCTTCCAGCACATTCTCCTTCTTTGAGACGTCCAGAATATAACACAAATATGTTGAATTCGCCTTCTTCACTGGGTTTACAATTGTTAAGGCTGATACGAGTCTAATACATGGATCCTTTTGTAATACCCCGTATTTTTTATTATATATATAGGTAATTGATGATATTTTTGTAGGGTTTAAATATTAATTTTCGAAATATATGAAAAGTGAGGAGGTTGTTGTAATAGTTAATATTTGGGGTGATAGTTGTAGTTAGCAGAAACTAGAAAGCCTAACAAGTAAATGAAAATAAGTAAATAAATTATAGCAAAATTTAAAACAGTTCACACTCTCCAACACAACTTTCTCTCAGTTGGATCATTCCCGTCACCCAACACAATTTCTTCTTCATATTCTCTCGTCGGCCTTAACACCACCACTGGTATCACCTCAGCCACCTCTTCCTCCCCATCTCTCTCTCTCTATCTCCGCCTTGTTCCTCTCTGTCCGATAGCAAGAGAAGGAGAAACTCCTGACAAGGAGGTCGCCAGCGACCCGAAAGCGGCCGACGACCCCAACCTTGACGGGAACCACTGCCACCCCCCACCTGTTTCTATTTCTCTTTCTCTTCTTCTCCTTCGACCCTAGATCTTTCATCTCTCTCTCTCTCTATCTGCTTCGGTCCAAGGAGAAATAGCAGCGGCACCTAACTACAGAAGCAGCCCAGAACCACCACTACCGCCGGTAACTGCATAAATTCTGGCAAAAATCTCGGGCAGCCACAACCGGATCTACCCACCCATTGATTTTGTACTGATCAAATCTTGAGAGTCTGAGGAGTCTAGAAACACCAACAAACAGAGCCGAGAACGCGAGATTCTTCCCCAACAATCATCACCGTCGGCCACCACCTTCGGAGTCGTGACCCTCTCCGTTTCTTGACCATTTCTCGTAATTTTTTGCTCCTATAGTTTTTTTTCATCATCAAAAACTGATCTTCTCGGCTCTATATCGATTTGTATTGTTGGGTTTAGGATTCTATGCGTGTGGTTCATGTAGGAAGTAGTTTATGTAGTTTTTGAAAAGTTGAGGTTGACTAGTATATCATATTAAACTTGGGGGTATTCACTTGCTATTAAACAATCTTCTTATTTATAAACATTTTTTTAAAAAAATGGGTTTTAGTTGTCTCCTATAATTTCTAGTTGTCGTTATTAAATAAAATCAGTTTAATTAAACAAAATCATTTTAAGTATTGAAATAATATAGGAATTATTATGAAGTAAATAGAATGATTTTCTTGGAAAATAAACAAATATAATGTCATGTCTTGTAATCATATAATTTATGTTTGATTAAAAAAATCAAGTGCTTGTAAACTAGTGTTTCGAGCCAACTGGTTGCTTAAATCATATTTCTAAAATAAAATAAGTTAGGGGTTTAGTCGAGGAAATATTTATAGTAGACTCTTTAATTAAAAGTCCATATATCTCTCATTTAATAAAATTTGATCATTTTTCTTAAAATAATAAAAATTGTTTATTCAACATAAATCTATAAATATGTAGGGCTCGATACTTTTTCTTTGAATAAACATTTTGTGAGCTTCGTTTATGAAGTTAATTCTTTTATAGTATATACATTTTCTAATAAACGACTTGTTACAAGCAAATTATTTTAAATCAAATTTTCTGGTCACTAACAAATAAACATATTGTCTAATAAATTATTATTTTCTAAATATGAGAGTGTATAAAATTAATATTGGATTTCTTACTCAATAATTTTACGAATTAGTATTTATATCAACTGGAGTATTTTATGAGAGAAATATGATTTTTTATGGCTCCACTTTATTATATAAATGTTGCATGCTAGTAGTTAATGGGGTAAAGGTAATATCAAATGAGACTCATTTGGGTTTATAGAATTTGACACATCATACTGTTGGGGTTTGACATAGATATCGCAGCGGAATAATCAAATTTTCCTACTCAAAGCCCACCAAGGATCACATGAAGAGCTATCATAACATGATAAGAGCATAGAAGATGTGTTCCTTGGTTTGGGAGATCACACGAAGAATAGTGTCTTCGTCTCTATGAATATCCACACATTGGATTCTTGATTGGATTCCTTCTCGCCGTGTAGTGCTAGCAACGGAAGAAGGAGGAGGATGATCACGGAAGACGAAGCACCTAGCCGAGCCTATGGTGGCTGACGGCAAGGGGGGCGGACGACACTGAGGGCTTCGTCCTTCTTTGTTTGTCTCTCTCTCTCCTTCTTTGTTATGTTCTCTCAAATAATGACTTGTGTAGAGAAATAACAAGCTATAGTTCCTTTATATAGTCATAACTCTTTATTAACTACATAAGGCCCCAATACTAATCATGTCCTTACATGGATTAACCCACTTGTAAATTAGTCCGACTAAGTTTGCATGTGGTTGCGTTCTGATCCTTTTATTAATTAGTCCAACTAATTAATACTTATATCTAATTTAATCCATCCGGTGTGTGACCCCATATGTTTCTACTTAGTTAGTAGTAACTTATTACTAACATGGAGCGGTATCTAGCAACACATCCATGCCACCCAACTAATAGAAATAAATCAATGATCCCGACAAACCTCGTGCCGAATATCTCATATTATATTATCCCTTTGTCTCCATATCCGGATTGGACACGAGACATAATACTCACACTCGTATATCCAATCCATAGTTTCTCGATCCTGGGAATATGCTTATGCAAGCAGATAACATCAATATTTTCATATTGATTTATCTGAGTCTGGCCAGACATTCAATAAGCACCATCACTCGAGTGTCCCTGGATATTTTCTCCCATTATGTGGGAGGGAATCCTCTCTACGTCACTACGATCTCTAAGTTTGCTTCCTATCATGCCCGATAGCTATCTTTATAGTTGCCCGTTAAGGCGCAACGTTGGATAACATCAAAGCATGATATTCCACAACTAAAGTATCTAGTGACTTCAAGTGTAAGGATTACAAGATTAATTGCACTACGAGAAGCGATTGTGATTTTGACATAATCTAATGTATCCTTCTCGTCGTGGGTTAATCTAGTATGCCATTACTCCTAATGCTTACCCATGTTTTAGACTTGATATCTACCTATCAATCTACACACATACTAGTCTATATTTGATCGTCTTATTTAACCAATATAGTGGACTAGGGATATTTAAGATAAACAACGCACATTGTATCTAAGGACTTCATTATATTAAATATCACAATAATTAATAAATGAATATTCTAGCCAAACATTGTTCATACTAAATATAGATTGCCTCTAGGGAACTTATTCCAATAGTCTCCCACTTGTACTAGGGCCAATCTGGTGCATATCGTATGCCTATAGATCTAGTGCTCCCTTCATGCTTTCGCTGTGCAAGTGGCTTTGTGAGCGGATCTGAAATATTGTCATCCGTTGGAATCTTGCACATCTTCACATCTCCTCTATCGATCATATCACGAATAAGATGGAATATCCTAAGTACATGCTTTGATTTCAAGTGTGATCTTGGTTCCTTGGCTTGTGAGATCGCTCCAGAGTTGTCGCAATACAACTCCATGGGATCCACAATTCTAGGAACCACACCGAGCTCAGTGATAAACATCTTTATCCAAACTGCCTCTTTTGCTGCTTCCGCAACAGCAATGTCCTCAGCTTCAGTTGTAGAATCAGCAACTGTCCCTTGCTTGGAACTCTTCCAGCTCACAGCTCCTCCATTCAGGAAAAACACGTATCCCGACTGCGCTCTGTAGTCATCTTTGTCGGTTTGGAAGCTTGCATCGATGTAACCAATTACACTCAAATCTTCCTTACCTCCAAATATCAAGAACGCATCCTTAGTTCTTCTTAAGTACTTTAGGATGTTCTTGATAGCAATCCAGTGACTCTCACCCGGATTGGACTGATATCTACTTACCATACTCAACGCGCATGATACATCTGGTCTAGTACACAACATGGCGTACATGATGGATTTTATGGCCGAAGCATAGGGTATCCTACTCATTCGGTCCTTCTCAATCTCAGTGGATGGACAGTCAGTCTTTCAGAGAGTGACTCCATGCGACATGGGCAAGAATCCCTTCTTTGAATCTTGCATGTTGAAACTTTTCAACACCTTGTCTATATATGTACTTTGACTTAGGCCGAGCAGCTTCCTAGATCTATCCCTATAGATCTTGATACCAAGTATATAAGCTCCATCTCCTAAGTCCTTCATTGCAAAACACTTTCCTAGCCAATCTTTAACACATTGTAAAGTAGGAACATCGTTTCCAATGAGGAGTATGTCATCCACATACAAGCCCAGAAACACTACAGAGCTCCTACTAACCTTCTTGTAAACACAGGGCTCATCTTCGTTATTGATGAAGCCAAACTCTTTGACCGCGTTATCAAAACGTTGATTCCAACTCTTAGAAGCTTGCTTCAATCCATAAACGGATCTTTTTAGCTTAGAGAATTTATTGGCATTATCTAGATCCTCAAAACCCTCCTGTTTTGTCATGTACACATCCTCGAGGAGGTTCCCATAAAGGAACGCTGTTTTGACATCCATTTGCCAAATATCATAGTCATACTAAGCTGAAATAGCAAGTAGGATTCGAATGGATTTAGTCATAGCGACTTGTGAAAAGGTCTCTTCATAGTCAATACCATGAATTTGTCTATAACCTTTAGCCACCAATCGCCCCTTGTATGAAACTACCTTGCCATCCATTTCGGTCTTCTTCTTGAAGATCCACTTGCACCCTACGGGCCGAGCCCCTTCTGGTGGTTCCACAAAAGTCCATACTTTATTGGTATACACGGATTCCATTTCGGATCTCATGGCTTCTAGCCACTTCTTGGAGTCTGGTCCTTTCATGGCCTCCCCGTAGGTCGCAGGCTCATCATCCATGAGTGGTATGTCATCCGGCTCAGCCACGAGAAGTCCGTACCTCTCTGGCTCATGACGTACCCTTCCTGACCTACGGAGTTCCTGTGTTACCTGAACAGGTTCTTCCACAACAACTTGTGGTTCCTGCTCATGTTTTATCATCGGTTAAGTGGTTTGTGGTTCTTGAATTTCTTCAAGTTCTACAATCCTCCCACTTGCTTCTTTAGATACTAGCTCTCTTTCTAGAAACTCGCCGGTCTGAGTTACAAACACTTCGTTCTTGGCTGGATTGTAGAAATTGTAGGGTTTTGATTCATGGATCGCGCAAACGGAAGCATAATCAAACAAACAACCATGCAAAACCCTCCAAGGATCACAAGTCTAGATGCATAACGATAGTGAAGGCAAGAAATCATAAACACACCTTTGGGTTCTCCTTGATGACTTCAAACGCGAATAGTGTCACGTTCTCTATAGTTGATCCACGCCTAGAGTTGTTCCTAGATCTCCAATCACCTTTGGTGCTAGCCCGGATTGAAAGGAGGGTGAAGGAATCACGCAAAACGAGGCACCAAAAGGGGCTCGGCCCTTTGTGGCGTCGGGGACAAGGGGCGGCGGCAATAGAGGGCGGCGTCCCTCTTTGCTTGCTCTCTCTCTCCTTAGTTCTCTCCTACTCTTGTTATGTTCTCTCTAGAGCATAAAGTTATGAGGAAGGAAGGAAGGAGGGTCCTTTATATAGTCCAACAACTCCTTGTTAACTACCTAAAGGACTTATTCTAGTCCAACTAGAATTCAATTTAGTCCCTTCCTTGCAAATTAGTCCCTACTAAGTTTGCAAGGGTTTGCAAAGCGATCCTTCTAATTAATTTATCCAATTAATTAATTCCATAATCTAGTACAACTCTATATAGCGTGTGACCCCATAGGTTCTATCTAGTTGGTAGCAACTCTTTGCTAATATGGAGCGGTTTCTAGCAAAACATCCATTCTAGCCAACTAATAGAATAGTCATCTAGACAACCTTGTACAAGTAATTGTCTCATCCCTTTGCCTCCATATCCGGATTGGACACGAGACATACAAGTCACACTCGTATATCCAATCCCTAGTTTCTCGATCCATGGAATAGCCTTATTCGTGCAAATAACATCAATATCTCATATATTGATTTATTTGAGTCTGGCCAGACATTCTATAAGCACTATCCTCGAGTGGCCTTGGATATTTGCTCCCGTTATGTGGGAGGGGCAAATCCTCTCTACGTCCACTACGATCTCTAAGCTTGCTTCTCATTGTATCCAGTACACGCCTTTATAACTACCCAGTTACGGTGTAGCGTTTAACGCTACCAAGATCACAATGATCCACAACTAGAATATCTAGTGACTTCAAGTCTAAGGATGACAATACCATTGTACCCGAGAAGCACTTGTGACTCAACATAACGTGTATGTAGCCTTCTCGGTAATGGGTCAATCCAGTGCAACATTCCGTAATGCACACCTATGTGTTGGATCGTGATATCTCCATATCAATCCAACCCCATACTAGTCTATAGATGATTGTCCCATTTAATCATTATACTTGACTAGGGATATTTAAGATAAACAACACGATTGTAAATCTAAGGACTTCATTATATTAAATATCCAATAAATAATAAATGAATTTCTAGCCAATTACAAATTCATACTAAACTAGATTGCCTCTAGGGCATCTATTCCAACAGTCTCCCACTTGCACTAGAGCCAATCTGGCGCATCTCGTATGCCCATACTCCTAGTGTGCCCTTCATGCTTCCACTGCGTGAGAGGCTTCGTAAGCGGGTCTGACAGATTATCATCTGTAGGAATCTTGCATATCCGAACGTCTCCTCTATCGATAATATCTCGAATCAGATGGAACTTCCTGAGCACGTGCTTGGACTTCTGGTGCGACCTGGGTTCCTTTGATTGCGCGATCGCCCCAGTGTTGTCACAGAACAACTCCACTGGATCCGCAATGCTAGGGACCACACCAAGTTCAGAAACAAACTTTCTGATCCAAACAGCTTCCTTTGCTGCGCCATTTGCAGCAATGTACTCAGCCTCTGTTGTAGAATCAGCTACCGTCTCTTGCTTGGAACTCTTCCAGCTCACCGCTGCTCCATTCAGGCAAAACACATATCCCGACTGTGATCTAAAGTCATCTCTATCGGTTTGGAAGCTTGCATCAGTGTAACCCCTTACACGCAACTCTTCCTCACCGCCAAACATCAAGAAAGCATCCTTAGTTCTTCTCAAGTACTTTAGGATGTTCTTGACAGCAATCCAGTGACTCTCACCTGGATTGGATTGGTATCTGCTTGTCATACTCAAGGCATATGACACATCTGGTCTAGTACATAACATGGCGTACATGATGGATCCTATGGCCGAGGCATAGGGAATCCTACTCATGCGTTCCTTCTCAATCTCATTGGAAGGACAACCACTCTTTGAAAGAGTGATTCCATGTGACATGGGCAAGAATCCCTTCTTGGAATCTTGCATGTTGAACCGTTTCAACACCTTGTCAATATATGTACTTTGACTTAGGCCTAGCAACCTCTTAGATCTATCTCTATAGATCTTTATACCGAGTATATAGGCTGCTTCCCCTAAGTCTTTCATTGAGAAACACTTTCCTAGCCAATCTTTCACAGATTGCAGCATGGGAATGTCGTTTCCAATGAGCAGTATGTCATCCACATACAAGACCAGAAAAGCTACAGAGCTCGCACTAACCATCTTGTAGACACAAGACTCATCTTCGTTTCTGATGAAGCCAAACTCTTTGACCACTTCATCAAAACGTCGATTCCAACTCCTAGAAGCTTGCTTCAATCCATAAATGGATCGTTGCAGCTTACATACTTTGTTGGCTTGCTTTGGATCCTCAAAACCCTCCGGCTGTATCATATACACGTCCTCGAGGAGATTCCCATAAAGGAATGCTGTTTTGACATCCATCTGCCAAATCTCATAGTCGTAGTATGCTGCAATCGCAAGTAGGATTCAGATGGATTTGGTCATAGCGACTGGTGAAAAGGTTTCATCATAGTCAATACCATGAATCTGTCTGAATCCTTTAGCCACCAATCGGCCCTTATAGGTAATCACATTACCATCCATGTCGATCTTCTTCTTGAAGACCTACTTGCACCCTATGGGCCGCGCCCCATCAGGTGGTTCCACCAAAGTCCATACTTTGTTGGCATACATGGATTCCATCTCGGATCTCATGGCCTCAAGCCACTTCTGCGAGTCTGGGCCATTCATGGCCTCCTCATAGGTAGTAGGTTCATCATCTATGAGCATCGTGTCACCGGAATCAGTTACGAGAAGTCCGTACCTCTCGGGTTCCTGGCGCACTCTACTAGATCTACGAAGCTCTTGTGTTACTTGAACAGGTGGATCCACAACTGCTTGTGATTCCTGTTCATGTTCCATAGTCGGTTCAGTAATTTGTGGTTCTTGAACTTCTTCAAGTTCTACATTCCTCCCACTTGCTTCTTTAGAGACAAACTCTCTTTCTAGAAACACGCCGGTCCGAGCAACAAACACTTTGTTCTCGGTTGGATTGTAGAAATAGTATCCCTTAGTTTCCTTAGGGTACCCCACAAATTTACACTTATCCGATTTAGGCCCTAGCTTGTCTGATTGTAAACGTTTTACATAGACATCGCAGCCCCAAATCCTCATGAACGACAGTGTGGGACGCCTCCCACTCCACATCTCATATGGTGTCTTCATGACTGATTTAGATGGAACACGGTTAATGGTAAAAGCTGCACTTAATAGAGCGTAGCCCCAAAACGATAATGGAAGATCGGTTTGACACATCATAGACCGAACCATATCCAATAGGGTTCGATTCCTCCTCTCGGACACGCCATTCCATTGTGGCGTTCCGGGTGGAGTGAGTTGGGACACGATCCCACACTCTCTAAGATAGTCGTCAAACTCTTGGCTCAAGTATTCTCCTCCACGATCTGATCGTAGAGCCTTGATACTTTTGCCAAGTTGCTTCTCTACTTCATTCTTGAATTCCTTGAACACTTCAAAGGATTCGGATTTTGCCCTCATAAGGTACACAAATCCATATCTACTGTAATCATCAGTAAACGTAATGAAGTAGACATAACCACCCCTGGCAGGCGTGGCAAATGGCCCACACACATCGGTATGTATGAGCGCCAATTGCTCACTAGTCCTCTCACCTTTCTTATTGAAAGGGGACTTTGTCATTTTTCCCAATAAACAAGCCTCACATGTCTCATACGATTCAAAATCAAATGAGTCTAGCAATCCATCCTTATGGAGTCTAGATACACGTTTATCATTTATGTGGCCTAAACGACAATGCCATAAATAAGCAGGATTTAAATCATTTATTTTAATCCGCTTGGTATTAATGTTGTAGACAGGATTACTTAGATCAAGGACATAAAGTCCATTAAATAATTGCGCACTAAAATAGTGAATATTATTCAAATAAAAGGAACAACAACTGTTCTTTATTGAAATAATAAAACCTTCCTTGTCCAAACAAGAAATAGAAATAATGTTTCTGCTCATAGCAGGCACAAAATAGCAATTACTTAATTCTAAAACTAATCCTGAAGGCAGAGATAGCTCGCAAACGCCTATGGTCAACGCAGCAACCTTTGCTCCATTCCCAACGCGCAGATCTACCTCCCCTTTAGCCAATCTTTTACTTCTCTTTAGATCCTGCATATTTCGACAAATATGAGATCCACATCCAGTATCTAATACCCATGATGTAGAGACAGTTAAATTGACATCTACAACGAAATACCTGGTGGTGGTGGAATCACTATTCCAAGCCGCTTGTCCTCCAGATATTTTGGGCAGTTCCTCCTCCAGTGTCCAGGTTGACTACAGTAGTGACATTCACCCTTAGTCACGACCTTGGCAATCCCACCAACAGGCTTAAGGGCTTGTTCCTTGGACTTAGCAACTGACTTGCCTTTGCCCTTGGAGGAAGAGGCAAACTTTTTACCCTTTCCTTTATGCACCATCATAATGGCCTTGCCCTTACCCTTGTTGATGCTCTGTTCAGCCGTCCTCAACATGTTGAGCAAATCTGGCAGTGGTTTAACGATCTCGTTCATGTTATAGTTCATAATGAACTGTCCATAACTCTCGGGCAACGATTGCAACACGAGATCGGTTGCCAACTCTTGGCCGACCGGGAACCCAAGCCGGGCGAGATTCTCCAAGTACCCGATCATTCGGAGTACATGGGGTCCCACCGGGTTCCCTTCTGCTAGATGACATTTGAACAGTGCCTTTGAGACCTCATACCTCTCTACCCTCGCCTGCTCTTGGAAGAGCTGCTTTAGATGTTCGATCATATCGACAGCATTCATGTTCTCATGTTGCTTCTGAAGCTCAGAGGTCATGGTGCAAAGCATTAGGCAGGCCGCATCATTAGCGTCATCAACACGCTTTTGATACGCCTTTAAGGCAGCAGGTGTCTGATTCTCTGGACCTTCTGGAACTTGCTCCTCTATTGCGTACAGCTTCTTCTCTTGCTTGAGAACAATTCTCAAGTTTCTGTACCAATCGAGAAAGTTGGTTCCTGAGAGCTTGTCCTTCTCAAGGACAGATCGTAGGGAATGTTGTGAACTCGATGAGTTGTTTGCCATTTGGAATTCTACAAAAAGGAAAATACGCAAGTTTTAGTATTTGTGAATTTTTGACTATATTTAATAATGGCTAGTTTATTAAATATAGCTCCCACTATTTTACTACGGATTAATAACCCTCAAGATATTAATGCGGAAAATATCCTTATATTTTCTAGTGGGCCAAGATCCATCTTTTCATCTCCTTATGAGCTTGCTTTGGCAAGTCACCCATAATTCGATTACTTCTTAGGTAGGAACAATTCCAATTGCATCTCATATGCAACTCTTGGTTCAATCGGGCAAATAACTCCTTATTTATCCATCCATATGGATAATCCCAATTGATTGCCTCTAGGTTTCTTAATCAAATTAATAGCCTAGTTGTGCTCAACCTCTTATCTAAACAATTGCACATTGTTACGTGCCATCGCATTCCATCATTATGAACCAAGTCGCCATGCTTTGGCACGCACGAACTTGATAAATAATGATGATAATGAGTGTTTAAATAACGAGAAGGCAAGAACACAATATTTTAAGATTTTGAGGGATTTTCAATTCAATTTTAATTATTTTGTTGATCAATATCAACTAATCTATCTATTTGAGTTTGGGCACAACTCCAAATAATAGATCCGGGTTGTCTAATTATCTTATTATCCTAATTGCATGCATCATCCATACACCAACCACACAAATAATAAGACAATAAATAAACAACCACAAAACAGAAATTAAACGTGATGTGGATATGGCCTTTTCTAGACTAAGATAATTCCAAGCCAATGGAATTATCTATGAACCCTAAACAAACACATCTCCATGCGTCTTGATCTTTTGGTCCATCCTTCATAGTCATGTGGAATGCTCCATGCTCCATCTTTTGTGGCTCCTTTGGCTTTGGGCTTCTTTTCTCCAATCTTGGCTAACAATCTACTTTATCTAGCACTAGCTAATATCTATTCTAAATAAAATAAATCTCACAAGTTGAGAAAAAAAAATGGCACGCAGGCCATAAAACCCTAATTAATTATTACAATTAATTGATCAGCTCGCAGGCCGTAAAACCAAACCACAAAATTAAACATCCACATCAAACCACATCCTAGGGCCATATCCAATCACCATGCGATTCGCACATAAACAGTTAAAATCCAATTTTAACGCGCTTGGTCAATTTTAATTGATTTTAGGATTTCTAGGGTTAAAACGGTCCATGGGCCCAACAATCCAATTGCCCGGGCCCAAATAAGTGAACCATAAAGCCCTAGGGCCGGCCCGGCCCAAAACCCGCAAGCTAGGCCCGCGGGTTAGGGCCGCCCGCCCCCTTAGGGCGCTAAGCTTGGGCGGCAAGCAAGGGGGGCGGCTCCCTAGGGGCCGAACCTTCCTTGTGGAGGTTGTTTCCAAAACAACCTCCTTGCTTGGAGCCCAAGTTTGGTTGTTTCCTTGTTGTGGGAGAACTCCTTCTTCCCCAAGGATGCCCAAACCCTAGATCTAAGATCCTAAAATTTCTCAAACTCACCAATTCATGCATCCAATGCAATAATTGGGTCTTGTTATGATTAATTCTATGACAAATTGCATCCAATGCTTGATTTGTCTTGTTTTACGCGATAAACAACAAATTAAGGTGTAAAACAACAAGAATGTAACACATAAACTACGTTTATGCTCTATGACCTGTGGCTCTGATACCACTGTAGGGTTTTGATTCATGGATCGCGCAAACGGAAGCATAATCAAACAAACAACCATGCAAAACCCTCCAAGGATCACAAGTCTAGATGCATAACGATAGTGAAGGCAAGAAATCATAAACACACCTTTGGGTTCTCCTTGATGACTTCAAACGCGAATAGTGTCACGTTCTCTATAGTTGATCCACGCCTAGAGTTGTTCCTAGATCTCCAATCACCTTTGGTGCTAGCCCGGATTGAAAGGAGGGTGAAGGAATCACGCAAAACGAGGCACCAAAAGGGGCTCGGCCCTTTGTGGCGTCGGGGACAAGGGGCGGCGGCAATAGAGGGCGGCGTCCCTCTTTGCTTGCTCTCTCTCTCCTTAGTTCTCTCCTACTCTTGTTATGTTCTCTCTAGAGCATAAAGTTATGAGGAAGGAAGGAAGGAGGGTCCTTTATATAGTCCAACAACTCCTTGTTAACTACCTAAAGGACTTATTCTAGTCCAACTAGAATTCAATTTAGTCCCTTCCTTGCAAATTAGTCCCTACTAAGTTTGCAAGGGTTTGCAAAGTGATCCTTCTAATTAATTAATCCAATTAATTAATTCCATAATCTAGTACAACTCTATATAGCGTGTGACCCCATAGGTTCTATCTAGTTGGTAGCAACTCTTTGCTAATATGGAGCGGTTTCTAGCAAAACATCCATTCTAGCCAACTAATAGAATAGTCATCTAGACAACCTTGTACAAGTAATTGTCTCATCCCTTTGCCTCCATATCCGGATTGGACACGAGACATACAAGTCACACTCGTATATCCAATCCCTAGTTTCTCGATCCATGGAATAGCCTTATTCGTGCAAATAACATCAATATCTCATATATTGATTTATTTGAGTCTGGCCAGACATTCTATAAGCACTATCCTCGAGTGGCCTTGGATATTTGCTCCCGTTATGTGGGAGGGGCAAATCCTCTCTACGTCCACTACGATCTCTAAGCTTGCTTCTCATTGTATCCAGTACACGCCTTTATAACTACCCAGTTACGGTGTAGCGTTTAACGCTACCAAGATCACAATGATCCACAACTAGAATATCTAGTGACTTCAAGTCTAAGGATGACAATACCATTGTACCCGAGAAGCACTTGTGACTCAACATAACGTGTATGTAGCCTTCTCGGTAATGGGTCAATCCAGTGCAACATTCCGTAATGCACACCTATGTGTTGGATCGTGATATCTCCATATCAATCCAACCCCATACTAGTCTATAGATGATTGTCCCATTTAATCATTATACTTGACTAGGGATATTTAAGATAAACAACACGATTGTAAATCTAAGGACTTCATTATATTAAATATCCAATAAATAATAAATGAATTTCTAGCCAATTACAAATTCATACTAAACTAGATTGCCTCTAGGGCATCTATTCCAACAGAAATAATATCCTTTCGTTTCCTTAGGATATCCCACAAACTTACACTTATCTGCTTTGGGTCCGAGCTTGTCTGTTTGTAAACGCTTTACATAGACATCGCAACCCCAAATATTCATAAACGACACTATGGGACGCTTCCCAGTCCATATCTCATATGGTATCTTCATGACTGATTTGGATGGAACTCGGTTACTGGTGAAAGCTGCAGTCATTAGAGCATGTCCCCAAAATGATATTGGAAGATCCGTTTGACACATCATACATCGCACCATATCCAATAGCGTGCGGTTCCTCCTTGATAACTCCTTAATAAGAGTTATGTTTAGTACACTTTATATTGTTATTTGTCTGTGTTTTGGTGCAAACTGATGAGATTCGAGCTAAAAAGAGAAGAAAATGAGATTTTGGATGTTTTAAAGCTTAAACGTGCAATTCGGGCGTTTCTATGCGTGTTTTAGATGTTATTTGTCAAATATAGTTACTTGGTGTGCTTGTTCATGTTTTCATGATATGAAATGATGCTAAACTATTTCGAGGAGGTATTAAACGAACTTTGGAAGATGAGAAAAGCTCGGGAATGGCCAAGAAGAATGAGGAGAAGCAAAGTTAGAGGAGCAAAAGTGACCAGCCTTCACTATTTTAATGGTATCTTGAGATTTACAAGACCTTATATAGTTAGACCGGTTTAAAATGAAAGTAGACTCAAATATCTTTCCATTGGTAGGTCACGGAGCTTAATCAAAGGCTGGACGAGAAAGATATGCTCCGTCGAAGATGACGCAAAAACAAAGAAGAGCTGGAAAAGTTCACTGGACCAGTCTTAAGTATTCGGGCTGTAACTGGAGTTACATGTAAAATTTTAGATCAAGGCCTACGCCATTAGAAATATTACATCCAGGGCTTTCCAACGATATAAAATAGGCCCAAACCGGAGTTCGGATGAGGGAGTAAAGGCCCGAGCAAGATCAGCTTATGAAATTTTGTCCGAGAATTGCAAACTAGAGAGGCTGAGTTGCAAATTCGGCCATAACACATTAGAAATCGTGCCCAGCCCTATACATCACGATGTTTAGGACCTAAAGGCAGAGGAGGCTTCTGGAGACAAAGAAGAACACGTTGGAGGAAGGCTTGGAGTTCGTCGTGAGAGCAAGGATTCCATCTTTTGATCTATTTTCTCTATCTTTTTCATTGTTTTTTATCATGATCAACGCAAACTTGTCATTGTTGATCATGTATCTTAGTATCTAAGTTAATTATTAGGATATCTCAAACGGTAGCTAGGGTTTGAAGCCGTTTTGGCGAATTATGAATTTGATTCACATTTTGCTTAAACTTAATTGATGATGTTCTTGTTTGCTATGTTTAATTCATACTCTTAATCTATCTTGCTATTGTGAGACGTTGCAGTAGGAAGATCATAGGTAATTGGTTAGTGAAAGCAACGAACTACCCGGATAATTGAATTAAACACGTAGTCACAGGTTAGAGAAATCAACAACTGACTGTGAACGTTGAGTAGAATTAGATGATCATCATGATATGTTTTAGGGATAATTAGAACTTGGTAACTCGGTTGTAATTTGACCTAAGCATAGAAAGCTAGCTTGGTAACTCGGTTAGCCTTATTGGTCTTTTGACAAATTAAAACATTATCTTTGTTTCAAAACGTAATTCCTTAACGGTGTTCACCTAGTGATCCTAGAGAAATCCTGATACTCGTCTCTCATATTAATCGCAATTCTCATAATTTGTTCATTATTTACGTTCTTAGATTAGTAAAACAAATCTAATTGCTAGCCCACACGAAGTTAAGAATACTAATTGATTCACGACAAGTCCTCTGGGTTTAGACAACCCTATTTTCCACATTATTACTAGAAAGATAACCGTACACATGCGGAAATCGTGTCGAACTTTTGGCGCCGTTGTCGGGGAATTCGGTTGAATTAGTTCGAATATTAACTTTAGGTAATTTTTTTGATTTTGTTTATTTATTAGTTGATCTCACTTGCTTCCATGCGAATTATTGTGCAGGTATCTTGGTGATCATGTGGGGGAAGAATTTATATGGGAAAGATCCAGACTATTCACCGTACTACTCCTATGGAGATACGTACACCCCTCTTCCTTGCAATCAAGAAGATGAGGATATGAAAGAAATATTGAAGCTCATGATACCTAAAATGGACAGAATGGAGGAAGGGATTAATAGGATGGATGAAACTATCCAGCTGCAGGGACAACACTTGGCAGAACTTTCGAGTGCATTGGCATATGCAGATAATGACGATACTTCAAGCAGCATCATTCCTGACTTAGTTGAGGAGTTCAAAGAGGAAGACGAAGAACCCGCAGAGGTCTATGTATATAATACGGTTCATCATGAAGTAATAGATCCTCGGGATACTTCAGACTCAGATTCTGACTCAGATTGGGAAGATATTGTGAAGCCTATACAACTTGTGCCTCGCATAATTCCGGAGCCATGGCATGAATGGGAGAGTATGGACATCGGGAGCTTATGGTCGGATGATATTAAAGATGTTTTTGTTGAAAAACAAGCACGTAAGTGCGGCGAGGATGTGATGCTTCCACTCGTTGAGGATCCGTTCCTAGATGAAGCATGCCATGAGTCTAGGAATTTATTGCACGACAATGAAGAAAGACCCCTATTCTATGCAATACATGATTTTCCACCTGTGATTCCAAGACAAACACTAGGAAAGAAGCAATCAAGACGGAACACCTTGCCATTACTCTTCCACTTGGGATTGTATTTCCACATGACTGGTCCTAGACGATGGTGGAAGAAGAAGAAGTGGAGAGAAAAATCTCATTAAACATCTTTTGAGGTAACTGGGTCGGGTCGTCGACCTTAAATTACAAGGCGCTTGTTGGGAGGCAACCCAACCTATTTATTTGCTTAATTTAGGGAGTGCGTTTTCAATACAGTTGTGTGTTTTTTATTTAATTATTTTGGAGAGGTGAGAGAGAGAGGGACTGACATTTATTTCCAAGTGACATATTTGAGCAGGATATGGGTGAGTCGACCCCGGTGTGCCATGGCACATATGACCTTTAGAGGGACTCGTGCATACGAGTTGGGGATTCTCAATGCGCAGATTCATGAAGAGGAGAGCCGTAGACCCTGTTGTGCGAGTACACACTGACCTAGTGGGAGCACAAGTGGTGCCACATTGTGCTTGGGGACTGTTGTACACAATTTCTTCCCCACCCTTGAGGTGGTTGTGAGTATTTCTTCCCTCTGGTTGAATTTGTGTATATTTTTTCATGATCCATCTCATCTACTGGACTACGCATTTGAATGCTGAATTCTCTTGCATGATCTCTAAATTCGTTGACGACAACGAAGTATTCAGTGTGGGGGTGGTTTATCTATCTACTAGCTGATTTGTGTGTTGCATAGCCAATTACATGTAGAATGTTTAGATGTATTGTGAGTCAGTATTGTGGTTTTTGTTGAGTTTTTATTTATATTGTTGTATTGTGTAGGATAGATTTATATTTGGTTTGCACTTTTACATAATTGAGTATACCCACCAACAAAGTAAATTGTGTAGAGTAAAAATTTTCGTGTCTGGCCGCGCATATAGAGGTAGGATCTTATTAATAAAATATAAAAAAAATGAGAAATTTAAAAATTTGAGAAAAGCTAAGGGGCGTACACCACCGTCAAATTTTAGTTTTAATTTTAGTTTTATGTGGTACAGTTGCCTCAGCCTAAGTGAAGTTGAGGGGCGTACACCACCATCCCTTACGGTGGTCACAAGAGTTAACCGAAAAATCCCACACTCTCTAGCTCACGGTTGAAAAAACAGGGGAGATATGTGCTTAAATGAAAAAAAATAAAATAAAGTGCTCAAATAAGGAGAACAACCATATGAGCAGGCCTCAGAGAGGAAAACGAGAGTCAAGCCTTATTTCATAGGAGTTGTGACTCCCTTCACCGGGATAATTTACATTCAAACGCAATAAAGGCTAAGAGGGAATGAAAACCTCAAATGATTCGGCGAAGAAATGCTACAATGAAATTTGATCTGAGTAAGACCCAATGAAGCTTAGGACGTGCTTGTGTCTTGGTTTGAACTGGTGGAAGAAAGGGGACGCCTTAGTGATCTTTTGCATAGAATCGTTTTTTATTTCAAATTCTTGCTACGTGTATGTGAATTCAAAGAGGATTAGTAAAAGCTTGATGATTTTCAGTTGATGATAGGGAGATTGCCTATTCTTGCCAAAAAGAAAAATATATTTTTTGTGTTTTAAATAATTGTTTTAATATCAAGTACATAATTGTATTTGCATCATATTGCTGCATTATTTTGTCGTGAGTCGTGTTTGCGTCGTTTGTGTCTTGTCGGCTAGTAGACAGATGAATGCAGTAGATGAGACTTTGCTCGGGATGCGCAAATGGCAAGTGTGGGGGTATTTGATAACTCCTTCATAAGACTTATCTTTAGTACACTTTATATTGTTATTTGTGTGCGTTTCGGTGCAAAGTGATGAGATTCGAGCTAAAAAGAGAAGAAAATGAGATTTTGGATGTTTTAGAGCTTAAACGTGCAATCCGGCCGTTTCCATGCGTGTTTTAGATGTTATTTGTAAAATATAATTGCTTTCTATGCTTATTAATGTTGTCATGATATAAAAGGATGCTAAACGATTGTAGGAGGTATGAAACAAACTTCATAAGATGAGAAAAGCTCGGAAATGGCCAAGAAGAATGAGGAGAAGCAAAGTTAGAAGAGCAAAAGTGACCAACCTTCACTATTTCGATGATATCTTGAGCTACAAGACCTGCTATAGTTAGACCGGTTCCAAATGAAATTAGACTCAAATATCTTTCCAACGGTAGGTCACGGAGCTCAATCAAAGTCCGGACGAGAAATATATGGTCCGTCGAAGATGACGTAAAAACGAAGAAGATCTGGAAAAGTTCATTGGACTAGTCTTCAGTATTCGGGCTGTATCTGGAGTTACATATACAATTTTAGAGCAAGGCCAAATCCATTATAAATTAGGAATCCAGGGATTTCCAAATATATAAGATATGCCCAAACCGGAGTCCGGATGAGGGAGAAAAGGCCCGCGCAAGATCAGATTATGAAATCCGTCCGAGAATTGCAAACTAGAGAGGCTGAATTGCAAATTCGGCCAAAACACATTAAAATCGTGCACAGCCCTATACATCACGATTTTTAGGACATAAAGGCAGAGTAGGCTGCTGGAGACAAATAAGAACACGTTGGAGGAAGGCTTGGAGCTTGGAGTTCGTCGTGAGAGCGAGGATTCCATCTTTTGATCTCTTTTCTCTATCTTTTTCATTGTCTTTCATCATGATCAACGCAAACTTGTCATTGTTGATCATGTATTGTAGTAGCTAAGTTAATTATTGGAATATCTCAAACGGTAGCTAAGGTTTGAAGCCGTATGAATCTGATTCATGTTTTGCTTAAACTGAATTGATGATGTTCTTGTTTGCTATGTTTAATTCATACTCTTAATCTATCTTGCTATTGTGAGACGTTGCAGTAGGAATATCATAGGTAATTGGTTAGTGAAAGCAACGAACTACCCGGGTAATTGAATTAAACACGTAGTCACAGGTTTAAGAATCCAACAACTGACTGTGAATGTTGAGTAGTATTAGATGATCGTCATGATATATTTTAGGGATAATTAGAACTTGGTAACTCGGTTGTAATTTGACCTAGGCATAGAAAGCTAGCTTGGTAACTCGGTTAGCCTTTATTGCTCGTTTGGCGAATTAAAACATTATCTGTGTTTCAAAACGTAATTCGTTAACGGTGTTCACCTAGTGATCCTAGAGAAATCCTGATACTCGTCTCTCATATTAATTGTAATCTCATAATTTGTTCGTTATATACGTTCTTAGCTTAGTGAAACAAATCCAATTTCTAGCCCACACGAAGTTAAGAATACTAATTGATTCACTACAAGTTATCTGGGATTCGACAACCCTATTTTCCACATTATACTAGAACGATAACCGTACAATTACGGAAATCGTGTCACTCCTCTCGGACGCGCCATTCCATTGTGGCATTCCGGGTGGAGTGAGATGGGATACTATCCCACACTCTCTAAGATAGTCATCAAATTATTGGCTCATGTATTCTTCTCCACGATCCGATCGCAAAGCCTTAATACTTTTACCAAGTTGCTTCTCTACTTCATTCTTGAATTCCTTGAACAATTCAAAGGATTCGGATTTGGCCTTCATAGGGTATATAAATCAATATCTACTAAAATCATCAGTAAACGTAATGAAGTGGGTGTAACCACCTCTAGGAGGTATGGGAAACGACCCACATACATCGGTATGTATGAGTGCTAGTAACTCACTAGTCCTCTCACCTTTCTTTTAGAAAGGGGCTTTGTCATTTTTCCCAATAAACAGGACTCGCATGTCTCATTTGATTCCAAATCAAATGAGTCTAGAAATCCATCCTTATGGAGTCTATATATGCGTTTCTCGTTTATATGGCCTAAACGACAGTGCCATAGATATGTAGGATTTAAATCATTAGTTTTAATCCTTTTAGTATTTATGTTATAGATGGAATTATTTAGATCAAGGATATAAAATCCATTAGACAAATGCGCACTACAATAGTGCATACTATTAATATAAATGGAGCAGCACTTGTCCTTTATTTAAATAGAAAAACCCTTCTCGTCCAAACAAGAAATGGAAATAATGTTTCTGCTCATAGAAGACACATAATAGCAATTGTCTAATTCTAAAATAAGTCCAGAAGGCAAAGATAGTTCATAAACGCCTATAGCTAATGCAGCAACTTTTGCTCCATTTCCGACGCGCAGATCTATCTCCCCTTTAGCCAATCTTCTACTTCTTTTCTAATCCTGAACATTTCGAAAAATGTGAGAACCCATCCAGTATCTAATACCCAAGATGAAGAAATAGATAGATTGACGTCTATAACAAAAATACCTGGTGGTGGTGGAATCACTATTCCAAGCTTTTTATCCTCCAGATACTTGGGACAATTCCTCATGCAGTGACCCGGCAGGCTACAGTAGTGGCAATCACCTTTAGCCCACCATCACTAGGCTTTAGGGCTTCCTTGGACTTTGAAACTTTCTTGCGCTTTCCTTTAGAAGTAGAGGCAACTCCCTTGACCTTCCTCTTATTCAACATCATTATGGCCTTGCCCTTGCCTTTGTTGATGCTCTGTTCAGCTGTCTTTAGCATGTTCAGCAAGTCTGGCAGAGTCTTACTGATCTCGTTCATGTTATAGTTCATGAAGAACTGGTTATAACTGTCAGGCAATGATTGCAAGACAAGATCAGTATCCAACTCTTGGCCGAGTTGCAACCCCAGTCTCGTGAGGTTCTCAATGTACCCGTTCATTCGCAGTACATGAGGCCCAACTGGGTTCCATTCTGCGAGACTGATCTTGTACAGTTCTTTGGACACTTCATACCGCTCATGCCTTGCCTGTTCCTGAAACAACTGTTTCAAGTGTATGATCATATCATAAGCTTCCATGTTCTCATGTTGTTTCTGAAGCTCAGAGGTCATGGTGCAGAGAATGAGGCAAGTCACGTCATTGGAATCATCTATATGTTTCTGACGTGCTCTCACGTCAGCTAGAACAGACTCATCCTGGGGTGGTTCTGGAATAGGATTGTCTAAGACGTACAATTTATTTTCTTGCTTAAGGACGATCCTTAAGTTTTTTTACCAGTCAAGAAAATTTGTTCCAGACAGTTTGTCCTTCTCAAGGACAGACCGCAAGGATGAAGTCGATGTGTGGTTGTTTGCCATTTGAAATTCTACAAAACGAGAAATATGCAATTTTAGTATTTTTAACGATTTAACTATATTCAACAATGGCTAGGTTATTAAATATAGATGCCACTATTTTTCTCGGATTAATAGCCCTCACCATTAATGCGGAAAATATCCTATATATTTTCTAGTGAGTCCAAAATTCATATTTCACTTCTTCTTGCGCTTGCTTTGGCAAGTCACCTAATAATTGTTTATTTAGGTATGAACCATTCCAATTGCATCCCATGCAACTCTTGGTCCAATTAGGTGAATAATTCATTATTCTTTATCCTTTAGATAGCACCTAATTGTCATGCCTCTAGGCTCACCAATCCAATTGATTTTACCCAGTTGCGTCCAATATCTTACTTCAACAATCACACATCAATTGCTTGTGTCGTCCTCAACACATCAACGTAAATTAAAACGCCTTGCTTTGGCAAGCCTGAATTTAATAGACCTTGATCATGAAGGGTGTTTAGGCTAGATAAGGCAAAACGCAATATTTCCATTGAGGGATTTAATAGTCATTATTCGTTTGGTTGATCCCATCAACAAGATCAACTTATTTGAATTGGGAAATCCACAATAAAAGATCAAATTTGTTTATTATTATTATCTTGTTAACGTTTTGCTAGTATCACCATACACACAAAAATAAATAACAAGACATAAATAATAAACATCCACAAAAGAAAAATTAACGTGGCATGGATATGGCCCCTAGAATAAGATATTACCAAGCCAATGACAATATATATATGCCCTAAACTGTCAAGTTCATCTCCATGTGCTCCACCATAGCTGCGCGCGTCTTGAATGGGACCTTCATCGTTTTTGTGGCTTCTTTGGTCCTCCGGTCTTCTTCTCCATGCTCTTGGCTATCATCTAAATATTTCTAATTCTAGCCTAACATCTAGAATAAATAAATAAATAAAACCTCACATGTTGAGAAGATGATCAGCTCGCAGGACGTAAAATTAACTAACTATTACATTAATTAGATCAGCTCGCAAGCCATAAACCAAACCACAACAAACACAAACATCTACAACCTAGGCCATATCCATCCACCATGCAACAATCACATAGTACAGTTAAAACCAATTTTTAACGCGCTTGTTCAATTTTATTTGAAATTGGGTAATTAGTCATAATGGCCCAAGGAGTCCACCATCCACTATGGCCGAACTACCCAAGGACCAAGGCTAGGCCTTGGGGCGGTCGGCCAAGCCTCACGCGCGGCTAGGCCGCACGCTAGGCAGGCCCAACCCCTTGGCCGAGCCTAGCTTGGGCGTCAAGGCAAGGGGGCGGTCCCCATAGGGGGGCCGAACCTCCTTTGGAATTGTTTTCAAAATAATTCATTGCCTTTTTTCCCAAACTTAGTTGTTTCCATAAAGTTGTTTCCATAATTGGAAAAACCCTTTTCCCCAATTATGTGCCCAAGAACCCTAATTTTTCAAGAACCCAATTATTCACATCCTATGTGATTAAACTCACCAATTTACACATCCAATGTTAAATTAGTTATTGTTTGTCTTGAATCAAATTCAATTTGCATCTACTATGCCAATTAATTTCAGTTTCGCGTAATATGAATAAAACGCTGTATAAACTGAAATCGTAACACATAAAATCATGTTATGCGCTACGACATGTGGCTTTGATACCACTGTTGGGTTTTGACGTAGGTAACGCAGCGGAATAACAAAAATTTCCTACTCAAAGCCCACCAAGGATCACAGGAAGAGCTATCATAACATGATAAGAGCATAGAAGATGTGTACCTTGGTTTGGGAGATCACACGAAGAATAGTGTCTTCGTCTCTCTGAATATCCACACATTGGATTCTTGAAAGGATTCCTTCTCGCCGTGTAGTGTTAGCAACGGAAGAAGGAGGAAGAGGATCACGCAAGACGGAGCACCTAGCCGTGCCTATGGTGGCCGACGATAAGGGGGCGGGACGACACTGAGGCTTCGGCCTTCTTTGCTTGTCTCTCTCTCTTTCTTTGTTATGTTCTATCAAATAATGACTTGTGTAGAGAAATAACAAGCTAGATTTCCTTTATATAGTCATAACTCTTTATTAACTACTGTGTACGGGAGGAATCCCTTGAGGAAGATTCAACGTACACTAAGAACAGGGGATAAGAAACACAGGAGAAGTAGGGTTGTGAGTAGGGTGAGAGTAAGATAGTAGCAACTGTATGAGAGAGAGACAGAGTTTTGGCAGAGCTTCCGCGTAGTTCATGAGATTAGTATTATGTAAGGAAGGGTTAAAGATCCTATATATAGTGGAGAATATGACCGTTGTAGTGGGTTAATGCACCCATTAATGGCGGCTTAATTACCTTTACCGCAACGGCACGTTCGTCCGCATATATAGGGACCGTTACGCACTTCGTCCGCGTATACCGGAACCGTTATGAGGTTGACCGGGTTTATGGAGCTCGTGGCCATAAATCTCTCAAACCAGTTACTAAAGGTCGCGCGCGGGCTTGGTTTTCGTTCGCGCGCGACGGAACTTACACTAGCCTCCAAACCACTAAGTCCCTACAAGTCCCGTGTGGTGGTGTGCGAGGGCCCTGTCTCGCAGCCCCCACGTGGATCAGCGCGGGTGGTGATCCAGTGTTTGTGGAACACAACTAGGTGTGCTGGATGATTTCCACGTGGCTGTGATCCGTCTTTCTGGAAAGCACTATCTACATTAGCCCCCTTTTTGCGCCTGAAGACACCTAATCGGATAGACTTCAATGCGCAAAAACCAGCGCGCGCGTCGTTGCCACGCACCAATTCAAACACACACAAAATCAGCCCCCGTGCGCGTCATGATGACCTAGGATCCCTAGAGTCGTGCCTTCTGTTCTTCTAGGGTTTTAGGCGTGACATCAGCGTTGGCCTGTGATTGCGCGATTCGGCGGTGACGGTTGCGATTCGACTACTAAAAGGACGCGACTCTCCAGTGCTTTTGAATAAATACTCTTCGTCCTCCATTGTTGCAAAGCATTTATTCTCTCTCTAAAGTGGATGTTTTCTGAGATCATCCGAGAGAAAATACAGATAATCAATCACCACTTCTTCCTTGAAAATCGTCTTCTTCAAATCGCTTCATCATCACAAGGTTGGCTTTGCTCAATTTAAATTAATGCACTCCATACCTTTGAACCATCTTGGTTCCGAAAACTCAGAATCGTTTGAAATACGCCATTGTTTGATACTGCTGAAAAGCTTTCTTTTAAAACCCTAAAAGATTGAAATGATATTCTTTCACAAAGATGAAGTTCTGAAATGATAATCTTTCGCAATGCTAAAATTCTGAACTCGTAACTGACCCAGAACTGTTCATCTTCCCAACTTAACAATCTCAAAGCCCAGAAACTTGTAAGATCTGCTTCTTGAATTTGAAACTAAAAGTGGATATATTTCTCCCCCTTTTATTTTTCTTTACTGTAGGAATGGCCAAGACAAAAGCGACCAAATCTGTGAAGGAACCCGAAGAAATCCCTGATCTTCCCAAGACCTTGTGGAAGAAAGCTCCATATTTGGGTGGAGAAGACTTCTATCATTCTAGAACTGAAGTAAGGAATCTACCAGATCCCGCTACTGAAGATCTGCTACTGTTGAACCCACTCACTAGTCAAGCCAGGTTGGAGTTAATTGGCGCCAAGGATGTGGTGAGATTAGGTGTTGAAAATGGGTTCTTCCCCCATACCAATATTTCTACCCAGGCCTTCGTGTAGAAGATGAATTTAATGGATGAGTGGACTGACCATGTGCTGATGTTGGGTTTTGACGTAGGTAACGCAGCGGAATAACAAAATTAATCCTACTCAAAGCCCACCAAGGATCACAGGAAGAGACATCATAACATGATTAAGGACATAGAAGATGTGTACCTTTTGATTTGTGAGATCACACGAAGAATGATGTCCTCGTCTCTACGGTTGATCCACGTCTAGAGGTGAGATCTAGATTCTTCCTTCCTTCAAGTGCTAGCTTGAACCTTGGAGGAAGAGGGATGAAGATCAAAGCAACCAAGCAACAAGGCAACGAAGGAGGGGCGGCCTCCCTTCTTGCCGTCGGGTAAGGGGGCGGACGGGGCTAGGGTTTCGGCCCTAGCTCTTGTCTTGCTCTCTATTTTGCTCTCTCCCACTCTTTGTGTGTTATGACTAATAACTCATGTAGTGGGAAGGAAGCTAGAGCCTCCTTTATATACTCCAACAACTCCTTGTTGTTTCCATAAAAGAGTTTTCTTATTCTAGTAGGACTAGAACTATTCCCTTTCTTGCAAATTAGTCCTACTAAGTTTGCAAGGTGTTGCACAATGATCCTTCTATTAATTAATCCATATTAATTAATCCCAAATCTAGCTCTACTCTATTTGACGTGTGACCCCATAGGTTTCTATATAGTTGGTAGTAACTATTACTAACATGGAGCGGTGTCTAGCAACACATCCATGCAACCCAACCAATAGAAATAGTCAGTGATCCCGACAAACCTTTGTGCCCAATATGTCATATTGCATTATCCCTTTGTCTCCATATCCGGATTGGACACGAGACATAAATAGTCACACTCGTATATCCAATCCATAGTTCCTCGATCCTGGGAATATGCTTATGCTTGCAGATAACATTAATATCTCCATATTAATATATCTGAGTCTGGCCAGACATTCAATAAGCCTCATCCCTCGAGTGGCCGTGGATATTTACCCCCATTATGTGTGAGGGAAAAATCCTATCTACATCACTACGATCTCTAAGCTTGCTTCCTATCACGCCCGATAGCCACCTTTATGATTACCCAGTTACGGTGTAACGTTTGATAACATCAAAGCGCAATATTTCACAACTAGAGTATCTAGTGACTTCAAGTCTAAGGATTGCAATAATATTAGCACTACGAAAAGCGATTGTGACTTCACATAATCTAATGTATCCTTTTCGTCGTGGGTCAATCCAGTATGCCATTACTCCTAATGCATACCCATGTGTTAGACTTGATATCTCCATATCAATCTACCCACATACTAGTCTATATTTGATTGTCCTATTAATCAATATAATGGACTAGGGACATTTAAGATAAATAACACAATTTATCTAAGGACTTCATGATATTAAATATCGCCATAAATAATAAATGAATATTCTAGCCAAAACATTGTTCATACTAAATCTACGATTGCCTCTAGGGCATCTATTCCAACAGTCTCCCACTTGCACTAGAGCCAATCTGGCGCATCTCGTATGCCTATAGATCTGGCGTGCCCTTCATGCTTTCGCTGCGCAAGAGGTTTCGTAAGCGGATCTGACACGTTGTCATCTGTCGGAATCTTGCATATCTTCACATCTCCTCGATCGATCATATCACGAATAAGATGGAATCTCCTAAGTACATGCTTTGACTTTTGGTGCGATCTTGGTTCCTTTGCCTGTGCGATTGCCCCAGAGTTGTCACAGTACAACTCTACGGGATCCACTATGCTAGGGACCACACCGAGCTCAGTGATAAACTTCTTTATCCATACTGCCTCTTTCGCCGCTTCAGCAGCAGCAATGTACTCAGCTTCTGTTGTAGAATCAGCAACTGTGCCTTGCTTGGAACTCTTCCAGCTCACAGCTCCTCCATTCAGGCAAAACACGTATCCAGACTGCGATCTGTAATCATCCTTGTCGGTTTGGAAGCTTGCGTCAGTGTAACCCTTTACACTTAGCTCTCCCATTCCTCCATATATCAAGAACACATCCTTAGTTCTTCTCAAGTACTTTAGGATGTTCTTGACAGCAATCCAGTGACTCTCACCCGGATTGGACTGATACCTGCTCACCATACTCAACGCGTATGATACGTCTGGTCTAGTACATAGCATGGCATACATGATGGATCCTATGGCCGAAGCATAGGGTATCCTACTCATGCGGTCCTTCTCCATCTCGTTGGAGGGACAGTCATTCTTGGACAGAGTGACTCCATGTGACATGGGCAAGAATCCCTTCTTGGAATCTTGCATGTTGAACCTCTTCAACACCTTGTCAATATATGTACTCTAACTTAGGCCAAGCAACCTTTTAGATCTATCTCTATAGATCTTTATACCAAGTATATAGGCTGCATCTCCTAAGTCTTTCATCGCAAAGCACTTTCCTAGCCAATCTTTAACAGATTGCAGAGTAGGAATATCATTGCCAATGATTAGTATGTCATCCACATACAAGACCAGAAATACTATAGAGCTCCCACTAACCTTCTTGTAAACACAAGGCTCATCTTCGTTCTTGATGAAGCCAAACTCTTTGACTGCGTCATCAAAACGTCGATTCCAGCTCCTAGAAGCTTGCTTTAATCCATAAATGGACCTTTGCAGCTTACAGACTTTATTGGCATTCTCCGGATCCTCAAAACCCTCTGGTTGTGTCATGTACACATCCTCAAGGAGGTTCACATAAAGGAACGCTGTTTTGACATCCATTTGCCAAATCTCATAGACGTAGTATGCTGCAATAGCAAGTAAGATTCGAATGGATTTAGTCATGGCGACTGGTGAAAAGGTCTCATCATAGTCAATACCATGAATTTGTCTATAACCTTTGGCCACCAATCGCCCCTTATAGGCAACTACCTTGCCATCCATGTCGGTCTTCTTCTTGAAGACCCACTTGCACCCTATGGGTCGAGCCCCTTCGGGTGGTTCCACCAAAGTCCATACTTTGTTGGTGTACATGGAATCCATTTCTGATCTCATGGCTTCTAGCCACTTCTTAGAGTCTGGGCCACTCATGGCTTCTCCATAGTTTGCAGGCTCATCATCCATGAGTGGTACGTCATCGTGCTCAGTCACGAGAAGTCCATACCTCTCTGGCTCATGACGCACTCTACCTGATCTACGGAGTTCCTGTGTTACCTGAACAGGCTCTTCCACAACTTCTTGTGGTTCCTGTTCATGTTCCATTATTGGTTCAGTGGTTTGTGGTTCATGAATTTCTTCAAGTTCTACAACCCTCCCACTTTCTTCTTTAGAGACCAGTTCTCTTTCTAGAAACACGCCGGTCCGAGCAACAAACACTTTGTTTTCGGTAGGGTTATAGAAGTAATATCCTTTAGTTTCCTTAGGATATCCCACAAACTTACACTTATCCGCTTTAGGCCCGAGCTTGTCTGTTTGTAAACGTTTTACATACACGTCGCAGCCCCAAATCTTCATAAACGACACTATGGGACGCCTCCCAGTCCATATCTCATATGGCGTCTTCATGACTGATTTGGATGGAACACGGTTAATGGTAAAAGCTGCAGTCATTAGAGCATGTCCCCAAAAGGATATCGGAAGATCTGTTTGAGACATCATAGATCGCACCATATCTAATAAAGTGCGATTCCTCCTCTCGGATACACCATTCCATTGTGGTGTTCCGGGTGGAGTGAGCTGGGATACAATCCCACACTCTCTAAGATACTCATCAAACTCTTGGCTTAAGTATTCTCCTCCACGATCCGATCGCAGGGCTTTAATAATTTTGCCAAGTTGCTTCTCTACTTCACTCTTGAATTCTTTGAACAATTCAAAGGATTCGGATTTGGCCTTCATAAGGTATACAAATCCATATCTACTGAAATCATCAGTAAATGTGATGAAGTAGGTATAACCACCTCTGGCAGGCGTGGGGAATGGCCCGCATACATCAGTATGTATGAGCGCCAATAACTCACTAGTCCGTTCGCCTTTCTTATTGAAAGGGGACTTTGTCATTTTTCCCAATAAACAAGACTCACATGTCTCATATGATTCCAAATCAAATGAGTCTAGAAGTCCATCCTTATGGAGTCTAGATATGCGTTTCTCATTTATATGGCCTAAACGACAGTGCCATAGATATGTAGGATTTAAATCATTAGTTTTAATCCTTTTAGTACTTATGTTATAGATTGGATTATTTAGATCAAGGATATACAATCCATTAGACAAATGCGCACTACAATAGTGCATACTATCAAAATAAATGGAGCAACACTTGTCCTTTATTGAAATAGAAAAACCTTTCTCGTCCAAACAAGAAATGGAAATAATGTTTCTGCTCATAGCAGGCACATAAAAGCAATTGTCTAATTCTAAAATAAGTCCAGAAGGCAAAGATAGCTCATAAACGCCTACAGCTAATGCAGCAACCCTTGCTCCATTCCCGACGCGCAAGTCTATCTCCCCTTTTCGCAATCTTCTACTTCTTTTCAAATCCTGCACATTACGACAAATGTGAGAACCACATCCGGTATCCAATACCCAGGACGATGAAATAGAGAGATTGACGTCTATAACATAAATACCTGGTGGTGGTGGAATCACTATTCCAAGCTTCTTATCCTCCAGATATTTAGGGCAATTCCTCCTCCAGTGACCCGGCTGGCTGCAGTAGTGACATTCACCTTTAGCCACACCTCCACTAGGCTTTAGGGCATCCTTGGATTTCGCAACTTTCTTGCGTTTTCCTTTTGAAGTAGATGCAACTGACTTGCCCTTCTTCTTGTGCACCATCATTATGGCTTTGCCCTTGCCTTTATTGATGCTTTGCTCAGCTGTCTTTAGCATGTTCAATAGGTCTGGAAAGGACTTGTTGATCTCATTCATATTATAGTTCATAATGAACTGATTATAACTGTCAGGCAACGATTGCAAGACGAGATCAGTCGCCAAGTCCTGGCCGAGTGGGAACCCCAGTCTCTCAAAGTTCTCTATGTACCCGATCATTCGGAGTACGTGAGGGCCTACTGGATTCCCCTCTGCAAGACTACTTTTGAATAATGCTTTAGACACTTCATAGCGCTCATGCCTTGCCTGTTCCTGAAACAATTGTTTCAAGTGTCTGATCATATCATAGGCTTCCATGTTCTCGTGTTGCTTCTGAAGCTCACCAGTCATGGTACAAAGCATGAGGCAAGTCACGTCATTAGAATCATCAATATGTTTCTGACGTGCCCTTACTTCCGCTAATAGAGACTCATCTTGTGGTGGGTCTGGAATTGGAGTGTCCAAGACGTACAGCTTCTTTTCTTGCTTGAGGACAATCCTCAAGTTTCTGTACCAGTCAAGGAAATTCGTTCCAGACAATTTATCCTTCTCAAGGACAGATCGTAGGGATGAACTCGATGCGTTGTTGTTTGCCATTTGGAATTCTACAAAAAGGAGAAATATGCAATTTTAGTATTTTCGAACAATTTGACTATATTTAACAATGGCTAGATCATCAAATATAGCTCCCACTATTTTTCTCGGTTTAATAGCCCTCACCATTAAAGCGGAAAATATCTTTATACTTTCTAGTGGGTCCAAGATCCTTATTTCACTTCTTCTTGAGCTTGCTTTGGCAAGTCACCCAAGAATTGGTTATTTAGGTAGGAACCATTCCAATTGCATCACATGCAACTCTTGGTCCAATTAGGTGAATGGATTCCTTTTATTCTTTATCCAATTGGATAACTCCTAATTGTCATGCCTCTAAGCTCATCAATCCAATTGATTCTTGCCTAGTTGCGTCCAACCTCTTGTTTTCAACATACACGCATTACTAGCTTGCGTCGTCCGCAACACATCATGAAAAATTAAAATCGCCTTGCTTTGGCAAGCCCGAATTTTAATAGTCCACGATCATGAAGGGTGTTTTGGCAAGAGAAGGCAAAACGCAATATTTAATTGAGGGATTTCCTTTTAACTTGTTTGGTTGATCTTTATCAACATGGTCTACTTATTTGGATTGGGCTATCCACAATAAAAGACCAATCTTGTTTATTATTATCTTGTTATCGTTTTGCTTGTAGCGCCATACACACAAAATAAATAACAAGGCATGAATAATAAACATCCACAAAATAAAAAAAAACGTGGCATGGATATGGCCTCTAGACTAATGATATTATCAAGCCAATGATAATATCTAATTGCCCTAAAGTGCCGAGCTCATCTCCATGTGCTCCACCATAGCTGCGCGCCTAGGGATGTCTTTTGGCTCCTTTGGTTCTCCGGTCTTCTTCTCCATGCTCTTGGCTATCAACTAAATATTTCTAATTCTAGCCTAACATCTAGAATAAATAAATAATAAAAGCCTCACATGTCGAGGAGAAAAAGAACGACTCGCAGGCCGTAAAACTTAATTAATTATTACATTAATTTGATCAGCTCGCAGGCCGTAAACCAAACCACAAAACAATAAACATCCACAATCCTAGGCCATATCCATCCACCATGCAATAAAGCACATAATACAGTTAAAACCAATTTTTAACGCGCTTGTTTAATTTTAATAAAATTGGGTAACTAGGGTTTCACAACGGTCCAAAGGGTCCAAGCCAACAAGTGGCCCGAACCCTAGGACCGCCGCACGCCTAAGGGGGCCGCGGCCTTGCTTGGCGCCCAAGGGAGGGGGCGGGCGGCTAGGGTTTCGGCCCTAGTCCCCTTCCTCCTTCCTTGTTGCCCAAGCAAGGTTGTTTCCTTATGGATTTAATTCCATAATTTTGTTTCCATAATTGAAAACCCCTTTTCAATCATGTGCCCATGAACCCTAATTTTTCAAGAACCCAATTATTCACATCCTATGTGATTAAACTCACCAATTCTAACATCCAATGTTAAATTGGGTCTTGTTTTATTGAATCAAATTCAATATTGCATCTACTATGCCAATTTTTCAGTTTTCGCGTAATAAACAATAATACGGTGTATGAACTGAAATCGTAAACACATAATATCATGTTATGCTCTACGACCTGTGGCTCTGATACCACTTTTGGGTTTTGACGTAGGTAACGCAGCGGAATAACAAAATTAATCCTACTCAAAGCCCACCAAGGATCACAGGAAGAGACATCATAACATGATTAAGGACATAGAAGATGTGTACCTTTTGATTTGTGAGATCACACGAAGAATGATGTCCTCGTCTCTACGGTTGATCCACGTCTAGAGGTGAGATCTAGATTCTTCCTTCCTTCAAGTGCTAGCTTGAACCTTGGAGGAAGAGGGATGAAGATCAAAGCAACCAAGCAACAAGGCAACGAAGGAGGGGCGGCCTCCCTTCTTGCCGTCGGGTAAGGGGGCGGACGGGGCTAGGGTTTCGGCCCTAGCTCTTGTCTTGCTCTCTATTTTGCTCTCTCCCACTCTTTGTGTGTTATGACTAATAACTCATGTAGTGGGAAGGAAGCTAGAGCCTCCTTTATATACTCCAACAACTCCTTGTTGTTTCCATAAAAGAGTTTTCTTATTCTAGTAGGACTAGAACTATTCCCTTTCTTGCAAATTAGTCCTACTAAGTTTGCAAGGTGTTGCACAATGATCCTTCTATTAATTAATCCATATTAATTAATCCCAAATCTAGCTCTACTCTATTTGACGTGTGACCCCATAGGTTTCTATATAGTTGGTAGTAACTATTACTAACATGGAGCGGTGTCTAGCAACACATCCATGCAACCCAACCAATAGAAATAGTCAGTGATCCCGACAAACCTTTGTGCCCAATATGTCATATTGCATTATCCCTTTGTCTCCATATCCGGATTGGACACGAGACATAAATAGTCACACTCGTATATCCAATCCATAGTTCCTCGATCCTGGGAATATGCTTATGCTTGCAGATAACATTAATATTTCCATATTAATTTATCTGAGTCTGGCCAGACATTCAATAAGCCTCATCCCTCGAGTGGCCGTGGATATTTACCCCCATTATGTGTGAGGGACAAATCCTATCTACATCACTACGATCTCTAAGCTTGCTTCCTATCACGCCCGATAGCCACCTTTATGATTACCCAGTTACGGTGTAACGTTTGATAACATCAAAGCGCAATATTTCACAACTAGAGTATCTAGTGACTTCAAGTCTAAGGATTGCAATAATATTAGCACTACGAAAAGCGATTGTGACTTCACATAATCTAATGTATCCTTTTCGTCGTGGGTCAATCCAGTATGCCATTACTCCAAATGCATACCCATGTGTTAGACTTGATATCTCCATATCAATCTACCCACATACTAGTCTATATTTGATTGTCCTATTAATCAATATAATGGACTAGGGACATTTAAGATAAATAACACAATTTATCTAAGGACTTCATGATATTAAATATCGCCATAAATAATAAATGAATATTCTAGCCAAAACATTGTTCATACTAAATCTACGATTGCCTCTAGGGCATCTATTCCAACAGCTGACTCACCATGCCATTATGCTAGACCAAGCTGGCATCTACTATGCTGTCAGGGCTACAAAGGGTGCTGCCGTGAAGCTGGATGAGACTATGCTTCTAAACCTTTTTTCTCGATACTCGCCTGCGACTCATACTTTTCACTTTGCTGAGTTTGAGGACGCCCCCACTTTGGAAGATGTAAATTACTGTATGAGAACTCTCCCATGGGCGAAGTCGACCCTTTGACTCCTTTGAAATCTGATCCGAAACTCGCCCTTTATGCGCAGATGGAGGAGTGCTTGACCGAGGTAAAGAAAATTTCCATCCGCTGGACATCTACGGAAGTTCTTCCCACATGGAAGTTGGTTGAGACCTCTGCGAAGAATACTTGGGGCAAATGGGTGCAATATTTCTTTCGTGGCTATACGAATAGTAAAATTACCAAGGAGATTTTGGAGAAGGACCCCAAAGAGAAAAATTACATCAAGGGGAAAGGGTATCACTTGGCCTTGAGCAGATTTCTTTGTGCTTGGCTGCCGCGATATTTGATCGATGGTCATCCTCATGACGGGGTCTTTTATCATGTCTTGCCCCTTGCTGTCAAGTTGTCTCTTGTCCATAAGGTCTCACTTGGGCCTCTAGTGCTGGGAAACCTGTATCATCGGTTGGACCAGCTTGTGGTTGCGATTGAGGAATCGCGCGGACGTCTTAATGTGTTGACTTTTGTCAACATTTCATTTCTTACCATGTGGGTATTCTAAAGGTGGCCATCTTATGCTCCTGTCCCTTCAAGACCCAATTCTTGGAACGTTCCGGGTGCGAAGAATGCACTTCGAAGTGGGAGAGCTGCTCGGTGGTATAGGACCAACCTTCCTAAGTGTTCATCGAGTTTGTTCTGCGATGATCGAACAAAATTTGTAGCCAGACCCTATACCACTCGCATTGAGAATGTGCGATTCTTTCCGAGGTTGTATCCTAGTAAAGATGGCTCCCTCTCCGAAGATACTCTCCTCAGGGGGGATGATTGCTACAGGGAACTCCTCTGCTGGTGCTTGAGAGGTTCAGTGCCTGGCCTTTCCGAAAATTTCTCTGAAATAACTTCCAAGTATGAGCATATCACAGTCGATGTTGACCCGACTCGCGTCTCACCCCAGTTTGGTTTTGACGCAGTGGCACCTTCTATTTGGCCTAGGTAAGTGAACAGAGATTGCTACAAGCGATTGCTGACAAGGAAATGTAAATCTATCCTGCGTAGAAACTTTCCTTTCACCCAGCCTTCATGGAAACGTGTAGGTCGCTCTACCAAGAACTGGATTTCTTATTGGAACACTCAACAAGCAAGGTTTGATTCATCTCCGCCTCCCCGCCTCAGTAAGGCTCCTGCGATCAAAAGGAATACTTTCCCGTTTCGTCATAACTGCAGTTTAGACGATTCGAAGTATGGATTCTATTCCCTACTTGATGCTGATAATCACTTGTGCCCAGCCGCGATTCTTGAGGAAAAGATGACCGCTGTTAGGGGCGGAGTTGTACGTGTGATCCACTACAGTGAAGCTTTTTCCAAGGTAAACAATTCTCCTTCATCCTTGAAGAACTTCTCTTTTTAAAATGCTGAGACTTACATAAGTTTTTCTTTTTCAGTGTTGTTTGAGGAGATTCGCATCCAGAGACCGTTGTCCATCATTTGTAAATTCTATTATTAAAACAAAGAGGCAAAAGAAGGAAATCCTTCAGGAAATGGAATTGGATCCCAAGGTGGAGGCTCTGATTCGTGAGGAGATGGACGTATTTGCTCGCTCCCTGATACACAGCGATGCTGAAGTGGACGCAGAGGTTTCTCCGAGAACTAAAAAGCAAGAACAGAAGGGAATTGTGATTTCTTCGCCGCCCAGGGAAGCTCCAGCTTCGTCGCCTGCGAAGTCCCTGTTCCCAAGGGGTCGTATGCAGGGAAAAAAATGGAAAGATCTCGCGGTTGAGACGTTCATACCCTATGATCAGGAAGAAGAAGCTGAGGAATAAGAAGGAAGGGAAGGATAAGGAGAAGAAGAAAGTGGAGAAGAGGAAAGAGAGGAAGACGAAAGAGAGTAAGAAGAAAGAGAGGAAATAGGAGAAGAGAGTTCAGAAGGTAACTCAAATGAACTTATCTTCTTTAAATCATGGCTTTCGCAGTAGCGTTGTTAACTAAAAATTTTCTTCGCAGATGATGATACAAAGACCATTAGTGGCCTTTTGTCCAAAGAAAAGAGGAAGACAAAGGGGTCTCACTCAGATGCATCTAGTGAGCCTATAGACGAAGCTATAATCGCTGAGTCTAAAAGAATGGCTGTTGAGGCAGAAGAGAGAAGGAGAAAGCGCGAGGAAGATGACATTGAGACCATGACGAGAAGAAGCCTGGAAGAACATCATGCTGGTAGTATGAGTGTGGCTGCCTTGCAACGCGCTCAGCAAGACTTTGAGGAAATCGCAGGAAACGAACAAGGTACAATTTTTAACCTTGTTGTGTCTTACCAAGAGGTAATTTTTGGTGCGTTAAAACACGGTTTGTCTAAAGATGATATTCGCCGATGGCTAGTGAGCAAATTTGGTGAACCCTCAGGTAAACATTTAAAAAAAGTTTTTAAACAAATCTTAACTCATTCCCTATTGTAACGAGTTCCTTCGCAACATCAGGTCACGCGCACCTTAAAGAAGTGATAAGTGAATATACCTCTGTAGGATATGGTGTCGCATCTATAACGTATGATGTCGGAGCTGCGATCCCACATAAGTGTGGAGGTGCTCGCTTTTGATCTAACATAATGAAATATAAACACAATTCATAATGCAAGTTACCTCAATATTTTTTTCAATTTTGTCTTGCAAGTGGTGCTGCTTCAAATGAACCTGCTAATGTTGACCCTGCTGCCACTGCAAGTGATACTGCCGTCGCACAGGGAACCACTGCTGATGTTCCAGCTGCGAGAGAGGACATTGATGAGGCAGGTTTTGGCGACTCTGATGAGAACATGTTGGAGAAGAGAAGTCAGCTTCCCATGTGGCATGTTCCGGAACGAAGTTCACACATAGAGAAACCTCTGGCGGTTTCTGAAGATGTAGGAGAGCCTCTGGAAGATGTTATTGAAGTGTCTAATGCTGTCGAAATCGACACCGAAATGAGAGAGAGAGATGCTGAAGCTGAGCATGTAGGAGAAACTAGCGTAATTGAGGAAGGAGAGAATGCTGGAGCTGAAGTTCATGGAAATGAACAGTTCATGGAAGACATAGAATCGCATGAAAATGTCGATGTTTCAAAGGATGCTCCTGAGCAACAAGAACCTCTCGTGGATGAAGAAGTCCTTGGGCAAGCAGAAACCAACCAAGGCATCTTGCAGCCATCGCACATGAATGTGGACGTCCCAGCAGAGATCGCAATTGGTGGCGGCAGTGGCGGTCCTCCCAGTATCGCAACTGTTTCTTGAAGTTAGCGGTGTTAATATTCCACCCATTTCCTCAAGTGTTGCTGCTCCTCTTAATGTACCAGGACCTCATCCAAGCTCTTCCCCTATTGAAATCAATTTTTCTCAAGTTCCCATCGCGTGGAGCTTTTGGGTTTCGCAAGCAAGGGCCCCCATCGCACCTGCTGCTACCTTCATCATTCCTGCTGACTACAACGCACGCGAGGTTCAGGCTGACAGGGAGGCAATGCAGCGGGGAGATGCCTCAGCTTTCCCTGTCATGCGCATTCCTACTTTGCATGAAATCCTCGAAGGAACATGTATACCATAGTGTTGCCACATGTCATACTGTATGTATTTGTGATCAATTTGCATTCCTAAACTTGTCATTTCGTTAGGAATAAGGCAACCTGATGTGGACTGGCTCATGAAGATGCGCCTTTCATACCCGTGGTCATTTGCGAGAGCCCTAGAGCTGGGTCCCTTTGATAGAAGAGTTTTCGTAACTGAAGCCACCTGGATTTTGGAGCAATTGTCTGTGATAACCCCTGCTACTATCTCAACTGATAATGCACGGTCGCTCTATGATACATGTAAGAGCCTTCAGGTTAAAGCTCAGGGCAGGTTGGACTTTGGATTCCTTTTCAACAGGGTTACCCAAATCCTGACATCTGCGATGCTGAAGTATGGCTACCGCAACCTCACATTTGAAAAGAGGAAATTGGAGGAGCAAAAGAAGAAGGCTGAGGAGGCTGCCAATCTCTTCCACGCGATGAAGACTAGCTATGAGACGCTAAAACAAGAGGTTAACCAAGAAGCAAAGGCGTTGCTCCGGTTATCACCAGAAGACCCTCTAGACAAGGATTTATTTTGAAAGTTGCGCATATTGTACTGTTCCCCCCCCCCCTTTTTCAAACACTCTGGGAACTCTATGTTAGCTCTTGATCTTTTGAAAGATGCTCTGCTTGCGTTTTGATACTACGTCAACTGTGACGTCATGTTTTGACGTGATTGCCTAGATTATCGCATTATTAATTTATTAGATAAGCGTGCTTACCATGCAGTGGGCCCCATCCTTATCATGACCCGACGTCATTAAATAGGGCGTGCTACTGTATCGTCATAGCCTTTAGTAGGGTAATTGATTCTTACCCCTTTCCAAGGCGTTGTTGACTCAGAAAGGAAACTGAAGAGTCCCTTTTGAACTCTATATAAAACCTCCCTTGTTGTTATTTGGTTCTTCACCAAAATGTTGTTTCCCGTGAGTCCTCACGACTGATGGTATCAGCCCTTGACCTTTTTTTATTCATACCAGGTCCGGGCTTTGAAACCTGAGTTTGTGCTTTGTGCTAAAGAAATAGCTCCCAAGAAATTCTTCGGAAAGCCCTTTAATCCTCCTGATCTTTTTGAAGATCAATTGCATAAGGTTTCCTGCTTGAACAAAGATTCTTTATTCTTCATTATGTTTGCAGGTACAGCCTCCGGTGACTTTCCTATGAAGCACGATCTTGTACCGATTCCACTATAGTGAGAAATCAATGGTGTGCATCTTTGGCGGTTCTCCGGCAGAGATTTGCCACCATTGTTTCGAAAAAGGTGTGACGAGTTATTGTTCTCGTCTTTTGTGCACAATCAGCTTCCTGCCCCATGAGTTTTTCTCCCATTTGTTCTTCACGTCTGTAGCCTTCATGGCATGAAGTTCATTTGGCATCTCACCGTGGCAGGAGTACAAATAAGAGCTCTGTTTTGATCGAGGACGTTGACGACAGCGTCCTATCTCGTAGTTTTAGCACTCGTAGATTCAGGCTTTAGATTAGGAATTTTCATTAATGTAAGCTTTTTCTTGTAAGCTGCTATCTAGACAGATAAATTGTAAGCCATATTTGACTGTTATGAAAATATGCAATTTTCATTCGCTGTTTTTGTCTGCTACAGTAAATTGTAACTTCGCGTGCAAACTTGATATATGACGAAACACGTTGTGTTTCTATCGCAGTCATATCCAAATAATGTTTGAATAATTTGCTATCCAAAACAGATAGGCTTTAAATCGCACGAGAGCGTTGTTATTTCTGCTATCTAGGCAGATAGACTTTAGATCACTCAAGATCATATTTCGTTATAGCTGCTATCTAGGCAGATAGGCTTTGGATCACTCAAGATCATATTTCGTTATAGCTTCTATTTAGGCAGATAGGCTTTGCATCGCATGGGATCATATTTATTATAGTTGCTATCTAGGCAGATAGGCTTTTGATCACAGAGGATCATATTTTGTTATAGCTGCTATCTAGGCAGATAGGCTTTGGATCGCATGGGATCATATTTATTATGGTTGCTATCTAGGCAGATAGGCTTTTGATCGCAGAGGATCATATTTTGTTATAGCTGCTATCTAGGCAGATAGGCTTTGGACGAGTTGACATATTTAAATAACATGAAACGACAAATAAATAAAACAATCGAGACTACAATTTGATAAGGTTCTCTCATATGGGAGAGTCATTATTATTAAAGCATCCTCATATGGGAGGAGCATGAGAACAAATTCCTCATATGGGAGGAAGTAGTGCAGGATACATGAGGCAACAAGACTTTTAACTCAAAAGTAGTGAAAGAAACAAACTTTTGGCATCAAAATAAAGAGATGAGCTAAGGATAATACTTTTTAATCCATAGCATATTGATTGGGCTTGGAGTTGTTGCAGTCCCATGAAGTTGCTGGATTGTGCAGTAACCGCTGTCGAAGACTTCTTTGACTTCAAATGGTCCTTCCCAGTTAGCTGCGAATTTTGGATGCGCAGCCTCCCGCATGCAATGATCTGAAGCTCGCAGCACCAAGTCCCCAACTGCAAAGTCTCGGTGCTGAACCGTCTTGTTGTTCGCGCGTGCGATCCTTTCCTTGTATCTCGTGTTAGCCCTCTTAGCCTGTTCACGTCTTTCTTCCAGCAAAATCAGATCATGATCACGTTGATTTTCGTACAAGGCATGAAAGGCTATCCTTGCAGAGTTGACCTTTATTTCTGCTGGTACAATAGCTTCGGCTCCATAACATAGAAGGAACGGGGAAACTCCTGTGGGGGTCCTCGGCGAAGTGCGATATGCCCATAAAGCCAAATTTAAAGATCTTGCCCACTTCTTGTGATCATCCGCGACCATCTTACTCAAAATCCTTATTAGGGTCTTGTTTGTTGCTTCTGCTTGTCCATTCCCATTCGGGTAATAAGGCGTCGAGCAAATTTGTCTTATGTTGTATCCTGCCAGTTTCGCAGTCACCTGGCGATTCACAAAAGGAGTGCCATTGTCCGAGAGGATAGTATTGGGGATCCCAAACCGGTATATGATGTTCTCTCGAACGAAGTTAACAACCGCAAGCGCATTTGCTATTTTGAGCGGCACTGCTTCCACCCACTTAGTAAATTGCTCCGTTGCAGTCAAGATTCCATGCGAGGCTGGTCGAATGGGACCTATAAAGTCTAAAGCCCAGGTGTGGAATGGCCAAGGCGTCCCTAATGCGTGTAAATTTAGACGGGAGCATGCACGAGATTGCCCTTGAATTGACACTCTTGACATCTTTTAACCTTGGTGCGGCAGTGTGCTTCCATTGTGGGCCAGAAATAGCCAACGGTGAGGAGTTGTCTGCATAGCTCCGCGCCTCCCTGATGCTCCAGTTGATGAGACAGATCCATCACCTCTTGCGCTTCTTGGCTATCTAAACATCTGAGTAGATTGCCCTCATGGCCTCTTCGCCAAAGTATGTTTTCCCGCACGACATATCGAGTTGCCTTTCTTTTAAGCTTCTCAGCTTCTTTTCTCTGAGCTGGCTCGATTCCTTCTGTAAAGTAATCAAAGAGTGGCTTCCGCCAATCCGTGTCATCATCGATTGCAGCAATCTCCAAGGATTCTTTAATCAATGTGCAGCTCTCGCAATTCCCTTGAATGATCGCGGCGGACGTCGACATATCCGGCCAATGAATCCCATATCTCTGGGCTTTTCTGTAGACAGAGACTTCATTTTCCCCACAAGAGTGTTGGTGGATCTTTTCCAATAATGCCTGCCCTTCCTGCTGCGAGACACACCGGATGAGTATTCCTCCTGGCCCCTTAAAATAAAGAGAATTATCGTGCACGCTATATCCCTTTGTGGATGCCCAATTTTCTTTGCTTGTTCCCTCAGCAATCGCGCGCAGTATTGGCTCTCTCCAATCCTCATATTCTGCGGGCTCCTCTTCGCATACTTCCTGCGTCAAGGCTGGGGTTTCTCTAACCTCGATTAAAACTCTTGCTGGGCACTTGTCCGCACTGATTTTTGACCCTAGAGTAGCTAAAGCGTCCGCGTGCCGATTACCAGCTCTAGGCGTGTGCTCGTACTTGACATCATGAAATTGTTGCACCATCTTCTGCACCATAGTCATATACGGTAACAAATTGACCTCCTTCAATCCATACTCGCCCGAAGCTTGCTTGAAAATTAGCTTGGAGTCCCCCTTGACCGTCAAATTCCTAACTTCCAGTGCCTTGGCATTGCAGAGCTCTGCGATCAGTGCCTCGTACTCTGCTTCATTATTTGTTACTGGTAAATCTAGCTTGGTGTACATTTGGATGACTTCCCCATCCGGCTTAGTCAGTACGATGCCAATTCCACCTCCTTTCCTTGTCGATGACCCATCGAAATGAAGCTTCCAGTATGGCGACTCGATTGCATAGATCTCAGAACCTTCTAGCTCCTCTTCTATCATTCGCTCATAATTGTTATCAAGAAACTGTGCTAAAAGGTCTGCCACTGCTTGCGATTTGATTGCTTTTGGTCGAGTGCATGTTATGTCGTACTGCAAGATGGTCATGTGCTACTTTGCTAATCTTCCACAGGGAGAGGAGTGACTTAATAGATACCGGATGGGGTCGTTCTTTATGATTACCACGACTTTGTGTGAAGCGAAATAATGCTTTAACTTCTCTATTACGAAAAATAAATCAAGACAATGACGCTCGATCCGTGTACCTTGACTCGGCCGGCTGTACCACGCGAGAGATGTAATAAATTGGCCTTTCCTGCCCTTCATGGTCTTGAGCCAGCAGTGCCCCTATGGATTTATTTGTCGATGTCAGGTACAACAAAAGTGGTGACCCCAACTGTGGTGCAATCATTACTTTTGGCGATGTCAGCAGGTCCTTCAGCGTCCCGAATGCGGCTCCATGTTCCTCTGTCCAGTTATACACATCATTCTTTTTGAGAAGATCGCCGAAGCAGAAAGTCAGTTCTGCGATTGCTGGGATAAATCTCTGCAGGTAAGACAGCATTCCCAAGAATGTCTTCAGAGTGCTTTGATTGTGTGGTGCTGACATGCTAGTGATAGCTGAAATTTTTGCAGGGTATCAGGTTCAATCCCATGGCGATGGATCACACACCCCAAGAACTTCCCCGACGTCACTCCAAACGCGCATTTCATGGGGTTCATCTTTAATTGGAAACTTCTGCATCTTTCGAATACTTTTCGCATGTCTCCTAGGTGGTCTGCTTCTTCTCTTGACTTGATAACCAGATCGTTAACATATAACTCTACTTCCTGATGCATCATGTCATGGAAAAGAGCCATCATTGCTCGTTGATAGGCCGCACCCGCATTCTTCAGTCCAAAGGGCATAATTGTGTAGTTAAAGACCCCAACTGGCTTGATGAACGCAGTTTTTCTTGCATCCTCAGGGTCCATCTTGATCTGGTTATATCCGCTGAAACCATCCATAAAGCTGAACATCCGATGTCGTGCAGTAGAATCGATGAGCAAGTCGATTTTGGGCAATGGGAAGTCGTCCTTTGGGCAGAAACGATTAAGGTCCCTAAAGTCCACGCAGATGCGAAGCTGCCGATTCTTCTTTACCACTGGCACTATGTTGGCCAACCAGGTGGGATGATGATTTGGCTCGATGAATTTAACATTCAACAACTTGACTATTTCTTGCTTGATCTTCACATTTATCTCTTGTCTGAAGCTCCTCGCACTTTACTTCACTGGTTTGGATCCTGGGACAACATCCAATCTGTGCATTGTTCACTCGTATCCAGACCAGGCATTTCATCATATTCCCAAGCAAACACATCCTTGTACTCTGTAAGAAAATGCAGCAAATTTGCTTCCTCTTCGCTTGTGAGGTCTGCGCTCTGGAAGACAGGCCTTTTCTTTTCTTCATTTGGACTTAGGAACACTTCTTTTAGTTCCTGTTTTTGTGGCTTCGGCTTGTCCTCCATACACTCGGGCGCATCTTTCAACTTGTCCTCCGGTACTTCTGACCTCAGCTTGTCTTTCTCCAGGCCCTGCTCAGGTTGATTGATTTGCCCAGGGATATCCCCATGTTTGGATGGGGGTACCCCCGCGCACCTTCATATGCGGTAGCATTTCTTCCCATTGGAGTAGAAACTTTCTATCTCCTTACCTTTACTGTCGTGCTTTACCACCCACTTCAGAGTATACACATTTTTCTTTTGATAAGCAACTTGTGGCACCTCTTCACGTGCGAGTGCCTTTTCCTTGGCATCCTCCCTTGTCACCATCACTCCCGCTAGTGACTGATCCTTGATGTCTTCCCATCGAGGAAAAGGAGTTGGGTTGAATGGCTCCGGCGTCTGTTCATCTGCCATTTCAGTGAACCACACTGCCTTGGTGAGATGCGCTTCGTTCAGATTAAAAGGATTCTTCGAGGCTGGTATCTCGACTACCCTGCCATTCCAAATGGCTTTCATTACTTGGTGAGCTTTTGAAGGAACCGCATCAAAGCGATGGATCCATGCCCAACCTATGATCAAGTGATACGTAGTGTTCGCATCAATGACGTAGAACTTGGCGGAACACTTGATCTTCCCTATCTGGAGACCGAGTCGGATCCAACCCATCGTCATCCTGGAGTCACTTCCGAATCCCATCAGCGTGGATGGGCGCCTGACGATCTTCTTATCAGGGATCCCTGCCAACTTCAGGGTGGTGAGCGAGACCACATTGACGGCTGCTCCTCCATCGACGAATGCCGTTTTTAACTAAACGTCGTTGATTACCGCTGTTACATACAAGGGCTTCTGGTGACTTGAGTCCGTCTTTTTGTCGCTTTCATAGAAAGTCATTATCTTCTCTATCGAGCGAGAGGCCCTAACAACTCTTCCGTTGGAGACGACAATGTCCTCCTCGAAGTCCTCCGCTACCCTGAGGATTGCCTTTGTCATTTCTTTTCGGCACTTTTCCGAAAATTTAATATCGTCAAAGAATTTTGTGAAACTGTGCGACCCCTTCATCCTGTCAGTACGCGAGTCCTCGGTATCCATGTTGTAATCCTCCTCGTCATGGACTTCAGCAATGATGGGTAGGCCATCTTCCGCATTCTCTTCGAGGTCCATAATTGCGATCATAGCTACCTCCTTGTCCTTTGGCTCTTGCTCTGCATGAGCCGGGAGCGGGTTATTGCGCACATCTTGCCTCTGGTCGCTGACAATCAACTCCCCTTATTTCATTTTTCGACTCACAAGGTGCCTAAGCTTCTTGCAATCAATTGTGGGGTGCATAACCTTCCCATGGCACTCGCACCACTTCGGATCCCTCACCATCTCCCTGTAGGGTGTTCTTTCAAGTGGATGTAGGACCCCATCCTTACGCCATTGTTTGCATAGTTCTATCACCTCCTCCAGAGAACATGGTAGAGGCGGGGCGTCCGAATTCGAAACCCTAGGTTGCTTGTGTGGCGAAACTGTATTGACTTCAGCTTCGCGTCCCCTCTTGTAGCTAAATCTCCCAATCTTGAAAGTGGGTCCCCCTGGAGATCGCTCAGAAGCATGTTTCTTCTTTTTCCCCTTGACTATAGGCCCTATGTTTTTGGTACATTCAATTAACTTCAAAAAAGTAGGTGTTTGCAAGTTAATTAACATACCCTTGTATTCGTCTCACATCCCTTGGAGACATATTTCCACGAGTCGGCCTTCGAGCACTTCATCCCTGCATTCCAATGATTTTTCTCTAAACTTCTTGATGAAGGTGACTCCCTCGTCGTCACGTTTCTGATACATGCGCGAAATATGTATCATTGTAACCTTCTCCTCCACCTGGAAAAACTTGGTATAGAACTTCATAACCATATCATCCCAAGTCTTGACAGACCCAGCTTCTAGCGTTCTGTACCATTTATAGGCAACGTTCCCCAAAGACTTGGGGAAATCACGCATGAACAGGTTAAGGTCAACCCCATATGGCCCCATCACATCAATAAAGCGTATGACATGCTCTTGGGCATTCCCGTTAACATCATCAAATTTTCCCACTTAGGGGCCTTGTACCCTGTGGGGTTGGGCATCAAGTAAATCTCCCGCGGAATATGAGGAGCATTGTCAACCTTCGGGATGATGGTGTCTGCAAAAGGCTGGTTGGCCAGGAAGGTCTCTATGCGCTGCTCTAAAGTCGTCATGCTTGTTGGTGCACTCCCTCCCACAGCAGGAGGAAGGAGCGCAGGCAGTGGAGACACGTACACAGCGGTTGGGTTGAGGGTGTAAGCCACATTGCCTATAGTTACTGGTGGAGAAGGCAAGGGATATTGTGAGGAAATGTTGAAGGGAATAGCTGGGAGTTGAGAAACAGGTGTGGCAATGGACGGTGGTGGGATTGTTTGTCTCTGAGTGGTAGGTGGGTGTACCGTTGCCGGCGGGCTTTGCACACTAGGATTAGGTGGTGTAGGAGTTACCTCTGTTCCCTGGGAGACAGGGGTACCAGTTCCTTGAGGGACAGCAGTTCCCAGTGCCAAATTCTGAGCAAGAGATCTCAGAAAGGACATTATATGAGCCATCTGTGCAGATTGAGCTTGAAGAGCCTTCGCCTGGCTCTGGAGAGTGGCATTCAATGCCTCCAAGGTTGAAGTACTGCCGGCTGCCGTAGAATTGTTGGGGGTTTCCTCTCCTGAGGTCGTCTCGGTTGAAGGAGATCGGTTGCTGACATCTTCATCATGAGACATGGTTGCTTGCAAAGGTTCGTTTCACGTCGGGTTCACCAAATGTGTACGGGAGGAATCCCTTGAGGAAGATTCAACGTACAATAAGAACAGGGGATAAGAAACACAATAGAAGTAGGGTTGTGAGTAGGGACAGAGTAAGACAGTAGCAACTGTATGAGAGAGAGACAGAGTTTTGGCAGAGCTTCCGCGTAGTTCAGGTGATTAGTGTTTTGTAAGGAAGGGTTAACGATCCTATATATAGTGGAGAATATGACCGTTCTGTAAGGAAGGGTTAATGCGCCCATTAATGGCGGCTTAATTACCTTAACTACAATGGCACGTTCGTCCGCATATATTGGGACCGTTACGCACTTCGTCCGCGTATACCGGAACCGTTATGAGGTTGACCGGGTTTATGGAGCTCGTGGCCATAAATCTCTCAAAGCAGCTACTAAAGGCCGCGCGCGGGCTTGGTTGTCGTTCGCGCGCGACGGAACTTACTCTAGCCTCCAAACCACTAAGTCCCTACAAGTCCCGTGTGGTGGTGTGCGAGGGCCCTGTCTCGCAACCTCCACGTGGATGAGCGCGGGTGGTGATCCAGTGTATGTGGAACACAGCTAGGTGTGCTGGATGACTGCCACGTGGCTGTGATCCGTCTGCCTGGAAAGCACTATCTACAACTACATAAAGGCCCCAATATTAATCATGTCCTTACATGGATTATCCCACTTGGGAATTAGTCCTACTAAGTTTGCTTGAGGGTGCGTTATGATCCTTTTATTAATTAGTCCAACTAATTAATACCTATATCCAATTTAATCCATTCGGTGTGTGACCCCATAGGGTTCTACTTTTCTTTTTGTCCAACCCATAGGTTTCTACTTGGTTGGTAGTAACTTATTACTAACATGGAGCGGTGTCTAGCAACACATCCATGCCACCCAACTAATAGAAATAAGAAATGATTCCGACAAACCTCGTGCCCAATATCTCATATTATATTATCCCTTTATCTCCATATCCGGATTGGACACGAGACATAATAGTCACACTCGTATATTCTATCCATAGTTTCTCGATCCTGGGAATACGCTTATGCAAGCAGATAACATCTATATCTCCATATTGATTTATCTGAGTCTGGCCAGACATTCAATAAGCACCATCCCTCGAGTGGCCATGGATATTTTCTCCCATTATTTGGGAGGGAAAAATCATCTCTACGTCACTACGATCTCTAAGCTTGTTTCCTATCATGCCCGATAGCTATCTTTATAGTTGCCCGGTTAAGGCGCAACGTTGGATAACATCAAAGCATGATATTCCACAACTAGAGTATCTAGTGACTTCAAGTCTAAGGATTACAATATTATTGGCACTACGAGAAGCGATTGTGACTTTGACATAATCTAATGTATCCTTCTCTTCGTGGGTCAATCCAGTATGCCATTACTCCTAATGCATACCCATGTGTTAGACTTGATATCTCCACATCAATCTACACACATACTAATCTATATTGGATCGTCCTATTTAACCAATATAATGGACTAGGAATATTTAAGATAAACAACGCGTTGTATCTAAGGACTTCATTATATTAAATATCACAATAATTAATAAATGAATATTCTAGCAAACATTGTTCATACTAAATATAGATTGCCTCTTGGGCACTTATTCCAAAACATACTTGCACAGTTAGACTTGTACTGATTTAGGAATGATAAATTGTAGGTGACGAGTTCGTAGACGAGGGCTACTTATATCCGTAGAAGCTTTATCGTGCTATTTGCCTTGCTACTTGAGGTGAGTAAACATGCCTGATCTAATGTGACGTCCTCCTTTCGTGTCCACATATTTTATGATTTTATTCCTCAAAATGTGATTTGTAATATACATATTTGACTCGAGATTTTAATCACATGTCTAAATGTTTCCCTGCAAAGCTATCACGTGAAATGTAATTACGAACAGCCACTGAATTTGGACCATGATAGGGCACCACGTTATCAACTGGAGTTACATTGGTAGTCACATGGTGTTTAGCACGAGAATCCAACAATCATGAATGATGCAACATTGTTCTTGGGATGGGTGCAAGAAGAGGTGTGTATGATGGCATAGAGGTAGTAGACATTCTCGAAAAAGGAGTAGACACACACCATATGGAGAGGTATGCTTCATGTAATGAGCCTGATTTATTGCTTAAAGGCTGCATAGTATGTGACACTCAACCTATCGAGGAGTCGAGAGTGTTTACCTTTGCCACAAATCTGACACACCACACCAGAAGTAGAACATTTACCCCTGCCATAAGGCTTGGAACCACCATGATTAAAAGATGAAATATTAGAACCTCAAGAAACAAATGAAGAAAAGCCATTTTACTTAAGTTTATAATGTTGATAACCTTCCCTTTGATGAAGAAACATATATAACATGAAAGTCCTTTCCAAGAAGGAGAAGGAGACAAAGAAAGATAGGTAACATAACTGGAAATGTGCAGTTAATTCATGGACTTATGCAGTTCTTCACACAATAATAAATAACTTAGTTCATCTACACTAGCAAGAGAGGGATGAGTACGAACGCTTGATCTGGAAGACTCGTACACATATGATAATCCCTTGAGAATATTTAGAACTAAATCCTCTTAAGAAATGATTTCTCCAACTTTCAACAGACTATTAGTAAAAGCCTTAACACGACATAGGCATCCCTTGTCGAATCAGCTTCTTCAATTTTGCATAACAAAGTCCAACATATCATTAGTATCCACAACAAGTTCCAATTGCGCTCGCCAAATGTTGTAGGTTGTAGAATCAGGCTTGATTTTAATTAGGGATTTGAGATTAGAAACCAAAAAAGCAAGACCAGACGGAATCGAATCGACAGAAGTAGAGGACGACTGAGCCATGAGTTGATCGGAGAAGCACCAAAGAACAAAAAGAGAGCACCACCGGGAATGACGGCGACAAGCTCTAAGGCTCTGATACCATGAAGAAGATCTCAATTCTACTGAGAATGAAAAAGGGGGAAGAGATAATGAACAAGAAGGATAGATGAACTAGGAACGTTTTTCATTAGCAACAAAGTTACAGAGATGAATTATATACCTATCTAACCTTGCTCACTCATCTACTGATATGTAACTAACCTCTAACAAGAAGTAGTTATAGCCTTTACAAGTCAATCCCCACTTCCCGATAATTATACAGTAACCCATACACTTTAACACAATTGGCTTCAATGGTTGTTCCACACTTTAGGAAAGGAAATTGGTCCAAAAAACTACAGTCAGTGACAGGACCAACCTCCCAAACTAACGGTATCACAATTAGGGAGTGTAAGTTTTCTTAAGTTTGTCATATTATAGAGCTATAGAGGTGAAAGTGTGTTTTCCTAAATTGTAATGGGTTAAAGTGTCTTTGTGTCAAACTTGAGAGGTTTTTTCTTGAGAGGTTGATAGTGTCTTTTACCCCGTGTCATATGTGTAACCTTTCTTATACACCTTTATCCACAGATTAGTGTCATATTTCGAATTTGTAAATTTTATGAGAACTAGTTATGAGAACGTGCGTTGCATGTGAAATTTTATTTATTACAATAATTATACTAAAATTGTGTTATTTATTAATGAATTCCAACAAATAAGACTAATGAATTCCAACAATTCAAATTGAAGAAAAAATCAAAACAAGAAGCACCGTAATATTTTAAAGTCGATGAGTAATATACTAAACTCAGCAAATAAGTGAGAAATGAGATGTGCGTAAAACAATTTGACATACTAAAATATTCTCAAGACCTATATGCCCCTCAACAATGCAAATGAGTTTGGAAAAACGTCTCCGATGATACATGTTTAATTCTCCACTTAAGTCGTATAGTGCGGTTCACTTAGGCTTTGCTAAGCCTCCAATGTATGCTACAGTCTAAAAAATGATCGCAAAGTTCTCGAAAGAAGACAACAAATATTGAAAGAAAATGAAATAGGGATAGAGTTGGCAAGGTGTGGTGAAACTTTTGGGTACTAAAGACTTTCTTTTTTAATGGTGCATGTACCCATTCAAAGAGGCACAAACTGAATAGTCACAACTATTCGAGTATGATGAAGATATGCGTCAGAAATGACAGGAACTGAATAGTCACAACTGATGATGTTTAAATTTAGTTTAAACTGAACTTTAAATTATATTTCTAATTTAGATAATCACAACTCTTAAGAAATGTTTTATTGTAAATTTCCTATTTTACAAGGTAAAAAACGGAAACATCTTCACACTTCTAGACAGTAGTATAGATATATAGATATAGATATACAATGAATCTATTTTCTGAATTTGTAACGATCACTCTATACTCTAAACATGCATAACCAAAGTCGTGTAGTATAACATGGGGATAAGAACAAAGGGGGCGTGACAGTGTTTACAATATCCATGCATGCATGTGGATGCATCAAACATGGTATCTTCTTCACTCGAAAGCTGTCTGGTTTGTTAGAATTCCGAGACAACCATTCACTCCATCAAGGACTTGAAGAATGTCCACTCTATCACCTCCCCAGCTAGTCATTTTTTTTTCTCTTCTCCATAAATAAGAAGACCGGCAAGTTGTTAAGTAGTTATTCTTCATTCCAATTTTTGTTAACTTGGGAATAAACAAACTCTCTCTACTTGCCAGCTCCAGTTGTGATTTTGTTATCCCATGACTTCTCTGGTAAATAAAAGCATGTGCATCTCTTTATGCAAGGAGATCATAACAGTTTATTTGGAATAAAAAAGTACTACTTCTATTCAAACTAACGTGGTTTTTGTTTGTTTCAAAAAATGAGTGGTGCGACATGATTAATTACATTGGGCTTGTTTGGGCAGGGGTTTTAAGATTTAGGTTTATAACAAGCTAACGCATCGGGATGGGCAGGCTTTTTTCTCTTTTCCGGTTAAATTGGAGTCAGGCACCATCAATTGTTTATTATTATTATTGTTTTGCACGAACTTATAGAGCAAGGCACCGGTTTCATGAACAGTGGACCAGCCCGTGCCTTTTTTTCTTTTTTTTTTTTTTGGTTCGTTGTGTGTAAATAGCCGGACAATTTTAAAAATCCGGTAGTCCGAAATCAGTGTTGCCTTTGCACAAAGCCATTGGCTATAACCCACGCAGTAGCATTTCAAGCGAAATACATAAATCTGACAATACCTTCCCTCATCGTACCTCTGTCACTGTTTATAAATCAAAACAGAGCGCTATTTCATTTCACTATTGGTCCCCTCCAATGGAGAAGAAGAACAAAACAAACACACCATTCCCTCACCACCTTCTCCTATTAACGACACTGCTATCCTCTCTCGCCTCCGCATTCGCCGCAATCCGGTGCGGACCCTGTGGCACCACTCCGGTACCCTACCCACTCAGCACCGCCCCCAACTGCGGCGACCCCTTCTACAAGCTCCGGTGCACCGCCGGTACACTATGGTTCGACGCACAAGGCAACTCCTCTTACTTAATCACGTCCATCCACCCCGAATCGCAGCGGATCGTCATCCGACCGCCGCCGTTATCCCCCAAAACCTGCCTCTCCTCCGATTTGCCCAGCCAGGGGATACAACTAGACAACTCCGGACCTTTCAACATCACCGGAAGCAACACCGTCATTCTAATGAACTGCTCCGACGCAATGCTGAACCTTCAAGCGCCCATCAACTGTTCTACAAATTGTGTGTGCCATGATTACATCAGAAGGACACCGTCGCTTTCGACCTGTGGTGGGAATCAGATGTGTTGCCTTTTCAGGACGGGTGGGTCTCAGACGGCTTATGTGGTCCGGGTTCATGGCGGTGGGTGCTCAGCTTACGACAGCTTTGTGAATTTGAACCCGGGGATGCCGGTGGCGAGCTGGCCTTCGCCGGGGTTGGAGCTGGAGTGGGTTTTGCCGCCGGAGCCGGTTTGCAATTCGACGGCGGATTGCAAGGAAATGAAGAAGTCGAGGTGTTTGAGTGACCCGGCGAGTCCGGCGATTAAGAGGTGCTATTGTCATTCTGGTTTGCACTGGAATTCTGTTACAGCCATGTGTCAAAGTAAGTGGTTGTGCTTTTCATCATTTCATGATTTCCCTACTCGTTAAGTATGTTCACTAGTTGCTAGGCATTCCTGCATCAAAATGTCTAACAATACTATTCATCATCCTTTCTTAGCCATGTAGTGTCCGAGGAGCTGTGCAGTTGATAGTGTCCCGTTTACAACTTCGTCAAACTGATGAAAAAAAATACATTAAAAAGTACATTAATTTATTATCCCAATGATTAAAGTCCGAACGTGTTATTATAAGTTTTTTTTGTGACTTGTGAACATAGAAATTTACGCACAGTGCCTACAATTTATTGGCGTAGTGATAAACAAAATACGGCAAATCTGATTGGGATCAATCTATCTCAGCCCCCTTTTCTAAAGATATCTAAGGATTGAAATTCATCCACTACTACTCAAAACCCCAAGCCATCTTCGTATATAGAAGAGCACTCTGGTCTCATTTGAGGCGAATTTGGTATTGTTTCTGATTGGTTGAAACAGTCTTTAAGTGTTACATTTTGAAACACGTATTTCAATTAATTCTTGGGTAAAAGACACTTTTACCCCATCACGTTTGAGACAGAAACTTTCACTCCTTTCAGTTTTTAAAAGGAGACTTTCACCACTTCAGTGTACAAAATTGCACGAGGCCTACACTCCCTAACTGTGAATCATTAGTGTAGGGGAAGACTTCGTCATTGATAGTGGTTCTGGAATAAATTCTCCCTCTTAGACTATGAAATGTCACTCTCAAGGGTGACAGTGTCCTAAATTTTGACACACTAAAAGGGTGAAAGTGTCTTCGTGTCAAACCTAAGGGGGTGAAAGTATCTTTTATGCTTAGTTCTTTTACAACCTATTTATCCTTGCACTTCTTACAGACATTTTACAAACAATTAGTTATCTTCAGATGTCATATAATCTGGTCTCTCAAAATTTTTAGTAACAAATTCACAATATGCTTTACCAAAACATCAAACTACTCTAATAATAATTCTCCACATTTGTACGCAATATTTTAAAAATAACATTTAATCCGAATTCACAACATTTACCATACAAATCCTCCCGATGTAACTCCCTGCACAACTACAGCATTGCCAAACTGTTTCTTGAAACTTGCGATGAGTCTCTCCAAAGACTCCTTCAGCACCTACTTTCAATGCCAAACCAAAAGAATGTAGTGTACAGATTCCATTTTTTTCCCGTTTGGATTAGCAACATAATGCGTTATTTGTCCAGAAAATGGTTATACTGCATACAATTGGGGAACACTTGAATTAAACATACCTCGCTCCCCCACAAATCAGGATTGAGTAGTTGAGCTGACAGTTCCTTCGCTTGTCCTTGTGCAGAATGTCACCACGAGAAAGATTGCAAAGTCAAAAAGAACCCCAAACCAGCAATAGGAGGTAACCATTACATCATTTTCAAATCTGTTTTCGTGTACATGAACCATCATTTGTCTAATTCATCAAGAAATGACTGATGCTTCCATTGAATTTCACCTTCTGTCATCTCCCTGCACAGCGACAGTGGCTGCTGTCTTCATTGTAAGCCTGGCGGGGATTCTAATGTACAGGCAACGTTGGATGAAGAGGAAAGCGATTGAAGTTCTAGTCAAACAACGAGAAGACATCTTGAACGCCAACAGCAGTGGAAAATCAGCGAAGATCTTCAGCGGCAAAGAGATGAAGAAGGCCACCAACAACTTCGCCAAGGAAAATCTCCTTGGTGTCGGAGGCTTTGGTGAGGTCTTCAAGGGGACAATAGAAGACGGTACAATCATAGCTGTTAAAAGAGCCAAGCCTGGAAACACTAAAGGCACTGTCCAAGTCCTGAACGAGGTCAGAATCCTTTGCCAGGTCAACCACAGAAGCCTGGTGAGATTACTAGGCTGTTGCGTGGAAGTTGAAGAGCCACTCTTAATCTACGAGTATGTTTCAAATGGAACCCTCTTCGATCACCTTCATTGTTACCACAGACGTAACTGGGAACCTCTGAGTTGGCTACACAGACTCAATATCGCCCTCCAGACAGCTGATGGTCTTTCCTATTTACACTTCTCGGCGGTGCCGCCGATATACCACCGCGACGTGAAATCCAGCAACATTTTGCTCGATGACAAGCTTGATGCAAAAGTTTCAGACTTTGGGCTTTCTAGGCTGGTTGAGCTAAGTGAGAGCAACTGCAGCCATATCTACACCAATGCTCAAGGAACACTTGGATATCTTGACCCAGAATACTACCTCAACCTTCAACTCACGGATAGGAGTGATGTTTATAGCTTTGGTGTGGTCTTGTTGGAGCTTTTGACTTCCAATAAAGCAATTGATTTCAACAGAGACGAAGAGAATGTGAATTTGGTGGTTTACATCAAGAAGGTGCTGGTTGAAGAGAGATTGATGGATGTTGTTGATCCGGTACTGAAACAGACGGCTAACAAAGTTGAACTGGACACCATGAAGGCGTTTGGGTATTTGGCTGCTGCTTGTTTAGATGAGAGGCGGCAGAATAGGCCTTCGATGAAAGAAGTCGTGGAGGAGATTGAATGCATCATTAGCATTGTTACAGGTGAGGCTTCTAAGGCATAGTACTATACCAGACAAGTGTGTTTGTAGTCAATCAGAAACACTGTTATATGGCAGTAGTTATTCAGATGTGACTTTTGGTATGGATTTTCTAGTAACTTATCTACTAATCTTCAACATTGTTCCAACCCAAAAAACCCGGTGTGGTACTTCAGGAGCTTAAACACAAGACTGCAATTCTCTTCAAGAACTTCTAACATATAACACCCATGCTGTATACGTTTGCCGAAAGTGCGATACATGCACTATGAGCATTGAGCATTGACAGCTAACTCCCAAGCAGTATTGAGTTTGCAACCAGCATTTTTTATTTTACAGATATCACGCACCAACAATTGTTTCGATTTTACTGGTATCGCACACCAAAAATATTATACCAGATGTCTAGTTTTTGAGGCGCGGTGTCAGTAAAATCAATATTGCAAGTGGCTAGTGTTATCTCAGACCAATTCTCAGTTCATGTATCGCATTGTCAGCAGACATATACGGCACGAGGCAGAAACTTCTCTCCTCAAACAGAAACATAAACCGCAGACGCTCTACCATGATGAGCTCGATGTCCTTAGAATTTCAATGTACAATACACTGGAAAGATTGGAAAAAGTATCTGAAACCGCAGTGCAATGACAATACAAAATACGCTGTCAATGGGTTAGCTAGAAACAAGAGGGAAGGAGAATTGTACATGTTATAATAACCTTGAGTAGACCGAATAGCGGATGATTGGGAGAGCCATAAAAAATTACCCAATAACTCCCAGAGACTAATCCACTCAAATATACAATAGGAATGGAGGTTGGGTGGGATAAACTCATACCGAAGCTAAGATCCAAAACATCACATGAGAAGATACGGCGATAAGGAACCAGGTGATAAAAGCCATAGCTACTGAAAGCTGGTATCTATCACATGGAAGATCCATTGGAGCCTTGCAGAAATTCAAGTCCCTCGCGTATAAAACAGCGATTCCTGCAGACGAGCATGCAGCTGCTAGTGAAAGAGCAGCAGTCACCTGCATTGGCAACAAATGTGAGTGATTTAAAGCCATCTACACTAAAATGACACACGAATCAGGATGTTTGGAGCATACAACAAAGATTTGATCAGAAGGTTGACAAATGGTAACAGTAGAAAATAAATTTGGGGGGAAAATAGAACTAAGAAAATCCTACTTGTAACTAATTCTATCTCATTCAATACTTCGACTATACCTAACTAATTGTGAATGGAATCATGATTTGCATGTAACTGTTAGGGGAATACCAGAAGCACAACAAGTAGTTATGTAAGTAACCAGTCTCATGGGGGCCATAAACCATTGGGTGGTTCTTTTTTTTCCCTTTCTTTTCGTGTTCCATAAAGAAGAATCTCCAAGAAATTGCCACCAAATACTCAATGGTTATTATTACTAAACACTCCTATCTTCAGTTTAACTCAGACTTGATTTAAGTTGGCCATGGCTTTCAAAATCAGAAAAGACTCGTGAGGAGTAGACATTACAGGTTGCTTCCTTAACTCAATGAAAATTTTGAGATGAATACAAGTTTCGCCATTCTATTTTTTGTAGAAAAACAGGCCCCTTCCCATTACTTTCATATGAAAAGCATGGTGTATGATGTTTGTTAGAGACATTCAAGAGTGAACTGATAACAAAAGTCATTAAATTGCAGGATCAACTTGTTGAATCAATATCTTCCAAACACATGAAAGTTAAATTTAGCCCGTGGCTAGTTCAAATGTTTAAGGATATCATATAGCAGCGTAATCAACTTATAAAAGATCAAAAAATAATCAACTAAATAAACAAATCAAAAATGAAAAGCATAATATTATTTTGAAGGATTACTAAGTTTATTATAAGCAATCTATGAGACAGGAAACAGACATGTGATTCAGTGAATGTTTGATCTGAAATAAAATGTAAATCGCGGGACTTTTTACAATCATATCGAAGATGAGAGTTATGCATCGAAGAAATGTGTACTAACTCTTTTGTGGATGAATTCGTAAGAGATGTTATTCATGAATAATTTTCCCCTTCAAAGGGAACCAAACAAAATTTCATCATTGACTGGAACATAAAAAACTAGTACACCTGGCACATAAGACTGCACGATCTTCGATTTATTATGATCATGAATGAATAAAAGGAATGCCTAAGAAATAACGAGACATATGACTATGGTAGTGCACTGCAGGCAACACATCCTGTCAAGTGTGAATGAATAGAAGATATGTGTAAGAAAAAACAAAACGTATGACTATGGTGGTGCAGACATCATGTCAAGTATAATAATCGTGTCCTGATGCAAATGGTGGGAGAACTGGAGAACGTAGAACTATTTTATAGATTAGAGAGAAAATTGTATACCCAATCTCCTACAACAAATAGGCTCACTAGGACCGGGTTGTGAAGGTCTCTCTTTATCCTCAAAGCGTAGATATCAAGACATGCAAGTCCAAAACTCCATAACAATTGTAGCCCCATCGACGCAATTAAGTAGCTGCATGACAAATGCATCTCGATCAAATTAGTAAGAGAAATCTAAACCAGTGAACATCGAAAATAATGGATTTGCATAAAATGTATATTATAACTCAAAAAGGTTGACAAATGTTCCTCTCAAAACAAAGTTCACTAACTTAAGTTCTGTTTATTTTTTTCTGGTCAAACAAAGGCGCGGAGAATGATAATCAAACCTACACATAAGATGAGAGGGGTCAAGTGGATTGTTTTTATTTGCTCTTCCAGAGAGGATACATTCAGCCTCCCCGAAAACAAAATCTAAGCAACTTAATACAGAGAATAGAGTGTCTCGACTGCTAGAAATAGTTGTACATAACCATTATCTGACTTCCAAATGTGGTTTTGCTTCTAGCTGTTTCATGAAACCTACAAGTACAAACATATGTACGAATGTTTACAGTACATGTCCACGCATACAAGAGAGTGAAAAGCGCAATTAGTGAAATAATTGGCCCAACTAATTCATTCCGTTCTCCTCACGAAGAAAAGATATGCAATTTTAACAAACCCATGTAACCAGCCTCTAGACCTATCAGTGAGGCCTCCTCCATCGGCACCCAAATTCCAAATTCTTTCCACAACATGTTTCCACCAATATATTCCGATCAATGCCTTAACATTATACACCGCACGACTTTGTCAAAAAGTTCCCTCTTAAAGTTACAATACTATATTGCCAACATTAATAGAGAAAAACTATGAGCATTAGCCACAGATTTCCTACTACCCACTAACTCAGAACTTCTGTGGAAACGGTACAGAAGATTCAATCCTATTTCTATCCTTACTATAGATGTTTTCCATATACTTCTCCACGACTTGGAAAAGACAGCAGAGATTGTTGTCACGGCAGAGAAAAGGCGATCAAGGCGAGATTGAGGAAAAAGACAGTATACAAAACTAACATACACAGACTTCAAATTGATATGTGCCTGTATGTATGAAACCATTAATACCAAGGTCGGTTTCCTCGAACTCAAAGAAATGAGAACAAAGAACTCCGTCTGACCTTGTTGGACCGAACTCTTAGGACGATAACAGGTTTAGTGGTGAACTAGTATATGGACACGGTTGGAAAGACCAACAAATAATCCTTCCATTTCTGGATTCTTCAACCACTGTATCTCGGTAACGAATCTTGGGTGTTCACCTCTCCTACAACTCAGTCTACCATCATTAGAGATCTCAAAAGACAAGAGCTCATGGAACTAAATTAGAACACAACCACTGTATATGGACACGGTTGGAAAGACCAACAAATAATCCTTCCATTTCTGGATTCTTCAACCACTGTATCTCGGTAACGAATCTTGGGTGTTCACCTCTCCTACAACTCAGTCTACCATCATTAGAGATCTCAAAAGACAAGAAGGCTCATGGAACTAAATTAGAACACAACCCCTTTATTAACTTCGCTTCTTTTATCAATGCACCTAATAGAAAGATATTTAGTATTCAAACCCACTTGAGTTTCAGTTTCATGGTTGGCAAGGTGTTAATATTATTCTCTTTTATCTCCATCTTCACCGCAGAGCATGTTTTGCACTCTCTGTATGATTGCAAGAAGACCCGTGTAAAAGGCAAGGTAAACATTGCATGATTTGTGGGCAATGGATGTGTTCCAATGATAGAATCAGTAACAAATATATAAGCAAAATCAATCACCATGCTCAGGGCACAATTACCACTTCCCATAAAGTTATATAGCTTATTAAATGGGTGTGATTTGTAATCGCAGAGATGAATTTGACCGTCTTTGGTTCAATTCATTAATAATAATTGATTTTGAATCGCAACCTATGAGCTGTTAACATGGCTCGTTCGGAACATAGACTAGTGTTGGTCACGCAATTTGATTCACCAGCTCCACCACTGGTGGCGACGGATTTGAAGCAGTCATGACCAATTCGATCAGCGAGAAACCACATCCATTGTTCCTAGCCCCCGACCACCACCATTTGTAGCTAAACCCACCGCAAAAGTCCGTGCCTCACCTCTCTGTCTCTCTAACAGAGCAAGTACCAAATTTCCCATGATGGGTCGCCAATGGATGTGTTTTTCCGTTGATAGAATCATATACACACACACACACACACACACACACACACACACTTGGGCGACAAGTATCATCAATCGCCATGCTCATGGCATCATTGCCACATTTTCAACAAGTTATATAGTTCATTATTACTTTCAAATGTGCCTGATGAATTTGGTTGGGCTGAGAGACGCATCTGACGTCAACGATGTAAAAATAAATTTGAATGTCTTCGATTCGATTCGATCCGATTTACTAATAATAATTGATTTTGAGTCACAACTGATGGGTTTTTAACATGGCTCGTTTGGAATATAGACTATTGTTGATAACATGATTTGATTCACCAGCTTGAATACAGAAGGATCCAAAACTGACTTGACCGACACCATGCCATTGCAGATCTTTGTGCCATGGCAAGGAAATAAACACATCTGCTGCCGACCCATCATATGGTATTACCTTGCCTTTCACCTCTCTTTCTCTCTCAGCCCAACCAAATTCATCCCTCAATTTGAGGCACATTTGAAAGTGATAAATAAACTATACTTGTTGGAAACGTGGCAATGATGCCACGAGCATGGCGATTGATGATGCTTGTTGCCCAAGTAATATATACGATTCTATCAACAGAAATACACATCCATGGGCAACCCATCACGGGAAATTTGGTGCTTGGTCTGTTAGGTTCCAGAGAGGTGAGGCATGAAGAACTGATAATAGTATTGGATTAATAATAATGCAGGACTACATCTATTTATATAGAATACTAAGAAAGCTGCTAGAAGCTAGGTCAAACTAATTGCTATTTAAACCCTACAGTTTCTATACGCCCTCGCAAGATGGACGGTCGTGAGACTCCAATCTTGGTCTTCAATGTAGCGCAAAAGAGCAAAGCGGTCTTAGTATGGTTACCGGGCGCCATGTTTTTGCCGATCACGAGGAAACGAGCTTCGATCCTCTTCGGTGGCGGATGACAACCATGCAGGGGCCTTGGTTTTTCCGACGCCGAGTTTAGAGACGGCGACTGAGAACTAGGGTTTATTGAATAGAAAAAGAAAAGAAACACAGAGTCGGCGTTTCTCCATTGATGGCACACAATCAACAACGGAAACGGTAAGGACAAATCACGGGTTGAACTAGGAACGGCAGAGGAACATCGACGATCTGAGCGCGACAAAAAACCAACCGGTACTTGGCAAGGAGGCTTCTGTCAGTTGGGTCTAGGCCAGAAGAGCCTGGAACGGAGGTCACCGAATGGAGGGAACGACAGATCGATCCTCTTGCGAGCGGTAACAGTTCCGGTGTCCGAATGGTAAAAACGTCGTAGAAGCTGGAACGGAATGAGGCGGCTGCAGCGGATCTGGGCGGCTGAGGCGGCGCGAGACTGGTGATGCAGTGGCGACGAACCAGTGTGAAGTTGTTGGCGATGGAGGGAACGACCTGGTCGATCCTCTGGAACGGCAGAGAACCTGGAAGCGGCGATAGACGTTGGCGACGAGCAACGTGGATTGCTAGCGGCGGCGCTGAACTTGGCTTGCGGCAACGCTGGTTGTGGAGGTCTTCGCAAGGTGCGACAGACCGGCGACTGAAGGGAAGAGACGGCGATGTCAAGGGACGACAACGATGACAATGGGTGGGACGTCGATGATTGGTCAACGCCGGTTTGGGTAGGGTTTTGGATATGCGGTTTGGCAAAGCATAAGCAGTGGATTTACACCACGGCTGTGACAAAAGAGAAAACAAATAGCAAACAGTTCCAGCGGGCGACTAGTGGAGGTGCCGCCCGCCAGAGGCGGAAGCACGAATTAGGTCACAAATTAGGTCACAAGGAGCGAACCCGCTCTGATACCATGACGAACTGATAATAGTATTGGATTAATAATAATGCAGGACTACATCTCTTTATATAGAATACTAAGAAGCTACCAGAAGCTAGGTCAAAACTAATTGCTATTTAATCCACGGCAGAGGCACAGACTTTTTCGGTGGGTTTAGCTAGAAGTGGTGGTGAATCTGGTGATAGGGGGCTAGGAACCATGGATGTGATTTTTTGCCACGTTTCTAACTAGTTATTCCATGTTGGCATCAATACCAACACATATCCTAAAACCCATATCAACACATATCCTAAAAACTCATATCAGGTCTAAAACCTTTTATCCAAACCCAAATCAAATGAGATTTCAAAATGTGGTTTTCCTTCTAGCGGTTTCATGAAACCTACGAATACTAACAGATGTACGAGAGTTGACAATACGTGCACCCCCATGACTAGCAAGAGAGATAAGGAAATAATTTCCCCAAATTATTCATTCATTATCCTCACAAAGAAGAATTTACTCATTCAAATCCACAGTATGCACATGCAACAGTTACTACAGAGGTTACAGAACCAGAAAGTTATTCAGCTGTTGCTTCTGATCCAAAGTGGGTTACAGTTATGTAGGAGGAGTACAATGCTCTATTACAGCAAAACACTTGAAGATTGGTGCCATTACCTCCTCAAAGACATGCTATTGGTAGTAAATAGGTTTACGGGTCAAGAAAAATGCAGATGGGTCAATTGCCAGATACAAAGCAAGGTTGGTTGCCAAGGGATATCATCAACCGTATGGACTAGATTATGGAGAAACATTCAGACCTGTAGTAAAGCCACGGAATATCAAAATTGTTCTTTCTATGGCTCTTCATTATCACTGGCCACTTGAGCAATTGGATGTATCCAATGAATTTCTTCATGGAAGTGAAGAAGTCTACATGCTTCAACCTCAAAGTTTTGAAGACCCCTCTTGCCCACACTATGTTTGCAGGCTTCAAAGGTTCCTATATGGCCTTAAAAAAGCTCCTAGAGCATGGTTCACAATGTTCAACAAGTTTCTAGGGAGATATAGCTTTGTGCCCTCCATTGCAGACTCTTCTATGTTTGTGCTTAGAAACTCAACCATGACACTTATTGTTCTAGTCTCTGTAGAGGACATTCTCGTCACATCTCTCATTACAATTACTTATTTGATCTCCACCATGAAGACTGTGTTTCTTATGGAAGATCTTGGTCCACTCTCTTTTTTCCTTGCCATTCAGGTTAGAACCACCACTGATTACGGGTTTCATCTGTGCCAAGAAAAATATGCAAAGAGCTTTTGATCAAAGCTGGCATGGAGCATTGTAAGCCTTGTGGTAATCCAGTAGCAACTAAGCAGCCTGGTACTTCAGTAAGTAACACTCCTTTCACTGAGGTGACTTGGTTTAGAAGTATAGTGGGTGGTTTGCAGTACTTGACAGTCACTAGACCAGATTTGCAATTTGACAGTCCAAGGAACACTTACTTTTCGCATTATGTTAAGATCAAGCTCTTTAGAAGTCACAGGGTATTCTGATGCAGATGTGTTTTCAAATCCACTAGATTCACTTAATTTCCAATTTCTCATTTCCAAGCTTCATGTAATACCCTATACTCAGCTTGAGGGGGATGTTAAGTATATATGGACTAAAGTATTAGCCGTATAAAAGTTAGTGTAGAAAGTACAGGGGTTAGCTTGTAAAAGTGTGAGTTAGTACAGGCTATGTAACGGTAGCTAACAGAATTTTGTTAATGAGTTAGTTACACCTTTCTCTCTCTCTTCTGTAATTGATTCCCTCTTCTTCTTATCTCTCCATCTGCAAGCTGTTCATCTTCTGCAACTACACCATTGAAGATGATTTGGGGCTTTTGATTCTTTATAGTGTCACAATATTAAACTGCTAACAGTTAGCTAACATAGGAAAATTAAGGGCACTAGCCACAGATTTCCTACAACTCACTAACTCAGAACTCTCTGCAAAGAGATACAGCAGATTCAAGATCGTATTCTATCCGTACTCTACATGTTTTTCAGGATTTGGTTCTCATGGGATTCACTCACTAATTAAACCCATGATCCAGATACTTTTCCACGAGAAGAAAAAGAGGACAGAGATAGCTGTGCATAGATAAGGATGATAAAGTTGCGATTGAAGAAAAACACAATATACGTGTTCTCACATACATAGACTTCAAATAAACATGTGCGTGCATGTATGAAATTATAAATACCAAGGTCAAGTTTTCCCGAACTTCAAGGAGTGAAAACCAAGAATCCTTCACCATTTCATCTTGCTGGACCAAATTCTTAGGATGAGAACAGGTTTTCAGTGCTGTCATAGTCTCTCCCTCTATCACGTAAATCTCTCCCATAGTAAATTAATTGTCTCTCTCTGGTCTTAAATTTCTATCGTTTATTAACCCTCCCTCCCTCCCTCCCTCCCTCCCTCCCTCTCTCGCTCTCTCTCTCGCTCTCTCGGTCTCTCGCTCTCTCTCTCGCTCTCGCTCTCTCTCTCTCTCATTAATTGGCATTCCTGCAATCATAAATCAGTGTTTCAATTGACAAGAAGCAGACCGTTAGTTGCCTCTTATAAACATCAGTGTTCCAATCCACCACGTGATTCACTCACTATTGCTGCTGTTTTATATTCTTAAAGTGCAACTTTGGGCCATCGCGTTTCTATTGAGTCTGTGGGTCTTGACCCAGTGGTTTCCGGTTCTGGCGGTTCTGGGGCTGTCGGTTCCCAGATTATGTGGTCCAGATTTGGTTCTGGGTCATATTTCTTTGGGTCGGATCAGAACCGTCATGGGTTTACCCAGAACCAGCCCGTTGACAAGCTTAGCATGGACTATGGACGGGGGTTGAAAATAAACAACTATTATTCCTTTCATTTATGGGTTCTTCGAACACTCTATATGGCCATCTAAGTAACGAATCTTGGGAGTTTATGCTAAGTTAGCCTTTCTCACAACTCAGTCTATCATCATTAGAGATCTTATGGAAGAGAAAATTCATGGAAGCATCTTTGCAAACTAGTTTTCTCAGAATTTTGACTTGATGACACAAGCTCTTTATTAAATTCACATCTTTTGGATCATCGCACTGAATAGAAAGATAATTAGTTTTACAACCCCACTTGAGTTTCAGTTTCATGGTTAGCAAGGTTTCAATATTAGTCTCTTTTATCCCCATTTTCCTTGCAGAGCAGCTTTTGTTCTCACTATATGATTGCAAGATTAAACATGGATTATTTCTTCATGAATGCTTTGCAGTGTAGTGTTTAACTGCTCACACTTGAACTTTCTATTTTAGCTACGTATATTCTATTAGTGTAGCCAGATTATAACTTTAAGTTTTCAATTTAAGGAAAATTTGATATTGCTTATATTGCCTGCAAAGCAGCTTTCTGCCACAAGCACCAGTTCTCAGCTTTTGGTAATCACCAACAGTACCAGCTTCCCAGCAAGTCTCCCAACGCCGGCCTCTGCTTTGGTGCCCCCGCTGGGTAGGGCTCCTTTTATAGATGCATGTTATGTATGTGTATTTTGATGCAAATTTAGCAAGTATAAAAATAAACAATACCTTGATAATTCTAGTAGGTAAGAAACCAAATTTTATTTAACAATCACTCATGTAAATTTAGGTGTTTTTGAGTATATAACCAGTTTCTGTGTCTTTCATTTTCTTTTTGGGGTGCTATCTCTTTCATTATAAGACTGTTTCATTCTCATTATTAAGGGCCGTCAATATGATTCTTGCCGTAGGTCCCATAGAGAGTTGGGCCAGCCCTGAGTGCTTCTCATACTTTTAAAACTTTTCACAAGCAGGTGTAGGTGGTTTTCTGAAGCCTGGTTTACCAGTATTCTTTTGACAGCCAAGTTTTATCCTTATTATTCTCGGTATTTTCCAAATCCTTATATATAATATGAGTTTTAAGTCATATATTATAGTTATTTAATTCCGCACAGCAGATTTGAAGTATACTGTACCAAATACCGGTTCATTTTACAATTCTTCCGTAACAATCTTTGCATAGAATTTACTAAGCAGTATTTTAACAAAAGATGATACATTAACTTCTCCAATATCATTCTTACACAATAGATTCTACACATTTATGACATTACCAAGTCGGACTTAAGATGCCCGTAAACAATTGTCGTACTACCAACAATTGTTAACTACAGGTACTGTCAGAATCAGAGCTCACTCGAGTCACCATACTAGGATAACTGTGCTTTATCTAATTACTGAATTACCCAGCTGGAAACTCATTTCGAATTTAGAAATGATACAACTACATTCATGTTAGTGAGTAATGAAAAATACCTTTCATGTTCTTGTAAAGTTTATCTTTCCGAGGACGCACAAGAAACATGTGACCCTAGTCAAAACAAAAGGGTCTAGGATCCTCTCCAGCCCATTCCAGTCCCTTCAGTGGTGTGATCCGGACCGTCCAAATATATGAGTTGTTGAGTAGTAACACAGCATCAGTGAGTCTGTGCTCCTGCACACATTAATCCCCCCCCCCCCCTCTCTCATCCTCCCTCTGTAACACAATTGTACCTCCACCAAAGTTCCACGAACCGTTGATTTATCAAAAGAACCTACAAACTGTTGCTTCTGCAAGTGGAAACTCAGCAACTATGAAATTCAAATCTAAAACTGAATGTGCTTGTCATTGATTCATCATCAGATTCATCTTTATTTCAATCTAGCTGGAAACCATGGACCTCACGGGACTTCACTGTTGCGATTCAAGCCTTAAAATTCTCCTCTCGAGGTGATTTAAATCAATTTTGGGTGCTTTTGAATGCGAAGATGGGATTTTAAACTTACGATTTCTAATCAGATTAATTTTTTTTTTTACTCGTGTACTACTAATTTTGCACTTGTATCAGGTTCTCCCATTCTGCAATCAGGTTTCATAATAGGGACACCATTGTTCCGATAATGAGTTCAGGGTTTTGTGTAAAAACATCATCTTTTAATCATTCAACCTTTTGATCCATTTTGTCTAGATCCACATTCTGAGGTTTGGTACTGAGTAAGTGGGTGTTACAGGTCGAAGGAAGAGGGCGAGAGAGTGAAAGTCTGAGGATTGAAGCTACTCTTTTTGGGTTGAGAGATAGTTCTGGGTTTCGGAAGAGAGGGAATCGTGTTGCAGACTTGCAGAGGAAGGGGATGAGAGAAGGGGAGATTCCATGTGAGCATGAGCACCGAACCGATCCACTGATGCTCGTTTGCCATCTAAACCATCAAATATATGAACGGCCCAGATCGTAAAAGAGGAGGGACAGGGCAAGAAATTGGCTGGAGGGGAGCCTAATCCCAATTTAATTCCCATAAAAAAGTTGTGCAGGTAACTGAGAGGTGTCTGAACTACAAAATGTTTCTGGAATCTGAATGTTTATAAGGAGGTATGATCATACTTTGACAGAAGCCACACTATTCGACTTCTGTTCTCGACGTGAAAGAGAGGTGACATTACATAATATATCAAAAAAAATTAAACCATATTCTGAATTAATGATATGATTCATTGAGGTTTAAGTAGCTTAGAAGGTTTGAATTCAAATTCGGGATCATGGCATGACGTTGAACCATTTAACGCGTATTGATTACAACTCACTAGTTCAGTAGTTTGCAAGTCTTTAAACTACAATGACAATGATAATCCTGTACTTTTCTCATGAGGACTTCTAGGCTTTCCATGTTATAACTGATATATAATGTCATAATAAGGACTTTACTGTATTTGATGCCAACCCTCTGACCTCGACGAACGGCCATGCCGAGCTAGGGCTCAACTAAATTTCAGAGAATGCCCATAAAACACTACACCGTCAACAGCTAACAAAAGAATATCAATCATAACTTCAAGTGAAAGGGAGCAAAATTCTCATGAATTTTCTTTTGAGGACTCGTAGGAAAAGGAAGAAGGGTAGACTTGGAACAATGGAAAGGGATCAAAATTCAAGCTACAATCATTCAACAGCTCTCTAGACCTAATCATAGCCGAAAGGAAATGTATATGAATCCAAATATACTTCAATTGATTTGTCGAAGAAAAAAGCCCCTTCATTTGCTATAAAAATCTATGGTTCTAAACACACCCCGTAAGGTCATCAAAGGACCTGTTGCGGAGTATTTTTACCCAACATTAGATAATGTTGAAGTTTAAGCTACCCTGTGGGTTAAGTGGTGCTAAAAACAACCAAACAGACTTCACAATGTAAGGATACAATTTGAAATCAACTAAAGTAGGATAGTTAGATCATACCAACTAAACAAAAGAAAACTCTAGAACACATTGCAAACATTTAACAGGACAAAATTGAGAAGCAAGGAAAAAGAACAAGAGAATAGTACCAGAATGCAGTATAGTTAGAGAACCCCATAGCAGACACCATCAATGAAATGGTAGCAGCAGCAAACAAACACTGTCCTATCCTCAACATTAGCCCACTTGCTGTTCCAGGGCTCCCAAACAACTCCTTCATATCTTCCCTCTCTCTCTCTCTCTGGAAATCTCTCCTTTTCAATCAACCCCCTTTCTACAAATCTCAAGGCCCCAACACTTGCATACCCTAGTGGTGGTCCTTCAGGAAAACCCCAAAATTGATGCAAATTTCTCTACATTCCCAACACAAAGTAACCAAATCTCAAAACAAAAGCATGTCTTGGTCACATGTATGTTGAAGATGGAGAAGGCGAGATCTGGAACTGTTTGATTGAGAAAAAGCGAAGTGTGGGGAGGTGGTGAAACTGAAAGGTTGGTTTGATTTCAGCATTATTCATCTGGATGTATCGTCCATGAGACGAATCTTTGTCGTTGGCTTAAAGAAACCCTAAAATCATGACTTAGTAGTGAGTTGATGATGGTAACGGATGATTGAGAGCAGTGCAATTTGGACTCTGTGGGTTTCGCTTTTGGTTTGTTTTTCAGTTATTTTATCTGGCTTGTTGCTACGACCACTAACAAATCTATATACTATATCATCAAATAATCATCAAATAATCATCTAACACTTTGTCTCTATTCTTTCTACCTATTTTTATTTTTGTTCGTCCCCACTCTTTTTACTCATTTCTTTTTTTTTGGAAGTTTAATGAGGACTAATTACCACTTTACCCTTACCTAACTTTACTCATTTTCTCCCCATTTTAATTAACCCCGCCTACGTTTTACTCCTCATTTCTGCCCTTGCTTACCAGACCTTAGAGAAAGAGAGACCCAAAGGACGAAGAGACGTCGGAGAGGACGACGCGCTCGTTGATGGTGTAAGACGACGGCAACGACGGCGGTGACAATGGAGGCGGCGGTAGAGGCTAACCTAGGTAGTACTCTTCATATCTCTCTATTTCTTCGTCTTCTTCTTCTCTTCTCTTTTCCTCTAGATCTGCTCTATTTGCTTCAAGATCCTTGTTTTCGCAGATCTCGGTGACGAGGAATTGGCGACGTAGCTTCGATCCGTTGTAGATCGGCACTCTCTCTCTCTTTTTCGATATGTTCGCCTCTGTTTCTTCTTCTTTTTTCACAGAAAGAGGGTGAGGCGATGGTAGTGGTGGGCGACGTTGGTGAAAGATCAACGATTTTGAGTCCGATCTGGACAGTGGAAGACGAGGATGAGAACCCAGTACCAGTGGCTTCTCCGATCTTCTCCTCCTCCTCCTTTTCTCTTTTCTCATATTATTTTGACTATGGTGTTTGGATCTTTAAAAAATATGGATTTGTTGTCAAAGAAAATTCGATTTTTCATCTGTAATTTTTTTTAGATCTGTTGGTGTTCATCTTTATGTAGAATTGTTAATGTTGTGGTGGCGGTGCGGTGGTGTGTACTGTAGGAGGGAGGTTGTAATTATCAGAATTTGTTGAGGGCATATTGGTCTTTCTGCCTCTACTCTTAAAACCCACGCCCAGACGCAATGGGTAGAAAGAGTAGAGACAGAGTGGTAACATATACTCCTATATGTACTAAAATACATAGGTTTTTTACTATTCGTTGATATGTTGTTTGGCTAACTTTTACACCGTCAGATTGTTTTGAATTGGTTGTTCATATTCAACTTTAACACTTCTGTTCCAAAATTTTCTAGTTGTAAGTTCAAATCAGTTTAGGACTTGAAATAGCTTCAAGGCCTTGAATCAGCTTTCAAAGCCTTGAAACTGACTGAGCTCTATATGCATGGACGTATGGGGAGTTTCTGATCTTGATTCAACTTCTAAACCCCTGTGCATGATTAGCTGATACTTGATGATGAAAGACAAAGTATTTTGACACATTTAACAGCATCTAATATCATATGTTTGACTCAGTTTTGCAGGGAAGCTTGTTTCCTATTTTTAAGGATTTGTTTCCTAACCTGAGTTTTGCAGGAAAGGAAATTATGTGATGAATTGATTCTGAGATCAATCCTGCTGTGTTTGGAAGTTGCTAGCAGTTTTTCATACAATATCAAATCAGTATCCTTTAAGATATTGATCAAACTATTTGGTTGGAGAAGTTGTTAGAGAAGTCAAAGTTGAAGCTACAAAATAGGAAAGTTTGTTATGAGAAGATCCTAAGATCTGCATTTCAAACTAGTATATAAAAGAGGGAAAGCTGAAGCTATGCAAAGGGACAATTAGCATAGACACTCAAAAGCATTCAAGGATTGACAATCAACAAAGAAGCAGATTCATTTCTCTCAATGCAAGCATCAGAAGAACACTGCATACTCACTGCAGATTCAGTTCTAGTGTTCTTCTCTTCTGAACTTCAATTGTATATCATTTTGATAATAATTCTAGTTCTCATTCTCACGGATTTTTCAAGGTGAACAATAGAGAATTCTTAGTTAATCAGATGGCTAGAGCAGGTACTAGATAGGTTAGTGAGAACCACAAGCTGTAACAGAGTAGGGCATCTCTCTGTGCTTGAGATCAAGGGCTTGGCTGTGGATTAATAAGAATTATGTTGAAAATCCTGCTGGGAGAAGATCCCTGAGGTACAGACGTAGGTCCAAGTGGATTATCATTCAGAATGGTATCAGATCTTGTATCACTGCATAGATTTAACCATCCTGTGATTATGAGTACTGTAGGTGATGGTGGTTTCTCTCAGGGAAGAGCTGCTAACAAACCTCTCTCTTCTGTGGAGACACTTTTGTCCATTGGAAAGCTTTGATAAAAATGTTCATCATTGATCAAGATATGGAACTCTGGACTATCATTCAGAATGATCCTCACACTTTCTACACAGAGAAAGATGGGATTAGAACTCCCAAATCTGAAGACACTCTCTCCTCTTTTGAGTTAGAACAATTTTCAAAAAATTATAAAGTTATGAATCTCTTATATTATGCTTTGAGTGCAGATGAGTTTAACAGGATCTCAGGTTGCAAGACTACCAAGGAGATCTGGGATAAGCTTGTGGTGACCTTTGAAGGAACCAGCCAAGTCAAGCAACCCAAGATCAACATATATCTCTGACAATATGAGCTATTCAAGATGAATGGAGATGATTCAATCAGATACATGTTCAAAAGATTCACTGACATTGTCAACAATCATGATTCGTTGGGAAAAACACATTTCCAATGAAGAAAAGGTTAGAAAGATTCTGAGAAGTCTTCTAAAGGCAAAGTGGGAACCAAATACTACTGCTATTAAGGAAGCTCAAGATTTCTCATTACTTCAACTTGATGACCTACAAGGGAAGCTCCTTACACATGAAATATCCATGAATGAAGTTGATGGGGAGCTACCAGAAGGTGTCAAGAATCTAGCTCTCAAGGCAAAGGAGAATGAGCCATCTCAAAGCCTTGAAACTGAAGAAGATGATAATGAAGATCCTATTGCTTTGATTTCCAAAGCCTCGACCAGAATTCTCAAAATGAAGAACTTTGGAAACAAGGACTTCAGCAGAGACAGACACAGATCTTCCAGTAGCAAAGACTACAAAGGTAAATCTTCTTCACATAGTAATAAGCCTAAAGTAATGAATTTCTTTGAGTGTGGTGATGCAGGACACTTTATTAGAGACTCTCCACACAAAAAGAGCAAAAACTTTCAGAAGAAAGATCGTGATAGAAGAAAGAAAGTTATGATAGCTTCCTAAAGTGATTTAGAAACCTCAAGTGACTCTGAATCTGAAGAAGAACATGCCAACCTATGCTTTATGGCCAAGCATGATGAAAGTAGTGAAAAGACCATTGAGGTAATGGTAAACTGCTTAATTTTAAAACCAACAGAAGCCCTCTCTGACTATCTTAAATTCTTTTAAATGAAGAGGACTATCTGAAAGAAATTAGATTTTTGAAAGAAAAAGTCCATGAGCAAGCAAAAGAAAACTTGCATCTTGTTTGCATGAATCAAAATCTTGAAATCTCTCAGAAGAAAACTGACAGTGATTTCAAGGCCTTGAAAACTAGTTTCAAATCCTTGAAAACACAAGTCAAGGAAGTAGTCACTGAGAACTCGCATTTGAGTGACAATATTGTTAATTGAAGGCATCAAGTTGATGAATCGGATAAACAAAAGACTACTCTGACTAAGAAACTTCAAGAATATGAATCAGTCAAAAGAAGACTTGCAGGCTCAGAACACAACTTGAATCGCATTCTTGGAGGTCGCTTAAAGTCTGTTCACAAAACTGGTATTGGATACAGTCAAAATTTTCCCAAGAAGAACAATACCCGATTTGTGAAAGTTGGAAGCAAAACATCTCCTAAGTGCCATTACTGCAATAAGATTGGTTATGTTAAGATGGCTTGTCCTTTTAGAAGAAGAGACCCTCACATAATGAGGAATACTTTTCCCTTCCAAATCAAAGGGCAAGTTAGACAGATTTGGGTTCCTAAAGGGGTTAGACCACCCAACATGGTTGACCCTGAGTGTGAATCTAAATTTTACATTTGTTCTAACAGCTGGGTAAGGCAGTGAGTGGTGTTTGCAGGTTGTCACCAAGACCAAAGAACAAAACTGGTTTATGGACAGTAGTTGCTCAAGTCACATGAGTGGAAAGAGATATCTAATCTCAGAACTGAAAGAGCAATCTAAAGGATCACTTACACTTGGTGACAAAGTCAAATGCAGCATTTTTGGTATTGGTAAAGTTGGTACAAATTCTAAAAATACCGTTTCAGATGTATATCTAGTTGATGGTTCAAAATTCAGTTTGCTTAGTATTTCTCAGCTTTGTGATAATGGCAACAAGATTATCTTTGACAAAGAGAAATGTGTGGTGCAAAATGAGAAATCTGACAATTGCATCCTCACTGCCTCTAGGTCAAACAATATTTATACTTTTCAAGCTAACAAAGTTGTAGGAGAAAACTTGAAGTGTCTCAAGGCCTTGAAAGAATATTCAAAGCTTTGTCACAGAAAGTTGGGACACATTAGCTTGCATACCTTAAACAAGTTGGTTTCCAAGAACTTAGTAAGAGGTCTATCCTCTATCAAGTTCAGAGATGAAGAAGTATGCAAGGTATGTGCACAAGGCAAGCAAACTAGAAGCTCATTCAAACCAAAGAACTTTGTAAGTACTACTAGACCCATTGAACTATTGCATATGGATCTATGTGGTCCTATGAGAACACGAACTCCAAAGGGTAAGAAGTACATGCTTGTTATTGTAGATGATTTTTCTAGATATACTTGGGTTATGTTTCTTAGAGAAAAATCTGAAGCTCTCACTGAATTTTCAAAGCTTTGTAGAGAAATTCAAACCTTGAAAAACCTACCTATTGCTTCAATCAGAAGTGATCATGGTAGAGAGTTTGGTCAACTTGAGTTTGATGTATTCTGTTCTAAGCATGGCATCTCTCACTACTTTTCTGCTCCTAGAACTCCTCAACAGAATGAGTTGTTGAAAGAAAGAATATGAATCTTGAAGACATGTCAAGAACAATGCTTCTGAAAAACAAGATGCCAAAGTATTATTGGGCAGAAGCTGTGAATACAACAAACTTTATTCTTAACAGGTGCTTGATCAAACATATTCTGAAGAAGACCCCTTATGATCTGTTCAAAGGAAGAAAGTCAAACATTTTTTACTTCAAACCTTTTGGTTGTACTTGTTTTGTCCATAATAATGGTAAGGAAAATCTTGGTAAGTTTGATGCAAGAAGTGATGAAGGTATTTTTCTTGTCTATTCACAGACAAGCAAAGCCTATAGATTTTACAATAAGAGAACCAAGCTTGTTGAAGAAAGCATTCATGTTACATTTGATGAAAGCTATGATGGTTCTGTGAGTGATGGTTTTGCAGATCTCAATCTGAACAAGCATTATTCAGATACTGAAGAAGAATCCTCAAAAGGATCCAAAGAAATGTCACAGGAACAAAGCAGGAATTTTCAAGGCCTTGAAACTAAGGTTCAAAGCCTTGAAATAGAATATCCAGAGAAGACAGCAGAACAAGCCACTACTTCAAGTTCTCAACGACTTGAAAAACAAACTGGAGAGCCTGAACCAGAGATTAAAATATCTCTCATCTCATCCTGCTGATAACATTATTTCTGATCCAACCACTGGTACACAAACCATATCACAGTTGTAGAATCTTTGTGCTTTTAATGCTTTTATCTCCCTTGTAGAACATAAAAATGTGAAGGAAGAACTACAAGAAGCAGACTGGATTATAGAAACTCAAAGTGAACTCAATGAGTTTGAAAGGAACAAGGTCTGGAATCTAGTTCCTCCACCAAGAAATCAATCTGTCATTGGTACCAGATGGGTGTTCAGAAACAAGTTAGATGAGAATGGAAAGGTAATCAGAAACAAAGCTAGATTGGTAGCTCAAGGCTACAATCAAGAAGAATGTATTTACTATGAAGAAAATTTTTCTCATGTTGCCAGGTTAGAAGTAATTTGAATTCTACTTGCATTTGCATCTCACAAGAACATGAAACTATTTCAAATCGATGTGAAGTGTGCATTTTAAATGGCTATTTGCGAAAAGAAGTTTATGTTGCTCAACGTCTATTTTCAAAACGACAAGTTTCCAGATCATTTACAAACTTGACAAAGCTCTTTATGGTTTGAACCAAGCTTCAACGGCTTGGTATGAAATATTCTCAAAAGTTTCTACTTGAATATGATTTCAAAAGAGTATTAGTAGATAAGACCCTATTCATAAAGACTCGTGAGAAAGACATGCTTGTAGTTCAAATATATGTTGATGATATTCTGTTTGGAGCTACTAATGATCTTCTTTTCAAGGAATTCTCAAGTCTTATGAGCAGGGAATTTGAAATTAGCTTGATGGGAGAATTGGACTTCTTTCTTGGACTTCAAATTCATCAGATGAAAAGAGGCATACTACTACATCAAAGCAAGTACACAAGGGACTTGCTAAGAAAGTATAATATGTCTCAGTCCAAAGAGATTAAGACCCCCACGAGCTCTACACTTTCTTTAGACAAAGATGAATCTGGTAAGTGTGTGATTGTAAAAGAGTATAGAGGTATGATTGGATCATTACTCTACCTCATAGCTAGTAGGCCAGATATCATGTTCAGTGTTTGCATGTGTGCTAGATTTCAAGCTGATCCTAAAGAATCACACTTGACTGCAGTTAACAGAATATTTAGATATCTCAATGGTACCAAAGACTTAGGGCTTTGGTATCTTAAACAATCTAACTTCTCTTTGTGTGGCTATTCAGATGCTGAATTTGCAGGATATGAAGTTGATAGAAAGAATACATTAGGATGCTGCCAATTTCTTCGATCATCTTTAATCAGCTGGCATTCAAAGAAGTAATACTCAGTGGCACTATCAACAACAGAAGCTGAATACATAACAGCTGGAGCTTCCTGTTCACAAGTGTTATGGATAGCACAACAAATGAGAGACCTTGGATTTGACTTCAGGGATATACCTATCAAGTGTGATAACACAAGTGCAATATCAATTACAAAGAATCCAGTTCAGCATTCCAGAACAAAACATATTGATTTATACATCACTTCATCAGAGATCATGCTAAGAAAGGTGATATTGTTCTTGAATTTGTTTCTACAAACTTGCAATTTGCAGATATCTCCACTAAACCATTGCCAGATGGAATATTCTCAGCCTTAAGATTGGAATTGGGCATGCTAAATAAAGAAGCATTGGTTTAGGGGGAGAATTAGGTAAGTA